>CP136066.1:170638663-171238663 GCA_032622095.1 Siphonodentalium dalli
GACACACTTTTATGATATATATCTGTATATCACTGGCTATAAAATCCAAAATACTTGTTAAATTAGGTTCTTATAACAATTGATATATGTGTCTTTGACATGCCCATGTTATGGGTCATTTGCATTATCATGTGACTATTACCACCTTGAAAAATTTTGAAAATACCTTGAAAAATTGGCATTTTTTATGAAAAATCTTACTATTTTTTTGGCTGATGTAAGTGAAAGAAGACATCAGCAGCAAGAATAGCCACATCAAGCATGAGATATTCATTGGACTGAAAGACCAGGCTCTGTAAAATGCATTAAAATGCTTTAAAGTGACTCCCAGGAATCAAAAATGATAAAAAGCTATTTTTTCCCTTTAGGTTACACTGATGTAAATGTTTTCCATAGGACTCAGTGCTAACGTTTTAGCGTATAGTGTTGGCAATATAAATGTTGGGTCCAAAATTTTCTTTAAATCTGAAAAATTGACATTTTGGGAAACTTTTTACAAAAAAAAATCATGTCTGTCTAGCAGGGAATTCGCATTTAAATCTTATGTTTTCGTAACTAGTGTCAGAACCGCATAAAAAAATACAGTCATATTTTAGACCACACCAACAAATTCAAACTTCACTACAAAGGGTTAATTCCTGTGCCAATGGTTATTTTACCTATGGGAAATCATAGGGAAGAGGTGTGATGATTTTTTTATGTGAAAAGCACACAAGGCTATTGACCAATCAGGGCCCAGTGTCTATTTTATTCTCTCCTATATATTCCTCCCTCATCCGCTAGATGTCACTCGGAACCTTATTTACACCAGTGTAACCTAAAGCGATAGCCCGCTTTTTCGCGGAATAATTGTAACTCCCTACATTTCTTCAGAATTGCCCATCAATGGAAAAAATGTGTTCAAAAACAATATCACTTCTGTGGTTCTTTATTTATCACACACAATTTAACCCCACCCTCTTTAACAAATTATTCATCAAAAAAGCACAATTTTCCACCACCAGTCATGTTCAGGCCCCATTTTCACTCAGTTTTAGGGGTCTGGTGTTGCAAACTTGGATCAGCTATGGAAGACTGTTCAATATTCTTTCCATGAGAGAACTTCTGGTGATGTGAGGTCATTGAGTCCAGATCTGATCAGCTGAGCATCAAGCGCATGACTTTATCAGCACATTGAAGAATAAAATATGACATTTTCAGGTCTGCAAGGGTGATCCAAGATAACTGGATGTGGGTGTATATTGAATTAGTTGAATAAAGATATGCTCTCTTTGAATTGCTGAAGCATTTTCTTAAATGTGTCCAAGTTTTAGTGCTATTAACCTTCAAATGACCATACCCACCAGTGGAAATGACACACTTTTATGATATATATCTGTATATCACTGGCTATAAAATCCAAAATACTTGTTAAATTAGGTTCTTATAACAATTGATATATGTGTCTTTGACATGCCCATGTTATGGGTCATTTGCATTATCGTGTGACTATTACCACCTTGAAACGTTTTGAAAATACCTTGAAAAATTGGCATTTTTTATGAAAAATCTTACTATTTTTTTGGCTGATGTAAGTGAAAGAAGACATCAGCAGCAAGAATAGCCACATCAAGCATGAGATATTCATTGGACTGAAAGACCAGGCTCTGTAAAATGCATTAAAATGCTTTAAAGTGACTCCCAGGAATCAAAAATGATAAAAAGCTATTTTTTCCCTTTAGGTTACACTGATGTAAATGTTTTCCATAGGACTCAGTGCTAACGTTTTAGCGTATAGTGTTGGCAATATAAATGTTGGGTCCAAAATTTTCTTTAAATCTGAAAAATTGACATTTTGGGAAACTTTTTACAAAAAAAAATCATGTCTGTCTAGCAGGGAATTCGCCTTTAAATCTTATGTTTTCGTAACTAGTGTCAGAACCGCATAAAAAAATACAGTCATATTTTAGACCACACCAACAAATTCAAACTTCACTACAAAGGGTTAATTCCTGTGCCAATGGTTATTTTACCTATGGGAAATCATAGGGAAGAGGTGTGATGATTTTTTTATGTGAAAAGCACACAAGGCTATTGACCAATCAGGGCCCAGTGTCTATTTTATTCTCTCCTATATATTCCTCCCGCATCCGCTAGATGTCACTCGGAACCTTATTTACACCAGTGTAACCTAAAGAACCCTCCCAATACTTTAGAATATAGAATTAACCTTAAAATAACAAAAACCTTCGGAATACAGAACCTTCGGAATAACGAACCTTCTGATTGGTGAACCTTCGGAATAGCGAACATTCAGAGAAATTTCGGAATAGTGGACATTCTGGATAGTGAACCTTCGGAATAGAGACATGCTCCCAATATTCATATTATATGCCCAGAGTTCAAAGGTATGGGCCCATAAAATCCTAAATTTGGCCCTTAAAATATTGAACTCCAAATTGGAGCCCACACAGAACATCACTTAAGTCAACTGTACCTGTGTCATGTCCCAATGCGGGAGGGTCCACAATATACCACAACATTCATATTATATGCCAAGAATTCAAAAGTATGGGCCCACGTAATGACATTAAATCTCAAGAAAACCCGCGAAAACAAAATCACATTTAATGTTCTAAGTTAAGTTATTTCCTCCTGTATCTGTATCGGTATGCGCGCAGGATCAGTTCGGATGTGAGCGCACACTCCGTAAAAAGAATCTTTGTGATAATGAACCCTCTCAAATTAGTCTCAATACTTTAGAATATAGAATTAACCTAAAAATAACAAAAACCTTCGGAATAGAGAACCTTCGGAATAGCGGACCTTCGGGATAGCGAACCTTCATAATAGAAACATGCCCCCACAAGTACACCGGTGACGTAAACACATGTGCTAATCTTTGTTGTGCTATCGTGACTATATCTGTACGATTTATACTCAGTACGAAATAACCATAATAATACAGTCGCCCAGTGGATTATCGATCGACCACAGAATATGAAAATCTGCGTACCAAGCAACACCACGGTGTGGCGTAATAACTAAGTATCTAATATATAAAGATACCGAACAATTTACCCATAAAACTCATTTATATTCCATGAAAAGTTAAATGCTTTGTCGAAGAATGAACCGTCGCCTATCAAAATGAAGTACATATGAACCGTCGCTCTCAATCAAATAGAATCGCCGCCGCTCGTTTTAGGAGCGCTTTATCTGTTCCAGCAAATATGATATAGAAATAGCGCTGAGTAAGTGTAATAATCGATAACCAAAATTACTAAAATCGACATCTATGGAAATGACAGGGCGTTTATTCGTTCAAAACAAAGCTTTCAAAGCCGTGATGCTGACATATGTCGGAAATATGGTGGTGATTAACGTACTGATTTTATTGACTGAAATGTGGGTAAGGGCTCTAAATGACTTGCTTCCAGGCCAATGCCATAAAATCAAATCATAAGTTTATATATTCCATCCAATAAGTATGTTTTATTAATAATTTAGCATTGAGATCACAACGCCAACATGATGGCAACATCGCCTGATCGATTATCCGCCATCACTTTTATCAAAACACCGAATCTCGCGTCGCATGGGTTCAACGCCCGTGAATTGGTCTCTTTATCTTATGTCACGACAATTGAAACAATGTAGGACTGTGCACTTGGCACAATGCTAAATTATTCAGTTATCCAGGAGTCACAAATGTACGATTGTGAATAGAATCAAGAACAATATATTTCCGGCATGCCCCCAAATTACTATTCCCATGTCTTTTATGCCCGTGCATCGTTGATTCGTCGTATGGTGGCGATGCATACATTTCGTTTGTATGAAAATCGGCGAAAAGAATGTTTTATCAAGTTTGGTCTCCCTCTTCTGATCCCCAAATCCTGACTCGAATGGTGCCGCTTAAGAGAATTTAAATTACACTATTGGGTCTCTTATATTACGGGAATGTATGCAAGTTAAATCCGCGATAAAATGTTTTATAATTTTATGTCCCCTTCTCAGACCCTTATTCCTGACATGGGCGGTGCCTATTATGTCTTTATAGCACAAAATTAGATTTTCCCATGTCATCGAGATAACTGAATATAAGTTTGGTGGATATCGGCCACAAACATATTTCCATCGAATTTGGTGTCTCTCCCATTTTCCATCGTTTACTCAGACAGTGTAATTTTAATTTGTTTTAACCAGAACCATTATCTTCCTCGTAATATGTTAACCCCCAGTTTGAACCCTTTTGCGCACCAAAGATGGTTCCCCGTTATTGTCGATATAGGACCGACAGATATATGAATAATATTTAAAGTCAGGTACATGTACAATCGTGCATGTATACTATCAGACATAATATACTATTTAAAGGCCTCGATCCCTACAAAATCCACGCAAATAATTGCTATGTTGTCAGCTTTTACGCCAAAACTGTACCAGGTAACCGAAACTTCTTAGTACAATGAATTGTCATTCGATTGAATAACTCTTCGTAAGAGTATCAATGCATATCAAATATCGGGCGGATTGCCCCTTGTAACTATTAAACGTACATCTCTTAAATCGTAGACTGTAGCAATATTTCATATTAAGGTTTATTGTTATTATCAACTCATGAAGACGTTTGTGATTTATACGTGACGAACATCACGAGGAATGTGTGTTCCAGTGTTTTATTTGGAGTTTGTCGATTTAAAGGGCATATTAGCGATGTTCAGCCACATGTACTTGTAACTTGTGTTGTAATTTCCAACCAAAGCGACCTGACCTGACCCACATGACCGTTCCACCTACACGTACACCGTCGACCCGTTTAGAAGTTTTGTATCAAACGTGTAGCACAGATGAGTAATCCAATCTTCGGGTCAATCGGCGAATCTGTGCTTCGTGAACTTTTGTTAAAGGTACGGTTGGCCTTGGCGGTGGGTATCCTGTGAAAATATCTCCACCCATCAAAAACCGCTACAAACAGAAAGAACATCAAAATGTAGATCGACTTTGTCCGTATACAAATAAGATATATCGCATAAACAGTATGTTATTGTCATATGTTTGACCATTGTTATGTAAACAAAAGCATAAAAAGTGACTTTTCTGGCGTTTGTTTATATTATGATGGTAAACATAAAGAGCGTTCTTTGTTGTTGAATTCCTGATATGGAACTAATAAAGAGCGTTTATGCTATTTTTGTGTAATCACGTTGCCATACGAACTACTCATTGACAGGTAGTTCCCCAAAGAAATATTCAGATAAGTTCAACAAGCGACCTTATTATCTGAACATTTCCCACCAATACATGTAGATGAATCATTCTATTCTTGTATTATTTGTTTTTCTGTATGTAATCTGCTTGTATTACGTGAAGACCTCTCTGAATGAATTATAGACCATTCAAATGTATACTTTTATAACTGAATCAGGGGGGGGGGTGAAAAAAAAAATTCCGTCACGTGTGCCGGGGTGGGTGGGTGGTCAAAGCCACCAACAAGCAATTTTTTCCGCAACTAAAAAAAAAAATTCCTGCTTGTTTTTTAGTGTTTTGGCAATGAGTTGGGCTTCAAACCCACTTTGAATGAGAGAAATAATGTAATTCTAACTGTAAACTGACTGCAGGCAGTTATCGTGTTGTATTTTGTTGCAAATTTTGAAATCCAAGATGGCCGCTGGCAGCCATGGTTTTTTGGCCGAATGACCTCAAAATGACTCATTCCTATTTACATGTCCATGTTAACATCCATGATAAATAGTATGCACAGAAATTCATATACAGCTGTTTACAGTGAATTTCCCCCCGCAAATCTCTGTTTTAGTGTTAAAAGGGGGGGTGGGTGTAAAAAAATGGTCGGAAAAAACTGCCGAAAACGGAAAAAAATTTGGCGGTGGGTGTGGGTGAGTACAAAAAATGATCGAAAGGGAAAAAATGCCATACGTGCCTGAATTTTTTTTCCGACCCCCCCCCCTGACTGAATTGGAGAATCGATTCAGTATAGAAAACGGTTAATTAGTATCGTATAATCTTATATGGTAATTACTTAATTGATTTACTATCGTATGTTCTTTCAGGTATAACGTTAATGTTGGAAATAGACAACCGCCTTGATGACTTGACTCCTCTACAAAAGAGCAACCTCATATTCTATGTCGCCGGCATCGCATACATCAACGGTATCGTGAATCCCATCATATATGCATTCAAAATACGAGTCGTCAAGATCAGATTCTACAAAATATTCTGCTGCAAGGATATAATCATATCAGCTAACGGGTCACTGGCGAAGAACGGCAGTTATAACCCATCTATGAGTTCAAGGGCGACTTCAGAAATGAGAAGTTCGTCTTCTGACAGTCAGTCTGGAATAAACGTTAGTACAATTTCAGCATCAATAGACACAGTGTTCACAGAAGACCGCGAAGAGAAAACAACTATTATGAGTTCAAGGACTTTAGATATGGCAATTCCTCATTCTCACAGTCAGCTTGAAATACATTTTGATAACATTTCACCGTCGCCAGACAAAGTTTCTACACAAGTAGGATTTTAGAAATGGAAATTTCGCGTTCTGATAGGCTGTCTGCGAAAGCATGTACCATTGCACTACGACAGACATAGTTTTAAAAAGAAAGCAGTGAGAAACCAGCTACGGGTTCAAGGACGACTTCAGAATTGATAAGTTCGCGTTCAGAGAGTCAGTCTGAAATAAATTGGATTCTATTTCACCATCGTCGGACACAGTTGTCACAGAAACCAATGGAGAGAAAACATCTATGAGTTCAGAAATGGGAATTCTGTATTCTGACAGTCAGCCTGTGAATAACTTTGATAAGATTTCACCGACGCCAGACATAGTGTTCACAGACATAAGCCAGTGAAATGAAAACATCTATCAGTTCAAGGACTTCAGAAATGAGAATTCCGCATTCTGACTATCAGCCTGTCCGCATTCTGACTATCAGCCTGTCCGCATTCTGACTATCAGCCTGAACTAAATTCCGCATTCTGACTATCAGCCTGAACTAAATTCCGCATTCTGACTATCAGCCTGAACTAAATTCCGCATTCCGACTATCAGCCTGAACTAAATTCCGCATTCTGACTATCAGCCTGAACTAAATTCCGCATTCTGACTATCAGCCTGAACTAAATTCCGCATTCCGACTATCAGCCTGAACTAAATTCCGCATTCTGACTATCAGCCTGAACTAAATTCCGCATTCTGACTATCAGCCTGTACTAAATTCCGCATTCTGACTATCAGCCTGAACTCAATTCCGCATTCTGACTATCAGCCTGAACTAAATTCTGCATTCTGACTATCAGCCTGAACTAAATTCCGCATTCTGACTATCAGTCTGTCCGCATTCTGACTATCAGCCTGTCCGCATTCTGACTATCAGCCTGAACTAAATTCCGTATTCTGACTATCAGCCTGAACTAAATTCCGCATTCCGACTATCAGCCTGAACTAAATTCCGCATTCTGACTATCAGCCTGAACTAAATTCCGCATTCTGACTATCAGCCTGAACTAAATTCCGCATTCTGACTATCAGCCTGTACTAAATTCCGCATTCTGACTATCAGCCTGAACTCAATTCCGCATTCTGACTATCAGCCTGAACTAAATTCCGCATTCTGACTATCAGCCTGAACTAAATTCCGCATTCTGACTATCAGTCTGTCCGCATTCTGACTATCAGCCTGTCCGCATTCTGACTATCAGCCTGAACTAAATTTTGATACTATTTCACCATCGTCAGACACAGTGTTCACGCGAGCCATGCAGTGAAATGAAAACATCTATTAAATCTATGCCTTAATTCAGAAATGGGAATTTCGCGATGACAATCAGCCTGAAATCAATTTTGATAACATTTCTCCGTCGGCAGACATTGTTTTTTTTTGGTCAGAATGCAGTGAAGTTACACATGAAGTTTAAATAGTAAAGCAATCAGTGAATAGTATACAGCTAATACCACCGCCTCGTATATACGCGACACTGGAAATTGCACATGAAGTTTGCCAATTTTATCGTCTTGATACTATACCACTGTTATAATTTCATCAATTTCATTTATAACTCGTAACTCTGGCTGAATGTGTTCGCTATACAACGGCCGTGGTAGGATATGGACGATGCGCTGAACAGTAAGTATAACGCGCATGCCGAGTAATGTAAAATAATTGTGCGCTCCTGCACAGAAAATATCCACCATATAAAACGCCCCTTATGTAATATACCATATTAATTTTTCTCGAGGTTCTTTCTAAAGAAATTACATCGATAAACATCGAGGTGGCATTTCAGCCTGTTATACGGAATATCCGCAGATTATCTGCTTATATTAGAACTTGATTTAGGTAGATAAACTGCTTAGAAAGCTTCATTTTGAGCCGATAATGTACTGAGCAGGAGAGCATTTTAGTCACATTATCGACTCATAATGAAGCGATACCAAGCATTTTATGTGCGGACAATGACAACAATAAGCCAACTCACTACCTTTCAGGTGTACGCTCTTTAACATGTGTTTTCATTGTAGCCCGCGCCATAAAACAAAATAACGGGTATGAATCCATTATCGGCTTATCTCAAAATCAAATAATCACATTATGTACCTATTTCACATTATATGTGGATTTTGTGCGTATTTACGCGAGGATATGTTGCGGCATTTTGTAAGGTCATTTTCAGTGCATTTGCAAAAAAACTAAGTGATATAAATACGATTAAACAACTGCATATAAGATGAAATGACATGTGCCCTAACCCATGGTAGTTATTCGTTACAATACAATAAGCTTACAATAAGTCTAACTGCATCATGTCAGGCTTTTTAATAAGGTAATTTTCTCCCACTAGATTTGAAATATATTATATATCTAGAATAATGTAAAAGGGATTCGGGCACAAGTTTTGCAACTTATGCACCCCTCTCCCGATGCTCCTGATCGGTACTCCTAAATCAAAATAAGAAGGGCGGTGATTGTTCTATCTGGGTTATAGCTAGGTTTGTTTCCTCTCAATTGGAATCTCAACTGGTATATGAGTAGCATTTTGCCTCTACATTACTGGCTGGCAAACTAATGTAGGCCTTATGTCCACATTTGCTCAAATAAGGAAAAACTTGTTTTGGTTTCAACACTTTGTATTGTGATCATAAACTTATCAGGAAAATATCCATGAATTTGAAGTTCTATAAATATTTTTCTATCAATTTTTATTTATATTTATATGTGTTTCCTTGGATGACTCGGGGTGGTATTCTGGCCCTCCCGTAGTTGTTAACAGCCAGGCATACTTCACCCTTAAAATTGCAAGTCGTTTCAAATGGAGCACAGATACACATTTAAGGGATGGTTCATAAGTTCTTTAGTGTACATATGGGGATGATCTTCCAAAGAAATGGAACATCCTTTGCCATTTCTCCATATGGGTGGAATTAAATTGTATAATATCCTCTAAATGATCTCATAACAAACTGGGGGAGTTGTCTCAGTCGATATGGTATGTATAACATACGTCATACTCAGTAGTAAGCCAACAAAGGTTAATTGATCACCTCTTTGTATTTTAAACTTTCACTCTCACTGCCGCCCGGACAACAATGCGAAAACACCCCAATGGATATATTCATCTCCACTGGGGTCTGCATTTAACATGAATAGGAAGAAGCTATTCAATGAGGGCGACGCTGGTTCTCTTCCTGACCTCTCATATTTCTGATCCATATGTACTGAAAGCTTTAATTGTGCAAATGCATCAGTCGTTTAACGAGGGTCGCCAGTTTTTATTTATACGGGAGTTATTTTATTGTTCACGTGCGGTACCCTCTCCTTGAACAGAATATGAATAGACTGTAAGACTTTTTAGTATGCATGGCGCTCTACATATACGTGTATATATTTTGTTCATTCTGGTGACCTTAGTCAAGTGAAAATAACAATATTATCAATAATCAATTAAATTCCTGGAATTACAGAGCTGCCTACATATCTATCTGGTGGGAATAGGGGTAATGTTTTATCAAGTTTGGTACTATCTCTCTTCTCGTCCCTGAAGCAGAGAACACCACACAGTTATATTCCTGAAATCATGGAAGTTTCTACAGATAGGTTTGGTGGAAATTAACATTTCTTTACCATTACTGTCCTCTTCTAACACCGTCCTATCCGGTCGGCATTGCTTGTGGCAAATTAAAGATACACGGTCCGATTTGACAAAATATAATACTTGCAACCACCGCGCCATTCGGATGGCATTATCTACCTCGTTTGTGAAACGAAAGCATGGGTGCTCATTGAAATTTTTGCTAGGCTGACGAAAACACAAAACGTGTTTAAATTTCCTGTTTTGAAAGTCTGTCCATCAAATCCTCATATTAATGAACTCATGTGTCCGGTCACAGGTATTAGGCACAATTTTTTTTATTAATTTAATCAAAATCTCGGAAAGGTAAGTATCAAGGCTGATAGTGAAAATAGGAGGTCAAAAAATCATCCTCACAAAAGCAAAATGTTTTATCAAATTGATCTGGAATTCTAGCATTATGAGCCCAAGTAATCATATTTTTTGTTAAAGTTTAGCTTTCAATCGTATTTTAAACTAGTCAGCATAGAAAATCATTCGAAGTTGTCAATGAAATTTATTTTTTGGTACCCAAAACGTCCGTCCAATGAAAAATCAAAAAATCAAATAATATAACCCCTAAATCACCGAAAGTTTTACTATTATCATCAAACTAAATAGCCCTATTGTCAAACAGACGTTGTTTCATGAAGTACAGCTAATTTGGGGTGGTACTCAACATACATCGTGTTTAATAACGATTTATGTTCTTTCTTTTCGTCAGTTTTACAGATTTCTATTCCCGGGAAGCCATTTTGCAAAACTGAAAGCGAAACTAACTTGAAATTTATTAAATTCATTTTAATATCTCTTATTTTAATTGATATCCAGCATTCGTAATGACAAAATTCATGCGGTGGATATATAATACCCACTAGATAAGGAATTTGATAAAACATTATTTTTTATCGATGTAAAATTATTTTATTTTGGAGTCATTCACGGCAGTGTTTCTCGAGTTTGTTTCGCACTTTCAAAACGGCCTCCCGAGAATAGAATCATGTTAAACTGACGGGGAAATAAAGACAAAAATCGTTATTAAACTCGATGTATGTTGAGTACCACGCCCAAATTAGCTGTCCTTCGTGAAACAACGTCTGTTTGGCAATAGGGCTATTTAGTTTGATGATTAGAGTATAGATTTCGGTGATTTAGTTGTTGGATTGTTTGATTTTTTTTTATTTTTCATTGGACGGACGTTTTGGGTACCAACCAAATAAATTTGATTTATTAAGTTTAAATGTTTTTCTATGTTCACTAATCTCAAATACGACGGCGAACCAAACTTTTTTGAAAACTATGATTATTTGGTCACATAGTGCTGCAATTACAGATCAATAAAAAATAAAATGTTGCTTTTGTAGAGAAAAATGCTGACCTCTATCAAAAATGAGATAGATACCTTTCCGAGATTTTGCTTAAATTAAAAAAAAAACAGGGCATACATAAGCCACATCATTGTATTCATTGTGTCACGGACATGCGTACACAGGTGTTGTGGAAATCGACGTCAAATATTATATTAAATTCGGCGAAGATCTCCGACCCCCATGCATCCCTGCCAGTGACCCAAAATGACGGAGACACGTTTGCTAGTTTTAAATCATACAGTTTTCTTCCTGGTACAATGCTAAAGGTATTAAACCTCTTTGGAGTCGTAATAACGGCCCCGTCAATTTCAACAGTGGACAAGCAGGCAGACACACATTCCAAAAAATATATAGATACAAGACATAAACCAGCTTTGTCATTATACTGTATCGCTTCCATTACACGCATAAAAGGCTAATGAGGTATGCATCTGACAACTGAATCATTGTTATTCACTTTCCGGTTACATTGGGGAGAAAGTTGTGTTTTTAGAGAATGGAACTGTTAGATCAAACAACATAACAATGCCACTCCTACTATTCCGTAAAGTTCAAGTAATGCCTGCAACGGATTTGATCGGATTTCGGTGGCATAGATTAACCCTTTACCCAACAGAAGGGCCCTGTGCCAATGCATTCTCTTATATATGCGAGTCGACCATAGGTCGCCTCGCATATATAAGAGAATGCATTGGCTTAACACATTAAAAATTATAAAATTGTTAAAGAATGTAAGAAAAATGGTAAAAAGTGTTAAAACAAGATTTTTTTTAGGCCAATGCATTCTCTTATGTATGCGAGGCGACCTATGCTTGACTCGCATATATAAGAGAATGCATTGGCACAGGGCATAACTATAACCATCACAATGTGGTCAATGAGCCGGTTCCAATGATATCCATATTTGTATGGTTTTATTGAGACAGACCCAAGATATTTTAGGCTGTTGAAGCTTTATTTGGCCGGTTTTGGCCGGTTTGTTGGGTAAAGGGTTAAACACTAATGTTTTGCATTTTCACGTCCTCTCCCTATGCAGGCAATTTCAAATTTTAAACTGAAATGTCTATTTGTTCTTTTTCGTACCGATATTTCATTCAGATGTCTAAGATGTATATAAAGACACCATGAAATCGTTAAGTAAGTTCGCATCACAATGTATTGTGCATCTGAGAAACCATTGTTGGCGTGTGGTTTCTAACCATTTGTTTTGTTATATGAACGAACACTTGATTTAAACTAAGACTTCCTTCGAAAATAGTTAATGGGAGGTTTGTAATTACGACTACTCCTTTAAATGAATTGTATCGTAACGGTCATCGCATGTCATAGCATGTGTTAAAATTCAAAGTAGGCCTTTAAACTTACCATGCTGACAAGCTTCAGAGAAGATAATCCGATCTGATTATATTTTAAATCCCCAAATAAGTTACCATTAAATTGTAATGGACGAATATATGATGCACACATGACCTGGAGGCTGGAACTAAACAGAATGGTATCATCGTCATCACACTGATATGTAATAATATGATTCCTATTTTGAGACAAATATTTGCCCGTAGTTTACAGATAATTATTCCGTTTTGCAATATTCCATACAGTAATCAATCCGGTGAATTGTAATTTGCACGACACTGCTCCTGCAACTAGCCGTACAACAGATAATTATATCTTTCGGCAGTAATTTTACCAAACTGCTATCAATATCATGTGTGTTTGGCGCTATATACACCATTATGATCCTTATTGTGTCATGGGTATGGCAATATTCAAACATACATACGATTTAAGTATATTATATTATGTATTTATCAGACCAAGTTGCAGACAATCCGTTCAGTTCACTTAATAATCGTAAATTCAGAGGACGCACTTCACCTCCAGGATTTATAGATAGTAAATTTTAGAAGTATAGTATATTCACCAATTAGTCCGAGCGATTTGATATTCCGAACATGTCCTATTATTTAGACATCATAAATAGCATGTGAAAAATAATATAATTTAATGTAAACAAATGAAAAACTCTTGAGCAATTTCTGGTGTCGAATACACACCCTGAATGTTCAGTTGGCTAGGTGTCCTATGTTCTGCGTCAATATATATACAGCAATGTTCTGTAAACTAAATCAGACTGCGGGTGCAAATGGTGATGTTGGTTTGTGCGGCAATTCACCCGGCTATCGAAATGAAAGCCAGAAATTCGTGGTCGAACGAAATGCAGCGGACGATGGTTAAGTTGGAAGTGAAGATACTGCAGCAGGAGAAGGTGATGGTGTTCTGGCAGTTGTGGACCAAACTGACCACCGTGAGATATATGCCGAAGACCAATGGAGCTTTCCACAGAGGCCACACCCACAGCGGTAGTACCGCCCACTGGTAAAAAGACTTTACCCACATAAATATTGTCTGTTACCCGAGATAGACTTCCGAAGTGAACACAACAGCACTCGCCCTTACGTTAACTAGCTGAAACAGACTCATACATATGATTCGTGCGATCTTTTTAAATAGTTTGATTAAAACAAATTATTTAAATTCAATTTTTACATTTTTTTTAGGAATTGAACTCTGATCTGCTGTAGAACAAATATTAGTAATTTTTGTTTTAATTTAAAAAACAAATTTAAATTTTTTAATTTGTTTTTATATTTATTTGGGGGCGGACAGGACTAACCGGACAGTGATTTCGAAGAGGGTGTCTGCATAGAAAGAAGTAATTATTTAAACTGAGAAAATCTATGATAATAATAAATATGGCAATATGGCGTAATAAATAATATTTAATGGGGGAAGATCACACATTTGAACTGAAACATTGGTTTTGATAAAAATTTGCTATGAAAATTATGAACATTTACATTTGATGGGATATTTTTGAGAACAATTCGTCAGTCGGTGATGATTCAAATGATTTTTTCAACAATAGAGCGATGTCAATTGATTTGAATAAAGCATCGGGGCCTTATGCCACGAACACATTATTAACCCACCTTAAACTGATGAAAACAAAGGGTTATGATGCTGTAATTTGTAAAAATGCGAGTATTCAAGCTAAAAGTAATATCTAAGTGCCACCGCAGACGCTGCGATTAAAATCGTAAGTGGGGATAATCGCAGGTGGAGAAAAGTCGCTTGCCTGCGATGTATGCAGCTGCGATTTTATCCACGTGATCGATCGCACGATAGCATGTAAATAGTGAGAGCAGCGCGACCATGGTCATGTGACAGTTACGATCGCGCGCTTTACCAAGGTCGCCACGATTTTCCTGATAAAATTCAAACATTGCTTGATCGCTACGATATGGCTGCGATATTGTCGTGAGCATGCGCAGTGGATGTGCCAGCTGCGATTTTCCCCACTTACGATTTCAAACTGCGGTGGATCTAAAATATATTTAAAATTATCTCGCCTCGGACTTCTTGACTGCATATTTTCGTTACTGCTCGATGATCTACTGTGTGCATACTGACAGGGGATGGTCTCTGGGGACCGTGATTTCCATGTTATTCACATAGTGTCAACCTGTTAATGGAAACTTGTTAATATCAAACCGATTAAGGACGTGTGCGTTTCCGTCGTTACACAAAGGGGGACAGGTATATAAACACAACGGACATGTTTCTGCATTAGACTCAATTGGCCTGCTATTCTGTTGTATATTCCATCGATCTGGATTGCGCTATGTTCTGTTGAAGCAATGTGACATTTAGAGGTTCATTGAACCGTTCGATTCGGCGACCTGTAGGAACTTACTCCGCTTTGGATATTATTATCTCCAGAACAACAAAGCAAGCCTTCAAGATAGAAAGAGTTCGTACACAGCTGGACTGAAACACATGTTGAATTGAAAGATCGTTCAAGTTTGTGTGACTTGTATATGCAACATTTTGAGTTTTTATTGGACCATTATATTCTGGGACTTGCATCAACTTACATCGCTTACCTTTAAATCAACGACAGCCTTCAACATAGAACGATTTCGTACATACTAAATATGTTGATGTTGAATTTAAAAATCATTCATGTATGAATGTAAAACAAAACACGAAAAGTATAAATATGTATAGGGGTCATGCAGTGTTCAAAATGTGTTTCTGACAACAATTCATTTAAGGTATTTTTACAAGCGGATTCATGAAATGGACCGTAATGCTTCTCAACACGTGTTATTCTGGACCTTGAATGGCTATGGACCCACAGCGACGGTACTTTTCATCGGCGCAATCTCATCCCTGATTGCACTTACGATTATATTCCTCAACTCAATCGTTCTTGACACACTCCGGACGAATAGACACGTGCTCCAGACAGCCGATATATTTATAGCTAGCATCGCATTGGCCGATCTCATTCATGGAGTAACATTGTTGTATCAAGTGACATATAGCATCGTTAACTTCCAAGATTTAACGGAATGTAGGTTCCGGTACGGACTTATCCACACCACTGGAATAAATTCAGTCCTTAACCTCGTTTCATTGACCTTTGAACGCTACGTTAAGATCACACTGCCGTTCAAATACAACAACATTTTCCATAAGACATCAAACCTATGCCTGACCGCCGGAATATGGATCCTGTCTGGAGTTATTGGTCAGCTCCCGACGATGGGATGGAACGTGGATCCACCGAATGACGTCATATGGCCTTGCACATATCTAGGTGTCCATAGCAACGCGTATCTGACGCTGGTTGTCGTCGCGTTCCTGTTTACATCCTTCATCATGATCGTCGTTTATCTTCATATTTTCAAGGTCGTGTGGTCACACTCACGAGCAATGAAGACACAGCGTCACGTAGGCCGCAGTTCTAATTTCGACAGAAACACGTGGAGATTAACTAAAACAATCTGTTTCATAGCCGGGGTTTATTTCCTTACTTGGATTCCAACAGGTAAGGGGTGTCAGGTCCAGGAACCTATACGTCACTAATGTAATATCTCTTCAGACGTTCGGGTGGCCGCTATTTTGGAACTCATGCAGTGGATGAGGTCGATATTTCTTGCACTAGTTATTGTACGAGTGAAAGGTATTATAGGAGGTGCCAAGTGAATTCTTTTATATTAATGTTTTGACTCGTTTCACTCGAACAAACAAATGATTTATACAATAACAACTACGAATTATAGAAGTTTTAAATCTAGAAATTCAGGTTAACGTCATTTGCTTCAAACTAATTGTACACATCTTATTTATATTGTTATAATATAGTCACAAAAAAGACCTGTAATCCTATTAACATGTATCGTACAATGAAACTAACTCGCCAATCACCCAGATATGCCCCATCGATTTAACCCACGTCGATCTTATATTTTCCATTAACATCCTTATCTCCAAATAATTCTTCGTTGAACTTCAATAAAGTAATTTCGTTATATCGAAATAAGATATCGTTATAACGAAATAATATTTAGATATATCGAAATAAGATATCGTTATAACGATATCAGATTTCACTTGTTACACTTGTGTTATTTTTTTGTTTTGTCTGTCTTCTGATCATTTTTTCTGGCCAACCTTCAAATGAATGATAGGCTATTCCAAAGTATTATTGTATGACTGAATGGGAGAATCTGTTTAGTATAGAACGGATTAATTACTTCATTACAGGAATAGCGTTGATGTTTGAAATAGATGGACGTCTTGAAAACATGACACCTCTACAAAGGGGCAACATCATATTCTATGTCTCCGGCATCGGCTACATCAACGGTATCGTGAATCCCATCATATATGCATTCAAAATACGAGTCGTCAAGATCAGATTCTATAAAATATTCTGCTGCAAGGATATAATCATAGCAGTTAACGGATCGGCGATGAAGAACGGCAGTAATAGACCATCTGTGAGTTCAGTGACGACTTCAGAAATGAGCATTTCGCGTTCTAACAGCCAGTCTGGAATCAATTGCAGTGCTAGTTCACCACCGTCAGACATATTGTTTACAGAAGCCAACGACGAGAAAACATCAATGAGTTCTAGGACGACTTCCGAAATGGGAATTCCGCGTTATAACAGTCAGCCTGGAATTAAATTTGATAACATTTCACCGTCGCCCGACAGTTTTTACAGAAAACAGTAATTATAAGCCACCTGTGAGTTCAGATATGAACAGTTCGCGTTCAGAGAGTCAGCCTGGAATACATTGTGATACTATTTCACCATCGGACACAGTGTTCACAAAATCCAACGAAGAGAAAACATCTATGAGTTCAAGGAGGACTTCCGAAATGGGAATGTCGCGTTCTGAGTTTCAACCTGCGACAAATTTCGATACTACATGTATTTCACCATGCATCGACATAGTTGTCACAGAGGGCAATGGAGAGAAGTCATCTATGAGATATACAATGTTTAGGACTTTCTCATTCTGGCTGTCAGCGTGGAATACATTATGATAGTATTGCCCCCTCGTCAGACATAGCTTTCGCAGAAGCCAGGGAAGTTACAAATGAAGTTCAAACAGTAAAGCAATCTTCAGAATCTACTGCTAATAATAGTTCATAGGGTGGTGTCTCTGGTGTTCCGCGTCAGTCTATAGACAGCGATGTTCTGTAAAATAAAGGATACCTTATGTATAATACGGATGATGTTGGTTTGTGCGGCAATTCACGCGTCTATCGTGATGGGGGCGAGAAACTCGTGGTCGAACCACCTGCAACTGAAACGGATGATGGTTTTGTTGGTAGTGACACTACTGCATCAGAAGTAGGTGCAATTGACAATTGTGCTGACAGTTGTATACCAATCTGACTGCCATGAGTTTTATGCCGAAATTTAGGCATGGCTCTCTTAGAGCGATTATTCAGCCATCTGTGATTGATCACTTGGTTGATATAATTTCCGGAGAATGAACTTCCGGGGATTAACATGACTCAAATTGTGATTATAATTAATCACTTATGTGCACGCGATATGGACAAACAAGCGATTTTGAGGGCCATTGAAGAGGAAACCTGGAATATGAGTATTCGCACAGACTTACCACTGATCACGAAGTGTGAGCGGGCATCACTAGCTAACACAGCGTACGATCTTAGAAAAAGACAGAAAAACAGAAAACGTGCATTAGACTAAATGGAACTAAAATGATCCTGAAGCCTGGTAAAAATTCTACAAACCATCCGCTAGTTCTTAGTGTGTTAGAGACTAGCACCAAGGAACTATATATCACAAGAATTCTGAGAAATATTGGAAATTTACAATAAATTTTGATCTTAATTTTTCATCTTTATAGATGTGTTTCTAGAGTATAGTAACAGTAATAGTAATAGTGTCCACCTTGTATAGAAAAACCTGACATACATGTATTCACAAATGTATTATTGGATGAGGAATTGCTTATCACACAGCTGGTTGCTTATTTTGTCTTATTTTATTCATGGCAACTTGGCTCATGCCACTTGCTGCAGCTTAGTTCTGGGTAGCTTTGTATTAGAAAAAATGCAACGTGATTTCTATTCATTACATGAGGGTTTGGAATATGTTCAAATTGTTAGATTTTTACAATGACTTTGTGATCACTTGGTGTGTCCACATCTGACCTAGTAATTATATACTATAACTCACACGACATCTAAAATTTCCTGATCTCTACTATGAGTTACTGTACTGTTCAATTTCTGTGTTGGGCCACAACAATAATATGGTTGGTTTACGAACATTTGGTTTGAAAAAAAAAGTATTTGCAAATAAAAAAATAAACTTATGCATCACTACCACAACATTTGGCAAATATCAGAATTGTCCATGAATTTCACAAAACTTTTGAATACGATAAGCTTTAATCAGATTATAAAAATAAGTTGAAGTGTTCCTGCCTATGAAACTGTATAGATGGTAAAAAAGAGACTCAGCCATCAAATAATTTATTCACCACTATTACCAAATGCTTCATATTTTAATCAGCTTGAACATAAACCATGTAAACAAATATTTGTTTTACAGTATTGGAGGAAAAGTTGTAAGAGAGGTTTGCAGGCTAGGCTGTTAAGTTGTTGATGCCTTGCACAGAAATATTGTATAGAATTTTGTATTACCTGTTCCTGAAATTTATTGAACTTATTAATATTTATATATAAAAAAGTAGTATCTTGGTGCTTGGGTATCATGGTCTTGTTTCGCGCTATGCAGCCCGTTAGTACCCTTTCAACTTTCAATATTTCGCGAAAGGGTACAATATAGGGGCCGGCTTACATACCACCGTGGTCTCAAGCAATTGTACCAAACAGCATGGATAAGCATTCATGTAATTTCTGAGGCCGACTATCTACCTATCAAGCATCTCGTAATCGTATAATTACTCTTATTTATTTTCCAAAAACTTCTAGTGGATATCTAAACACTTTGGGCACTGAATAACTTGTATCTTGAATTGTTCAAATAGACAAAACTATGGTGAAGTAGTCCCATAACATGGTCGTGGCACCCACATCAGAATTATGGGTAACTTTTCAGGATTTAGTCGGAAATATGGCTTGTTGCCATTCATCGGAAAGCTCTCGGGGATAGATTTCCGATGAATGCAACAAGCCATATTTCCGACTAAATCCTGAAAAGTTACCCATAATTCTGATGTGGTTAAAGGAGTCGATTAATTAGGCACCCCCCCCCCCCCCCTCAGTCCCAAAAGAATAAAAAAAATAAAACAATAATAATCACCATAATTATAATGATTGCTAAAAATGCAATACTGTATTCTACTTATGATACGGGATTGTAGACGTTCTGTTTGTCACACTATGTGTCCCGCGGGGATGATGGAGCAGAGGCTAAATATATCTACCCCACCCTTCGCCATTATTTCGGAAGGATGGTTTTGTGGGGATGGCCTACCCCCTCTTGTTCTGTTCACCATCTGATGGACACACATGGTACAACAATAATTCTGCTGTAACAACCTATGTTAATTATAGATTACATGTACGACAAGAAATATTTTAGCTAAAACGAATAAAAAGTTTAATTCTCCTAATTTAAAATATGTGAGATATAACTTTTTCGATTTCAGTACTGCGTTACTAAATTTAAGTTAAATACTACTTTCATGTATTAATGTTGGATATAAGCTATCACTGAAGCCAATATATAGATATAGCATTGCCTCGTAATTATTTAATCATTTACGGACTGAATCTCGATGCTTTTGCCACTTCTCACACGAGGTTACCTGGCATCCATATATCATATTATAAATTAAAGAAATCTCTAAGAAATTAACATATTTTCCAGTGAGGAAATAACCACGTGTACGGGAGCATGCCAGCACACAATCTGGGAAGTTAGTTATATATGTCTTTTTTTCATTATTTGCAAAATGATTATTATTTTCTTTTTTATTCGGACCCTGAGACTATGTGCGATACCGTTTGTCTAGGTAGTTAATATGATACTTGAGTTATCGGACCTTGATACCATATCTTTTAATGTTTCCATAAATTTCTACCCTTTGTCTCCTAGTGGCTAGTTGTAACAGAATAGCGTTTGATGGTATAGTATATAATTGACTGCTAAGAAACATACCAGTCATGATCTGACGGACAAGATGATTCGGCCGATAATCAATATCTGGATTAGTTCCAAAAAATATTATTTCCCTGAGGTTTTTCAACAATACAAGTTTCATTGTTTACTTTAAACTGTCGAAGTTTCAATGCCAATTGGGATGCTTTCAAGACACTGATATACGAACTACAAAATACAAATGATAAATTTGGTCTTGGGTCTGACTGATATATTTCGTGCCCCAGACAATATTAATTTAAGTTTCATTGTTTACTTTAAACTGTCGAAGTTTCAATACCAATTGGGATGCTTTCAAGACACTGATATACGAACTACAAAATACAAATGATAAATTTGGTCTTGGGTCTGACTGAAATATTTCGTGCCCCCGACAATATTAATTTTTCGCCAGTAGGATATCATCCTCTGATAAAAAATATAGACCTCTGGCGATATGCTTACTGGAGGAATGTCCCTTTCTACTATCATCGCCTAAATGCTCAAGCAAATCAACCGTACTATTTCATAGAAAACATCGTCTGAACTACGCTCAATTGTAAATATTGATTCGGGACGCAACAGTTACTGTCGGCGATAAATTTCGCCATCGAGAGTCACTTATTTTTAGTCGAGTTTTTTTCTCCAAAACTCGACTTATAGTTTGATGGGGGACGGCGGGCGGCGGGCGGGCGGGCTGGCGGGCGGCCTGTTTTGCTTATAACTGAACCGTTTATTGACGGATTACGAAAAAATTTGGTGTGTGAGTACATATCCATGCACGTAAGCTGCAGACAACAAATCGGGTTCGTCCGCACATTTATTACAGAGTTATGGCCTTTTGCCATTTTTCACTGATTTTAGGCTCGTTAGCGCAACAACTTCAACAAACGTTATCTGATTCGATTGAAATTTGGGATATATGTGTCTCCCAAGAATATCTCGGACGAGTTCGAAAACTGGCCTGGTCCGATAAAATTTGATAGGTTATGGCCCTTAATTAGTCATTTTTCACGAATTTTCAGCTCGTTAGCGCGATAACTTCAACAAACGTTATCCGATTTGATTGAAATTTGGTATATAGGTGTCTCCCAAGATTATCTCGGACGAGTTCGAAAACCGGCCTGGTCCGATAAAATTTGATAGAGTTATGGCCCTTAATTAGTCATTTTTCACGAATTTTCAGCTCGTTAGCGCGATAACTTCAACAAACGTTATCCAATTTGATTGAAATTTGGTATATAGGTGTTTCCCAAGAATATATCCGACGAATCGAAAACCGGCCTGGTCCGATAAAATTTGATAGAGTTATGGCCCTTAATTAGTCATTTTTCACGAATTTTCAGCTCGTTAGCGCGATAACTACAGCAAACGTTATCCGATTTGATTGAAATTTGGTATATAGGTGTCTCCCAAGAATATCTCGGTCGAGTTCGAAAACCGGCCAGGTCCGATAAAATTTGATAGAGTTATGGCCCTTAATTAGTCATTTTTTCAAAAAAATTCAGCTCGTTAGCGCGAGAATTTAACAAACATCATCCTATGATATATATATATAGGTGTCTCCCAAGAATACCTCGGACGAGTTAGAAAACCGGCCCGGTCCGATAACATTTGATAGAGTTATGGTCCTTAAGTAGTCATTTTGTACGAATTTTGAGCTCGCTAGCGCGATAACTTCAACAAACGTCATCCGATTCAACTAAAATTTGGTATATAAGTGTCTTCCAATAATATCCTGGACGAGTTTGAAAACCAATAAAATTTTATAGAGTTATGGCCCTTAATTAGTCATTTTTCACGAATTTTCAGCTCGTTAGCGCGATAACTTCAACAAACGTTATCCAATTTGATTGAAATTTGGTATATAGGTGTCTCCCCAGAATATCTCGGTCGAGTTCGAAAACCGGCCAGGTCCGATACAATTTGATAGAGTTATGGCCCTTAATTAGTAATTTTTCACGAATTTTCAGCTCGTTAGCGCGATAACTTCAACAAACGTTATCCGATTTGATTGAAATTTGGTATATAGGTGTCTCCCAAGAATATATCGGTCGAGTTCGAAAACCGGCCAGGTCCGATACAATTTGATAGAGTTATGGCCCTTAATTAGTCATTTTTTCACAAATTTTCAGCTCGTTAGCGCGAGAATTTAACAAACATCATCCTATGATATATATATATAGGTGTTTCCCAAGAATACCTCGGACGAGTTAGAAAACCGGCCCGGTCCGATAAGATTTGATAGAGTTATGGTCCTTAAGTAGTCATTTTGTACGAATGTTGAGCTCGTTAGCGCGATAACTTTAACAAACGTCATCCGATTCAACTAAAATTTGGTATATAAGTGTCTTCCAATAATATCCTGGACGAGTTTGAAAACCAATAAAATTTGATAGAGTTATGGCCCTTAATTAGTCATTTTTCGTGAATTTTTAGCTCGTTAGTGCGATAACTTCAACAAACGTCCTCCGATTTGTTTAAAATTTGGAATAGACGTACTTGCCAAGAATATTTCGGACGAGTTCGAAAACCAGCCTGGCCCGATAAAATTTGATAGAGTTATGGCCCTTAATTAATTTTTCGATTTTACCTATTAATTAGTCTACCGATACTGATGCACACCAATTGGCGGTAGCCACTAGCCACCGGCAGTAAGCCACCGAAAACGAGACACAGCATCTCCGATGCCACCTCTTGTAATTAATATATAAGAATGACGGTCTGTGTGTTGTAAATTTGCCAAATTTGGATATAATATTTGTAAAAATACCTACTTTGAGCAAGTTATTCTCAATTTCTATTTTATCACATTACCGGAGTGTTTCACATTACTTTAATCTTAACATCTTGAAATTTGGATTACACTCGAAAACAAATGGGTTTGTCAATTCGTTCCTTGCTGAAGTGTTTCTGCCGACCATATTTAAACCAACACAAGTTACCACTATACAGTCTATACTGCAACATTGATTGGCCAATTACTTACCAATAACTACTTGAACTTCCAATCCGGCTTTATTGTAACTGACGTCATTGACAATTTTGGTACTTTTTATCGCGAATCGGCCATACGTCATCTTTAATAAAAGATATGACAGCCACACTGAACCAATTTTCAAAAAGTAAAATTCTGAAAGCTCGCGATCTTTGTGGATTACGCGTTTAGCAATTCATGAACAATTGGTCTTGTAACACTGACCCCTGGCATTCCAAAACACGTATCACATATATCATCACACTACAATGGTAACTAGACAGAGTGGCAAACTGTGAGGAACTAAATCTAGAATAGCCCTCTCCGAAAACATTTCTTTCCAGAATTTGAATCATCTCTTCAATCAGTATCAGAAGAAATTATCAATAGCTATTCCGATAGTGTCATATGTAAAACATACACTGTTTCGACTCTTATCAATTTATGGATGAGAACTAATACGCACACATTGATAAAAACAATCCAACGTTGTTAAATCCCTAGTTTGTTCATCAAACATTATATAATTTATAAATGTCAGTTTTATACCATCAATTAACGATTAATTAACGTATTGCCACTTACATGTATGCTTTGGAAATAATGTGAATCACGTAGTTATTGTTGTCCATAGTATATATATGTATGTATACACAACCAGTAGACGTCGTCGCAGGGTCTCAGTGTCGTATTATTGTTAGTTAAGTTTGGGAGTGTACATGAAGACGATTAGTAGGTCATGCCATTTCCCGGTAATATATACAATGTTTTGCTTCAATTTTGTATTATGCGTTATCATGTTCGATATATATTACTAAATAAACATTCATTCAAAAATTCATTCAGGTGTTATAACCTTGTTAACCATGGATATTAATTAACTCAAATTGTGGAAACAATACAGTTCCTACAATCAAGTCCAATAGCACACGAAATGTGTGTTAGTTAGTAGAATATTACATATATGTACTTATATATGAGCCGCCAATCCCATAAAAAGGCTACTTCCCAAATCATGATATGCTGCGAACTATGCTAGTATGAAATGGTGAATATATAAGTTACGACCATACTAAAACTTCTCCAATATTTAAATTAATATTTCTATAATTATTCTGAAACTATCTAACAAGCAGGTCAGGACCATAAGACGATATTAACCGATGATTTCTCATTGTATTGTTGCTATTCGTGCTAGGTTAAAATGGTGGGGGTGGGAAATTGCGATCCGGCACGGTCACGGTATTAAACCAATGACCATCCGGGGATGAACATGAATCAATTTTATTGTAATTATGCATTTATTTTCGCCTTGTTAAAGGTACTCAATCCGACCAGAGGGTCCCCATCTCAACAGATTCCAACAACAACAATCCGATCAGAGGGTCCTATATTACTATTTCTTTGGCTTTGGTGGTAAAAAATATTTGATTCGAGTCGAGGAACCATCAAACAAAGCTCAGAGTTATTAGATATTGATTTTTGAAAATTCTTATGTTCTCGAGATGAGTACTAATAATTGCCGTCAATTTCGTTTCCTGCTCGAGATTTGTACACCAAAACTCAATTCAAACAGACAAGGATGGATAACTCTAAAATCAAGTGGTAATAATAACGCAATTTTGACTGAGATCTGGGCCAGAAAGTATTCCCGATAATGAAAAATAATAGATTTCTTAAATCGATATCTAACAAATCTGAGCTTTGATGGGTGACTTTCTCGACTCGAATAAAATATTTTTGACCCCCGAAGCCATTGAAATAGTAATTGAGAGGAGTTTTATCGGATTGAGTACCTTTAAGAGTTATAGTCCCGCTGTTTTAATCCCGCCTTTAGTTGGCGTATTGTTGCCTGTAAGATTATTGAGATATAACGCCATACGCGATGACATTAAATCGCACGGAAAGAGCAATAATTGTGTGGGCTGCCTGACGTGAATATGTTTTGGAAAATAACGTCATACGTATTATAATGACATTAAATCTCAAGGAAACCCACGAAAAAAAATAAAAATAACATTTAATGTTTCAATGTTTTAAGTTATTTCCTTCATAAAAAAGAGTCTTCGTGATAAAGAACCCTCTCAATACATGAATATAGAATTAACCTTTAAAAAAAAAAATCTTCGGAATAGCGAACATTCGGAGTAGTGAACCTTCGGAATAGTGAACCTTCGGAATAGCGAACCTTCGGAATAGAGACATGTTCCCCTTACATATATATTAACCGTCAAGCCGACAGGCCACCAAAAACCATTCGGTAAGAAAAACGGAAGGCCAGAAGAATCATAAGGTCCTCAGACACCTAATGAAGAGGAAGCCGTCGCATATACTGAACAGAACTCTCTTCCCAGACGGAACGTCAATTATCCCTTTCATGACGGGAGCCGCGTTGGTGCAGCAATAAAAATCCTGCCCCAGTGCATTCTCTTATATATGCAAGTCTCACATCGAGAGCCTCGCACATCTAAGAGCATGCAATGGCTTACAAGGTCAATCTAAGTATTGTTAGGCAAAATTATTCTCTTATATATGCGAGGCTCCCTATGAGACTAGCATATATAAGATAATGGGGACCTTCGGAATAGCGGACCTTGGGAATAACGGACTGTACTCGAATCACACGACGAAGGCATGCTTGCACTGTTCCGTTCTACATCCGTTTTCCAATTTCTAGATAAAGATGTTCTTATTCTAGCACCTAACGTAACTATGTTGAATCAATAGATACCGTGCTGAAATCTTTAATTATATGCATGCTGTAGTTAACCCTTTACCCAACAGAAGGGCCCTGTGCCAATGCATTCTCTTATATATGCGAGTCGACCATAGGTCGCCTCGCATATATAAGAGAATGCATTGGCTTAACACATTACAAATTATAAAATTGTTAAAGAATGTAAGAAAAAATGGTAAAAAGTGTTAAAAAAAGATGTTTTTTAGGCCAATGCATTCTCTTATATATGCGAGGCGACCTATGGTCGACTCGCATATATAAGAGAATGCATTGGCACAGGGCATAACTGTAACTATCACAATGTGGTCAAGGAGCCGGTTCCAATGATATCCATATTTGTATGGTTCTATTGAGACAGACCCAAGATATTTTAGGCTGTTGAAGCTTTATTTGGCCGGTTTTGGCCGGTTTGTTGGGTAAAGGGTTAATCGAAAATCATGGTACGCAACTGAAGACTTCTAGTCTCCATGTACACATATCATACATATTAATTCTCAAGGTTTCCGGTGACTCAAGGGATGAGACTCAATCTGTTCAATATAAGTTTCATAAGAATTTCAAATTATATTGTAATGCAAATAAAACCTCACAACTTGAATGGTCGTTCTAAGTGAAGCGATTTGTTGACTAAAGTGATAGGAAACTGAAATATACTCATACAACCAAAATCGACATTTCATGCATGCCATCTCTCTTAAAGTGTATACTTCCCATACGTAACATACTCTTTCAGATCGATATTATGATCAGAAGACATATTTAGTCACAGTGAACCATAACATACAGTCTGTCTGTCTATCTGTTTCTCAAATTAAAGAACATTGACAATTGCGATATTGTCGGTCTCAATTGTGACACAGTGATTTTTTTTACCCTGTGCCAATGCATTCTCTTATATATGCGAGTCGACCATAGGTCGCCTCGCATATATAAGAGAATGCATTGGCCTAACAATTTTTTATCATTTTTTTAAAATAAATGTTTCTTACAATTTTTAGGAAATAAAATAAAAAACATCCATTACCCTGCAGGGAGCCCCACACATATATAGAAGCATATAGAAGAGTGTCGTCTGCTCATGTTTGTCTGGGGCTCTGTATGGGTGAAATTATAAAATTGTTAAAGAATACAAGAAAAAATTATTAAATTTGTAAAAAATTGTTAGGCCAATGCATTCTCTTATATATGCGAGGCGACCTATGGTCAACTCGCATATATAAGAGAATGCATTGGCACAGGGTAAAAAAAACCAGACATGTATGTCTTAGCCGATTCTACTTATGTGGTGATATGTGGGTTTATTGGAGACACTGTCAAAAATCGTTACAGACAGACACACACTTGGCTTTTATATAGTACGAGTAACGATGCTATGCATTTAAATTGCTATTTTGTAAACACTATTTCCTGGCAGTTTTACTCGAAATGTTGTATAATGGGTCACAGACGTGGCAAGATGGCGTCTCTTGTGGCGGCTGTTCAATTTAGAATTAACAAAAGAAACCCCGTGAATCAGACCCATATGTTCAACCCGACAGCCCACTGATTTTTCAGTTGATGACCATTTCAATCCAACAATTCGACCAAATGAACGAAAATATTCAACTTTTGATCTAAAATCAACAAATTTCACACTAAATACTAGAATGAAGATCAATCAATAAGAAAAAGTTTAATCTGCCAACTGATATTGTGTCAGGCAAAGGGGTGTGGGTCTGTTGATTTTTTTTAAAGACACATTAGGAAGTGGTGTGTGGGTATGTGTAGATGGGGCGAGGCAGACATATTTACCACGATATTATTGGGAAGAACCATCTAGATGGAAATCTACAAACTATTAGCTACCAGAAACCCCGAACTTAAAAAACGTCTAGGTATTTTAATTAAAATAGGACTGAAAAGGATCGACAATAACGACCGTGGTGATGATAATGAGGATTATGACGACGATGAAAAGATGATGGTGCTGCTGCTGATGATGATGATGATAACAAATATGATGATGATGGTGACGACGAGGATGAGGACGATGGTGATGAATAACGATGATGAAATGACGAGTAGTTGACGATTATGATGATTGCATGATATTGGTGATGAAAATGTTGATGATTTGATGATAATGATGGATGCAGGTTAGTGGTGATAATGGTGATGTGGTGATGATGACAATGATGATGATGGTGATGGCGATGATGATGATTACTTCATGATCGATCGACGTACTGATGACGACGATGATATTAACGACGATAGTTGAGGACGATGATGGTAGCGGTGACGACGACGATGACTGCATGATAGTGGTGATAATGATGATAATTAATGTTGAAGATGATGATGGAGATGATAATGACGATGATGCCGATGACGGTGACACAAACACATACAGATGGCGTGTTCTGATGGCGACGATGATATTGATGATGATATATGAGGATGATGAGGATGATAGCGGCGACAATGATGATGATGATGCGGACGATAGGCATTCTAATGATGACGGAGGTGATGACAACGAAGATGATGATTATGATGATGATGATTATGATGATGATGAGGATTATGATGAGGATGATGATGATGATGATGATGAAGATTAGCATAACACAGATAACGATTATAGTGATGATGAGATGACGATGACTATGTTGTAAATAGTGTATATATGTTCACAGTCATCTCTAATTTCATGTTAATTCACGATTGAGTTATTAACCCTTTACCCAACAAAACGGCCAAAACCGGCCAAATAAAGCTTCAACAGCCTAAAATATCTTCGGTCTGTCTCAATAGAACCATACAAATATGGATATCATTGGAAACGGCTCCTTGACCACATTGTGATAGTTACAGTTATGCCCTGTGCCAATGCATTCTCTTATATATGCGAGTCGACCATAGGTCGCCTCGCATATATAAGAGAATGCATTGGCCTAAAAAAAATCTTTTTTTAACACTTTTTACCATTTTTTCTTACATTCTTTAACAATTTTATAATTTTTAATGTGTTAAGCCAATGCATTCTCTTATATATGCGAGGCGACCTATGGTCGACTCGAATATAAGAGAATGCATTGGCACAGGGCCGTTCTGTTGGGTAAAGGATTAAAGCACAAATTAGTTTTGCTACAATCAACTTTACTCATGTTGTCCTCTATCTACCTTATATAGATCATTTAGAACATATTTAGCTCTCTGCAGATGGTCTATATTTGGTCTGAATTTCCAATACTCGTTCCAATGCAGGCATTCTGACACGGTCCTCGTGAAAACGTGTTGAACTAGTTCCAGGGCTAAATTGGAAATTTACCTCCTGGTCAGCATTGATGAGAAGATTGTCGGGCAGATTGAACATTCAAATATGAGCCTGTATTAGCGAAGGTTTTATGGAATAAGTTATATTTGGCGGCGAAAGATGGGGATCGATGTGATACCGGTACAATATATAGGTTTCCTAACTTGTTATTTTATATTTTTAAGTGGCGATATCATTTTTTTAAATTAATAATAAAGGCATTGTCTGACTTAGTTACTATTGTCATGGAACATCATAGGCATAATGTGGCTTTAGCCCCGTAAACGATTAGCCCCGGAGCTTTGATGAAGAAGAACGTCAGTTGTCAACCATATATGACTTCAAGAACTTCTTCATAAATGAGAAGTTTGCGTTTTGTCAGACTTGAATAAAATGCAATGTCATTTCACCATTTCGTCGGACACATATTTCACAGAAGCCAACGAAGAATAATAATAGATCTACGAGTTCAAGGACGTCAGATGTGGCGTGGAAATTCCGCGTTCTGACAGGCAGCCTGGAATCAATTTAATAGCATGTCAATAAACCATCCATGAGTTCAATAATGTGTTTAGAAATGGGGATTTAGCGTTCTGACATTCAACTAGCGATAGGTTTTGATATCATTTCACACCATTGTAAAACATTTTTCACAGCAAATAGTGAAGATAAAACATCTGTTAGTTCAAGGAGAACTTCACAAATGTCAACTATGCGTTCTGACAGTCAGTCCGTGATAAATTTTGATGGTATTACACCAGCGCTAGACAAAGGTTTCGCAGAAGCCAGTGAAGTTACAAATGAAATTCAAACAGAAAAGCAATTAGTGATATCGTATGACAGTGAGGCAGATTCTACTGCCCATATATACAGAGCGATATGAGTGTGTTAATGGGTTGGTCGATATGGCACCACACTATCGCGGAAGGATATAAAGATATGCGCAGCCTCGAGTTCTATCCGTCCGCGATGTCACAAGTGCAGCATGGACAACAATATTGACATCCGTGTCGTTCTGTGTTGATTACACGCCATCCGTCCTAGAATCTGTGAATTAAATAAAAACAGATTTACAATGCAGGGCTTGTTTTGTTATGTGCGATGATCTTAACCCTTTAACCAACAGAACGGCCCTGTGCCAATGCATTCTCTTATATATGCGAGTCGACCATAGGTCGCCTCGCATATATAAGAGAATGCATTGGCTTAACACATTAAAAATTATAAAATTGTTAAAGAATGTAAGAAAAAATGGTAAAAAGTGTTAAAAAAAAGATTTTTTTTAGGCCAATGCATTCTCTTATATATGCGAGGCGACCTATGGTCGACTCGCATATATAAGAGAATGCATTGGCACAGGGCATAACTGTAACTATCACAATGTGGTCAAGGAGCCGGTTCCAATGATATCCATATTTGTATGGTTCTATTGAGACAGACCGAAGATATTTTAGGCTGTTGAAGCTTTATTTGGCCGGTTTTGGCCGGTTTGTTGGGTAAAGGGGCAATGCTTTCATTCAGGTTTCATGGTTGATGGTAACGTCATTTGTGAGCTGTTTCACGGTGTGCGTATGGAACGCTTGTTCCATACGGATTTGTAAATATGGAGCAACAGAAACACTGCAATTCCAGGAAGAGTGCAATAAATATCTTTATTGCCTCCATCACAGGTCACGACATTTGTCCTAACACCAAAATTACCTATTATACGACAAGGTTCTTAACTCCCGAAATGTACAATTTCCACATGTCCTCAAGACATTGGTCAGAGATGCAGCGATATATGGAAACAAGAGATAATAATGAAACAGTCAGATGCCTTGAATAATTCAGGCCGTTCTCCCGAAAATTCGCATATTATCTGCTTATAATATAATTTGTTTTAAGTCGATAATCTACTTAGAATCTTATCGTTTTGAGTCGACAATGAACTGAAAATAAGAGTGTTCAGTCACATTGTCGACTCAGAATGACTTCGTTATAGGTTCATTATGTGCGGACAATGACACAAATAAACCTTGTCACGACATACAGGCCGTATTCGTCATCTCCGCTTTAAACCTCCGAGTTTAAACCTGGTTTAAACCTACATTGGCGGTCCACCCAAACCGGGTCTAAGGGGCGTTTTTGTCGTTCAGTTGCCAGCTAATTGACAACTCGATTCGGTGATATGATTATGCAATCAAACTACCCTCTTACCAATCGGACCAAAGGATAGGCCGATATAATGGTTATTGACAAGTCATCGATTATCGTGACCGCGTGCACGTACAATGGATTTATTCATTGAGAAACAAGTATCGCTAATTGACTATTAATCCGATCTCATTCTGTGTTGAAAAGCAATTTAACAAAGGGCATGTCTCTCAACACGAGTTTCACGCTTTGTTCATCACTTTGTTTGTGATAGGTTTCTGCAAGATGCTTCACCCGAAAAGACAAAATTTTGTGTATTTACATGTATATCTGTATATATTAAAGGATATAGGAGCTGTCTAGCTGTATGTCCGTTTGTATGTTCGCAACTGTTTTCCAATACCTCTGGACCGATTTCAATTAAATTAGGGGTGTGGTGATTCGTGTGGTATAACGCGTTAGGTTTTAAAAAATTTGATTTAAAAATAAGGAAAATATAATTTTTAAAAAATGAAAAAATTATGTTAAATTGAGTAAGGAGTTGAATCTAAAAAGAAACAAAATTTAAAATTTAATTTAACATTTGTTTGTTTTAAATTTAATTAAAATATTTTTTAAATTAAAATGATAAAAATGTGCACAAAGCCCCTCTGGCGCTGAATAAAATTTCCATAATCGAGTCAATCCTGGACCAAGAGGCCAGTCAAGTAAAGGCAATTTGCTTATGAGTGCACACCATAAGCGGCATCTGAACTGTTGGAAGTTGGCAGCCATGCAGAGGGATAGCTTTTAATAAAGAAATATATTACATGCGTTGATTTTTTTCACAGTCATAAATTTCCAGTCATGCAGAAAATCAAAAAGGTTCCCAGGTTTTGAATTGGTAGAATATTATGGGAATTTATGTGCGTAGCCAGAGTAGAGCTTTGTGGCATGATCTACATCAAAATAAGTTATCAAATTTGACTCATATAGCATTATAGGTTGAGGATTGCAAACTATGTGTATAGCATATCTGGTCATGCAGTAGCATCGTTTTGGTGTCAAAATTAAAACGTTGAACCCTTCAAATGAATTCGTAGAAAACACCAGTATTTGCGATTGCCACAAGCCAAACAAAAAACCCCACAAAATAGTTGTAAAAATCATATATATGGGAACATGTCCATATCTGAGCAAAGCTCGCATGCGAATGAATCAACTGTGACATGATAACACCAGTCGCCACTTAGACACGCCCTCACTCAAGATTATTTACAGCTCCACCCTTTGACTGATTGTTTGACAATTCTAAACCGCGATGAAGAAAAGACGGATTCGTCATCTCAAGTTTAGCCTCGATAAAGCTGGTTTAGCTGGACCGCCGAATTAGATGGTTTAGTTGCCGGTTTAAGCTTATAAAACGCAAAAACAATATTGAAATTGACAAAAACTTATCCCCATACGATTTATATGTTTCAATCAAAATATGACCGCTGTCGTAATTATTGATTTTCGCAATCAATAAAATGAGTCGGTCCGCATTAGGAAAGTACGTTTAATTAGCTCGACGATACAGAGACACTATTGCTAAACCACTGGTCTGGCTGGACCAGGTTTAAACCAGAGATGACGAATGCGTCACTTAGACCTGCGGTTTCGGGTTTAAACCACGGATTTTGCTGACTCGTGGTGGTTTAAACCTAGAGGTTTACGTAGACCAGGTTTAAACCTGAGATGACGAATCCGGCCATAGGATGTATTCTCTTTAAAATTATTTTGTTCACTGTGGCATGCGCCATAACACGGAATAATGGATATAAGTCCTTTATCTGGTTATTTCAGCCTGAATCAAATAATCCACTATGAACATTGTAGGTCACTATGGGTAGCTTATGTGCGTATTTGTGCGAGGATATGTTGAATAATTCCCTTCGTTTTGGCATATGAGGCAATCATGTACATCATCATCATCATCATCATCATTATCATGTTCTTGGAACAAGTCTTGCGACTTTTTGTTCCTGTACTAATGATAATACATTTATTTGTAATCAATTAATTGGGAGACAGAGTCGAGTGGACTCTTATCCCAATTTTACAATGTGAACATTAACAATTTTCAATTTGTCACAATAGGTAGTAAGTCATCGACATTCGACAATGTCCATGTCTTGGATAAAACATCTTTTTGTTGGTTCATTTTCTCTCTTTTTCTTTAGTTCAACTCTGAGTGTATAAAGTTCTTCTATTTCCTTTCTTGAATACTCTCGATTGAAATATATTTTTAGTTGTCCCTTTACTCCAGTTTCTTTTTTATTGAATAAATTCGCTTCTTTTATCATTTGGTCTCGTGAATGTTTAGAATTTAATAACAATTTCACTGGTCGATGTTTGTTTTCAGTTTTGTGACCAATCCGCTGGTATGACAGTACTTCAGTCGCCTCACATGTTGTCGTTTTTATTACTGTTTTTGATATTTGAGTCAGATCTGCTTCTTCTGTTGATCCATGGGGTATGTTTGCTACTATATGATGTTGTTGTTTCTGTTTTCTACGATGTTTTTGTTTTTTTCTAACACTTTTCAATGTCTCGTTTATGTTCATTTCTAACCTTCTTGTAATTGCTTTATCTCAGTTTTCTGTAGAGCAAACGATTGTGCTTGCTGTTTCGGACATTCCTTGATTTGGTTGTCCGTTTTTCTTTTCAAGGCGTCAAGTTTTGTTTGAAACTCACCTCTCTCGATAGCTTGTCTGTCTTCATGATTTGATAACCGCTTTTCTACTTTGAATATCCTGGTTTCCATTTTCAACATAATACTGCTTATTTCTGTTGTGTGCGTTTCCATTCTGGTCAATTGTTTCTTCTCAAATCGTTCAAAACGCAAATCATATTGTTCAAGACTAAGGACTACTTTTTCTAATAATACTTCCATGCGCTCCATTCGTTTTTCTACTGCTTTCATCGTGCTATGTGTGTCTTTACATCCATGTGTCTTTTGTTGTACTTGGTTATTTTCTCCTTGTGTTTCTGTCTCGTGTGTCAAGTCCGTTGAGGCTAGATTATGTTTCTTTTCTTGCGTTTTTGTATTTTTGCAGCGTTTACATGGCCATAAAATGGCTTTTGATCGTTTGACGAGATTTTCCGCATCTTCTCTTTCAATTCCCAGGCAGCTGACATGGAAAGCGTGCTTACAAAAATCACATATTATTTTGTAACTTAGTTTCTTGAAGGTTCCATCGCAGGAAAAACACTTATCTGTGCACATGTTGGAGTTACTATTTTGTTTTAGGTGACACTCCACAGTTTCGAATGATCAGTAGGGGTGATTTTATAGATATAAAGTGCTAGTGGTTTCTGGCACCATTCATGTGGTATGTATATTGAGACATGGTGGGATATGAATTTGTGTAATTTTAGAAGGTGTTCTAGACTGATGAAAACATTAAGTGCAAGTGACCTTGACCCCACCCATAGACAGCAGTAGCGTTTTCTGCGAAACAGTGGCTCTAGATACTGGGTCAATTTTTTAGCACCCAAAATTTGTCATCTGCATTAAAAATTGATTTTCTGGAAAATTTAACGGCGAAACTTGAATTTTTTTCACATTGATGTTGGAAGCCAGAGGCCTTTAAACCAACATAGGTGACCATGCTTGAATAAATCTGGTATTCGTGCCTCTTGGGTATGAACATGCAATATTTTGGTCTTTTTTTGAATAAAAATCACATTTTCGATCAAAAGATCAAGGGCCATAACTCTTGATAGTCCATATATTATGGAAATTATGTATCAAATTCTGAATGCCTATTCTGTACTAATTTCAGGCATATATATATTGTCTATATGGCTTGGTATCATAATCCAGATAAATCTCAATGAATCTATGGGCCCCTTATTTCTGGGCCCATACCTGTTGAAACTGTGGAGTGTCACCTTAAAGACCAGCAAATAGCACCATTGTCATCTGTCAAATTGACAAATATTTACACTGAAAATCATTTTTAGCAAATCTGCTCAGTTAGAAGGAACATTTTATGTTAAATACACCATTCTTCTATGGAAATTCCAATACATGTGGCCTTTAGACATATAAATTGGTGGGGATATGGAGTCTTAGAGCAGTGGGGGGGGGGGGGGGGGGGTGGTGGTGGTTTATGTGTGTTGTTATTGATGATGTTTTAGATGATGGGTACTTCTTCATGACATCATGCTCCTTGAATCTTAGCTGAAAAGGCTGACATTGACATTACACAGTATACTAAAAGATTATATATTCAGTCTTTCTTATTCACAAGTGTGAAATATAATAATTCATGTTTTCCTGGACATATTTCACTTGACAACATATTGTTCATGTGATGTCATAACCCTGTATAGCTTTCCCTTAATGCTAAATAAGACTTGGAATTGTTTAACCCATGGTTTTGGGAGAGTATTAAAGATAGTAGTTGCATGAAATATAATGTTTTATTTTGATATCTGAGGAAAGATGCATCTCATAATATATTTTATACAACATTTTGGAATTTCAGACCTTTTTCAAGCTATAGATGATGGTTGAATATATACATTTTGTCACTACATCAAGCATAACGTCATTGGGTTCTGAAAGACCCAAAAGAGGTGAAATCATGCGGGTGCATGTAAATCCCCACCCAATCTTGCTGCTTGTGATTGCAATAACGCATGGGGTGTAATATATCATTTAAAGCGATATAATGCAGAGAATATGGAGATGTGGTCCATATTAAAGATTAATGAAATTGCTTTCCCCTTAAAGACCAGCAAATAGCACCATTGTCATCTGTCAACTTGACAAATATTTACACTGAAAATCATTTTTAGCAAATCTGCTCAGTTAGAAGGAACATTTTATGTTAAATACACCATTCTTCTATGGAAATTCCAATACATGTGGCATTTAGACATATAAATTGGTGGGGATATGGAGTCTTAGAGCAGTGGGGGGTGGTAGTTTATGTGTGTTGTTATTGATGATGTTTTAGATGATGGGTACTTCTTCATGACATCATGCTCCTTGAATCTTAGCTGAAAAGGCTGACATTGACATTACACAGTATACTAAAAGATTAGATATTCAGTCTTTCTTATTATTGCACACACAATGGCTTATTTGTGCGAAATACAGCAAAATACAGAAGAATTGAAACGTTCAATAAAAAAATGTGTATTGTTCTTAAACAATACAAACATATTACGTCAACAACGGCACTGGCGACGTCAACTTTAACAGAAAATGTCTTCGCTAAATTATGGGATATAGTCTACATTAAGCACACGTTTGTTCAATTAAATACAACAATATCGACATAAATGTTAGTATGTTACAAGCTGCAATCTTCAAAGTGTGCAATAAATATAGAACAACACAGTTGTGTGAACATAGTAACGTTATTGCACTCGTTTGTCGTGCTGCGAGGTAAAACTCGAACCTCCGGTTCTCGTTTTACCATCGCGTCACAACAAACTCGTGCAATAACGTTAACCAGTTCACACACTTGTGTCGTTCTATCTATTTCACAAGCGTGAAATCTAATAATTCATGTTTTCCTGGACATATTTCACTTGACAACATATTGTTCATGTGGTGTCATAACCCTGTATAGCTTTCCCTTAATGCTAAATAAGACTTGGAATTGTTTAACCCATGGTTTTGGGAGAGTATTAAAGATAGTAGTTGCATGAAATATAATGTTTTATTTTGATATCTGAGGAAAAGATGCATCTCATAATATATTTTATACAACATTTTTGCATTTCAGACCCTTTTCAAGCTATAGATGATGGTTGAATATATACATTATGTCACTACGTCAAGCATAACGTCATTGGGTTATGAAAGACCCGAAATAGATGAAATCATGGGGGTGCATGTAAATCCCCACCAATCTTGCTGCTTGTGATTGCAATAACGCATGGGGTGTAATATATCATTTTAAGCGGTATAATGCAGAGAATATGGAGATGTGGTCCATATTAAAGATTAATGAAATTGCATTCCTCTTAAGGTGACACTCCACAGTTTCGAATGATCAGTAGGGGTGATTTTATAGATGTAAGTGCTAGTGGTTTCTGGCACCATTCATGTGGTATGTATATTGAGACAAGGTGGGATATGAATTTGTGTAATTTTAGAAGGTGTTCTAGACTGATGAAAAAATTAAGTTCAAGTGACCTTGACCCCACCCATAGACAGCAGTAGCGTTTTCTGCGAAACAGTGGCTCTAGATACTGGGTCAATTTTTTAGCACCCAAAATTTGTCATCTGCATTAAAAATTGATTTTCTGGAAAATTTAACGGCGAAAGTTTGAAATTTTTTCACATTGATGTTGGAAGCCAGAGGCCTTTAAACAAACATAGGTGACCATGCTTGAAAATATCTGGTATTCGTGCCTCTTGGGTATGAAAATACAATATTTTGGTATTTTTTTGAATAAAAATCACATTTTCGATCAAAAGATCAAGGGCCATAACTCTTGATAGCCCATATATTATGGAAATTATGTATCAAATTCTGAATGCCTATTCTGTACTAATTTCAGGCATATATATATTGTCTATATGGCTTGGGATCATAATCCAGATAAATCTCAATGAATCTATGGGCCCCCTATTTCTGGGCCCATACCTGTTGAAACTGTGGAGTGTCACCTTAACTCTTCCATCGTCGTTGCTAAGGTTAAATTAACAAGAATGTTCCTGTAGGTATATTAAGAGAATTAGAATCGAATAACTTCAAAACATCCACGAATTTTCCATCAGAATTTCACATATAAGTTCCATGATATGTAACAGTCATTTTGTAGAAGTTTTTTTTCGGCGTCATTTCTGTCGTTTTTTGTAGTTTTTCGCGTTATTTTACGGAGCTTATTTTTTCATGACTGGCTGGCTATTGTGACACCATACATCTAGCAACAGTAGAGATAGCTTCCATGATACAATCGGACAATACTGGAGACCGCACAAATAAATGGTCGAACAGGACTGTCCGATCACGCACCATACCATAATGACACTAATATTAGCATAAGGATTGTGTCGATACAGCCATCGAATTCCTGCGATATTTCCCTTTGTTATCCTTCAACCCATTTCCTCTCTTCTGATTGGCTGAGAGTGCGTCACATGGCGGGCGATAAATCACCATATTACCCTCGAGGGTAACATTGGCTGCGGACACACGTACCACAGTTTCGATGGCATAGTAGGTGTGACAATTAATTATGGTGGAGTTTGGTGACAATTGGCCAACATAATTTATATGGCATAGGAAGTCATGTCGCCCACCGCATATTCACACAGTGAGTCGACTGACCAATTAACCCATTGCGTTTCACCAAGGCTGATCTCTACTCATTACGTTTAGCCACATTGTATTCTCTACGATACATAAAATTGCACGATCGATCGTCCATAATTGTGTTTGAACCTATTCACTCACATATCATGCAAGTGGCATGTTTTTATTGATATGAGCTGAATACATGTTTATCTACTTATATTATTTTCACGCGTATTAAGTCAGTTCCCCAATTGCGTGTTTTATTTTGCGACGTTAAATTCTACGCATAATTAGGCTAACATCATGTGGACAGATGCAGCTGTATCGGAATTGTTGGAAGCGATGCAGATAAGAGAAAGTATATGGAATAAACAAAGCGACTTATACAAGGATCTAAACAAGAAAAAAGCTGATTATAACGAACTTTTGGAAATTTTGTCCACGATTATTCCGGGTTTATCGGAAAAATCACTGAAGAGTAAAATACAGAGTTTAAGGACCATGTATCGAGAGGAAGTGAGAAAGGTGAATAAAAGCAAGAAAAGCGGCGTTGCTGCCAAAGATATATATGTACCAAAATGGAAGTTTTTTGAGGAATGCTCTTTTCTGGAGGAAAGTCTGTGGACCGGACCAGGGACTTATTCTAACATTCCACAAACACGTGCAAATACCGTCGTTTCTGACCACTCCGATGTAACACAAGCCAGTATCTCGGATAGTATTTCAGGTGATGCTGATGTGCCTGCTACCAGCAGTAATGACACAAACGATAACAGTTCTGTGCAATCGACGCTACCGTCGACATCCAACGTGAGAAGGAAGCGTGGTGCTACGTCATGGGTGGACACAGCAGCCCAGGCATTCGCTACAATCGCCGATAATGTTACACAGAAAGAGGATGAATGTGATGTGTTTGGTAGAGACATCGCGATGGCCCTGAGGCGTTGTCCGGATGCAGAAAAGCGACGTAGACTCAAGTTTTTGCTACAAACCACTGTATATAATTTTGAAGAGAGCAGCAGCTATTTACAAAATTTCCAAGGAAATCAAAGTTTCCCTTCAACTTTTATTTCCGGACCGACGGTGCCAGCGTATCCAAATGTTGGATCTTCGATGAATGGACAATCTAATCAAGGATCTAATGTTATGTTCACATCGAATTATAATTCTCTGAATGGAATGCAGAATGGTAATGTTTATCCGACTGGACAGTCATGTGTCACCACGGACGTACAACCCCCTAGTACACCAGACTGTTGAACTGATGACTGACATTTTGAACTAGTTCGTTGGTGTCTTGAGATAATTGATTAAAAGAGCGTTCGTGAGTTTCTTATGTGTCATTCCATATTATCACTGACATGGGGATAGGGAGAAGTGGATGGTAATCGACCGCACTGATGGTAAAAAATTCCAACTAGTTAAAAAGAGACACAAGGCAGTCGCAGTGGGTTCAAGTAAATGTGGAAAATAAAATAAAAATATTTAATAAATATAACAAAATTAATTAACATGGAAAAAGTATTTTTTATTATCAATACTGATAACTCCGATGACGATGTATAGCATGTTGGCACCATTCTTTTGTAAACAGTACTGTTACACGCCAGTCATCCCATACATATCGCCAAATGGAGTAGCTAATCAAATGTTAAGTCGAAATTTTTTTTGGTTTAATTTATTGTTGTTACCATTTGTAAATTGATCTTAATTTGCTGATCTGTTTACATAACATATGTTTTAACATGTGACATCTCATCATTGGATGACTGCATATAGACAGTAATGTGGATATTTCCAACAACAAATATTGAGAAAATAAGACTTTTGATCTTTCATATCGGACTCGGGGGGGGGGGGGGGGGTCAACATTCGAAGTTGGACATACGCAGAAAAGATAACTTATAAACACACCCATACACGCCGGAACCACATATATTAATGTTAAGAACAGTTGTTCCGGGGATAAATTAGCTTGGTAAATACGTTACTCAAGGAACGACTTGCAGATCGATTGGGATCATTGGATTTTGACCGGCAGAGTAATTAAATAAAGTGTGTGAATCCCAAAATGATTCAAACGAACTTTGTTTAACTACCCTGCCGGTCAAAACCAATGACCCCAATCAACCAGCAAGTCATTCCTTATAATCATATATCAGTACATGTTAATATTAGTCATTTGAAAAATATTTCAAAACTACCAAAACAATTGTCAAGAGTTCAATGACACCTACATTTAAGCAGCGAAATATTTACATATGGCATATTACTGGGACTACACGACTATACACATAAACCGCACACATTATAAAACATATTTTATAGTTTAATCTCATTAAATCGAGTGTTGAATTTTGCAAGCACATAATAATTATTACTCAATAAGACTCCACTGAAAAGGGAGCGCACCCTCATAAAAAAAAAAGTCACTGAGTTCGTCCCTCACTTCACGAGCATCGACATTCGGAACAGTTGTCGAATCTCCAATATCTCCAGTTGCAGTCAACTGTGCATTATGTTCAGCATATCGTAAACATCCGCTCTGCGAAACACCTAAATCCGCATCCTTCCCAAGAAAATTGTGAAGAGCAATGCATGCACGGACTACCCGATTCACGTTATCGGTGTCCAACTGTATGGACCCTAGAAGTATTCTAAATCTAGCCACCAAAACACCAAATGCACACTCGACGGTCCTACGTGCCCTCGAAAGTCGGTAATTGAAAACTTTCTGATCACCAATGGCTGTTCGATGGGGATACGGCTTCATTAGGTGATTGCTTAATGCGAAAGCGTCATCACCAACAAGGAAATACGGTATGCTCAGTGTTCTGTTAGGACTGGAAAGTGGACTAGCATCTGGGAAGTTCTGCTGTATATCACACATCCCACTGTCCTTGAAAATGCCACCATCAGCACTACTCCCTGGTGATCCCAGATCATAACATATAAATTTTCCCGTTGCATCAACTACAGCCATCAGAACAATGCTCTCGTAGTCCTTATAGTTCCGATGATCGCATGCACTGTCAGACGGCCTCCGAATTTCAATGTGTTTCCCATCGATTGCACCCAAGCAATGAGGAAACTGCCACATTTTGTCAAAGTTATCTGCGTGGAGCAACCACTCTTGCTTGTTTTCGGGCATTCTCAAGAAATCTCCCTGTAGAGTGTCGTAAATAGCATCACAAACTTCCGGAATAAACGCACCAATGGTTGATCTGGCGATTCTGGAAGTGAAGTGTAGACTTGTGTACGTTTCCCCTGTAGCAAGAAATCTGAGTGTTGTGGCAAGTTTTTCATATGGAGTCAACGCTGATCTCATAACTGTATCTTGTTTCGCAATCAATGGGGTCACTTTTTGCAATACGGTATGGAACTCCGACTTGTTCAGCCTGAAGAAAAAAGAAAACACCATGTAAAGTAGCTCATAACATATTTTGACAAATTATCACCCCCTCCCATATGCAATCATAGAATGGGCCATATTTTATACGCTGAAAACGACGCAGAAGACACAGACGCCGAAAACACAGAATGCCAAAATAACTTTACTGCAAATACGCATTCTCACCCAAGAACATTCGCACGATGCGTTGTAATGTATAGGCCCCCGGTGGCACTGGAACTATGTACATCATGGGACTGTGGCACCAGCCATCAACTCACCCTATAATATATTTTATATTGTCCACCCATGTGAAATGGTTATGTCTCAATAGTAATACTCTCCTGGTAATATGCACCTATCAACATAAACATTTATATTTACCTCGTGAAGTTGGTGAATTCTTTCTCATCCGCGTCTTCTAATTCCTGCAGTAGACTGTGAGAAATTCCATACCGGTTCCGTTCTAGGGTGGAGTTCATTGGTTTTGTCCAGCACTTACGATTTAGATGTCGTTTTGTTCGTTCCAGTTCTCCCAATAGTAACGTGCCCAGACCCACAAGGGCCAACAACGTATCATCATTCGACCGTACATGTGAACGCGACATAACACTTATAACTGATCGCAATGTTTGACCCACTTTTATATATGCTGAGAAATTACACCGGTGATTTGTTCTTAGTAAGAACAATCATGACTGTTGACAGAAACAAGGTATTCATTAAGTTATCAAGTGGACTTGTGTGTTAGCATTAAAATATAACATTGCGTGTTGAGTAAAGATCAACAACGACAAGACATTCGGTTAGATAAATCATTGAGATGTCGATCTCGACGCTGATAGAGCTTGGAAAAGACTCATTGTGTGAATGTGCGGCGGGCGACATGGCTCACTATGGCACAGAAATATGACGACCAAGTGTCACCAATATTGCACCATAATTAATTGTCACACCTACTATGCCATCGAAACTGTGATACGTGTGTCCGCAGCCATTGTCTCAGTTATTGACCGGTCAGCTGTTACCAGTAAACATAGAACTACGAAGAACTCACCGCGCAGAGATTCTCTGAAAGCTCTCTGATAATTTTGAAAAACACTGTTTTTATAAACCCCACTGTTTCATAACAACCGCGAAATGTGGTGTTTGCTAATTTGCATAATTGTGTGTTTTTTATTTGCAATTTGAGCACGCTATGTATAAATGGTGTTATCACAGACACATATCTGTTATAAGGTGTAATATTCATATTGGACCTTTTTATATCAATAATAAAGACCGTGGGACAAATATATAAACCTTATTATGTAGTTGGTATGCTGCAGACAATTGCACATACGATGTACATACGTTACAACTACGTTTATATACTAGATCAAATAGCCACTCTTTGCTGTTTATCAATTGATTATTTCTTTTCTTCAATACATTCATCAGACTTCAGAGAATACCCATATATTGCGTAACGATCTGTGACAGATATCAATTTCTTTTTGCACTACCACAACGTGTTAGTTCCACATTATAGCATTCTGGAAATTAACACGTCTGTCGGCGTCTTCACGCTCATTTGAAACGAAACCGAACATTTCGCTGCATGGCAACTCAACTTCGAAATTGCTTTACTCCTCTTTCCGTGAACCGATTTCCACAATGCAACCAGCAAACTGACCGGAGAATATCTGCGCAAATGACGGGTATGTTAATTGATCCAGATTATGAATGTTTTATTTTCTAAATAGCGATGATTCCAACATAAAATTAACTTTTCGAACTGGATTAAAGAATATATGCGCACATTTATGCCTGCTATTAAGGAGGTTCGTGTGTACTCCATTGTCAGATAACAAAACAATTATCACCCTTGTTTTCGTGAGACACGGGGATTTGTCGCCGCTCTCGACCTGGAATGTCACCCTCGGGCCTGGTGGCCCTCGGGTGACATTCCAGGTCTCGAGCGGGCGACAAATCCCCCGTGTCTCACTCAATCGCGGGCGATAACTGTATATTGTTATCCTTCATCACATTTCATCCCATTTTCCTCTCTTCTGATTGGCTGAGAGTGCGTCACATGGCGGGCCGTAAATCACCTTATTACCCTCGAGGGTAACATTGTCTCAGTTATTGACCGCTCAGCTATTACCAGTAAACATAGAACTACGAAGAACTCAACGTGCAGAAACACTCTCACAGCTCTCTAACAATTTTCGAAAACACTGTTTTTATAAACCCTACTGTATCATAACAACCGCGAACTGTGGTGTTTGCTAATTTGCATAATTGTGTGTTTTTTTAGTTGCAATTAAAGCACGCTATGTATAAATGGTGTTATCGCGGACACAAATCCGTTATAATGTGTAATGTTCCTATTGGACATTTTTATATCAATAATAAATACCGTGGAACAAATAGATAAACCTTATTATGCAGTTGGTGTGTGCTGCAGGCAATCGCACATACGATGTACATACGTTACAGATACGTTTATGTACTATAGTTCAAATAGCCACTCTTTACTGTTTATCAATTGACTATTTCTTTTCTTCGATACATTCCTCAGACTTCAGAGAATACCCGTATGTTGCGTAACAATCTGTGACATATGTCAATTTCTTTTTGCACTACTACAGCAACGTGTTAGTTTCACATTTTAGCAATTTGGAAATGAACACGTCTGTCAGCGTCTTCACGGCCATTTGAAACGAAACCGAACATTTCGCTGCATGGCTACTCAACTTCGAAATTGCTTTACTCATCTTTCCGTGAACCGATTTCCACCATGCAACCAGCTGCGCAAATGACGGGTCTGTCAATTGATCCAGATTATGAATGTTTTATTTTCTAAATAGCGATGATTCAAACATAAAATTAACTTTTCGAACTGAATTAAAGAATATATGCGCGCATTTATGCCTGCTATTAAGGAGGTTCGTGTGTACTCCTTTGTCAGATAACAAAACAGTTATCACCCTTGTTTTCGAGAGACACGGGGATTTGTCGCCGCTCTCGACCTGGAATGTCACCCTCGGGCCTGGCGACCCTCGGGTGACATTCCAGGTCTCGAGCGGGCGACAAATCCCCGTGTCTCACTCAATCGCGGGCGATAACTGTATATTATTTTAATGTATGGTGTGAACATGTACAATAGCGCTAGTTGAGCTATCTCCCACGAAAACATCGGATAGTGGCCAAAGAATGTGGCCGACCAAGTCTCGGTCCGATAAAACGGCCATGAGACCTGGTCCGGAACGCGGCAATGATACCGGACAGAGTCTTGTTCGACCAATGGTTTTCGCCGGTCTCCGATGGTTTCAGGGAAGATATCTCCGCTGTCGCAGACCCAACACAGTTGATACATATATAATCATGTGGGGACTTGTTATCGCAATACAAAAATTCTACTATTTGACTTTATTTTGTCTCTGTTATTCGATTTCTTACCAGAGTTTGGAGAAATTATCAATTTGAGGAGTATAGGAAAATTGTCTTATATATTGTGCCAGTGTGTGTCAGGGACCTGTGGCCTCCATTACACGAAGAGTAGATACCACGCAGAACAATAAAAATGCATACAACAATGTGCAACACTGAACATAACAAGAAAATATAAACATAATTACACTATTATCATTGTATGGCGGAGCACATGCGTGCACCATACACACTCCACTATATATGTACACTACTGTATACACACGTGTACACATGCACGGGCATGCAGAAATATACGATAATAGCAGTGTGTTTTGAGATGTGTGTTATCTCTTTGAGTTAAAAGTATGATCGGCAAAGCGAAAAATCATACTTCTAACGAGTTGAGATAACACACATCTCAAAACACACTATTTTATTGTTGTACATGTAATTATATTATGCCGACCGACATCACTTTTGGCCAAATTTATGTCAGTTTTGAGAAAAAAACATTTCATTTCAAATACTTTTTTTTTGGCGGAGTTATGGCCCTTTTGCCATATCAGTTTTCCTCTAGTGGTCGACCGTTTCTAATCGTATTGCAGGGAAGTTCATGGGTGACTAACTTCCCTCGTTAATACCCATCCTAATAATTAACAAAATAACGCAAATATCTGAATGTCATTTGAGATTTTGATTTGTTTCTATTCCCAGCGAATGGCGCATCGTAACGTTAATTTGTTTTACACTTTCACGTAACATTGAAATTCGTCTGTATATTGCATTTGTGTTTGTTTGCAAGAATAAGTAAATAATAAGCAACATAGTAAACTAAAATAGTGTCACGAAAAGGGAAATTTTGTAAATTGCTTAAATATTCATTAATGGCTTTTTCGGGGATATTGATACCAAAACTCAATTTCACACGTACTTCCATTGCTATACCGGTTGTACTTAGCTTTTGAAATCCATGATTACAGAGCAGAAAACCGTTCCAATTTATTTTGAGTTACTGGAAATGAATGGGCGCTGCCAGCAATGATTCGATGTATTCGTACGAACCAGCCTTGGGTCAGAAGCAAGATTATTTATCTCAAGTTTAAAACGGACATGGTTCTTTTCAATGCCCAAAATTACATAATTAGGTAAGTGGTATCCAAAAATATACCTACACGGAATATTATTCGTCTATATAGTGCTGAAAATACGCCTTTTTTTCTTGCAGTTTTCGATAAATTTGAGGTCGTTTCGTTTGTGTGGGTTTTTTTTTGTCAGCGGCCATGGAAACATTGCAACTGCTGACCATAGGAAGAATATGTAGAGCGATCGTTGCTCTGAAACGTTTATGGTGTATACTATATACTTTTGATGATAAAAACGAACAGAAAGCAATTAATGTATGCATTTTTAATTACATGCAGTTCCATGTTAAGATAATTATAATAATAATAATGATGGAGCTTATATAGCGCCTATCCCTGCGAGGGCCCTATAAGCGCTTCACATTATTACCCCAGCTGTTGAGGAATGCTCTTGCTTACACTTACCCAACAACCAGTTCCCTATTTCTCGTTTAGGTACGACGATGGGAAAATCCTTGCAGTTATAAAAGCATTGTATAATAACCTGAAACTCTGTATTCGCACGAAAACGCACGAATCAAGCTTCATCAACAGTAGTGTGGGCCTAAAACAGGGAGACAACTTATCACCTCTGCTATACGCCCTATACGTCAACGATATCGAAAGCTCACTGAAAAAATCAGGTTATAATGGTATAGATATATCAGATTTCGACAGCGAGTTTTACATAAAGCTCTTTATCCTGATATATGCGGACGATACTGTCCTACTGGCACATTCAGCCGGCGATCTCCATTATGCCCTTCACAAATTCTCTAACTACTGTAAGCAGTGGAAACTAGATATCAGCGTAACAAAAACTAAAGTACTAATATTTGGAAGAAACTGCAAGAAAAAACATAATAATATTTTTAAAATCGGCAACAATAACATTGAAACAGTGAAAGATTATACATATTTAGGAACTACCTTCCATAGAAATGGCTCCTTCTCTCTTGATAGAAACATGCGCTGCGAAAGAGCTAAAAAAGCGATGTACGCATTACTTAATAAGAAGAGATCCAATAGCTTAACTGTAGAGAGCACACTCGAAGTTTACGAAAAATCAATTGTCCCGATTCTAACATACGGAGCAGAGATTTGGTCATTCGAAAATCAATCCTGCTTCCAGAAAATAGAACTATGGTTTCTAAAATTTTTGCTTAATCTGAAAAAATCTACACCTTCAGCATTCGTGTATGGGGAACTGGGAATATTCCCCATCACTATGAAAATCAAATTAAGAAATTTAACGTACTGGGGAAAACTTATACAAATGAACTTCAATAGGCTACCATTTATACTGTATTATATATTACTCACTTATTACAACTCATCTAACGTTAACAACCCATGGATTGCAAATGTGCATAAACTGTTAAATGAACTTGGAATGGGGGGTATATGGATCAACCACACATTATCTAGTCTCGACAGATTTAAGAAGTCGGTCAAGTGTAGGCTGGAAGACCAATTCATTCAAGAATGGAGAGGTACAATGTGTAATTCAAATAAGTATGCCTTTTACAGAATTATAAAACACGACTTCACCAAAGAGAAATTCCTCTCTTTCGTGAAAAACGACACCGTCCAAATACTTCTGAAATTTCGTACCCGCAACCACCACTTACCAATCGAATCTGGTTCATGGATTAACTCAGATTATTCCGATAGACTATGTACTCTATGCGGTACAAATATAGGGGACGAATTCCACGTAATATTGCAATGCCCGTGTTTAAAAGACTTGCGAGTCAAATACATACACAAATATTATTATTGTCGACCAAATACCATCAAATTAAGTGAACTTTTTAACTGTAAACGACATAAAACCTTGAAAAACCTATCTCTTTTCATTAGACGGGTCCTGATTTTATTCAAAAACTCCTGAGGCATACTATATGCGTAATACATTAAAATCCGACATTTGCACAACCATGGGCTGTTCTCAATCACCTGTATTATTATAATATGTGTAATTTTCAACGCGCACCACTTTTGTAACTTGCACAGAAATTATATGCACTGTATTCCACCGAGCTCTATTGTGTCATATTTGACGATTTGAGTGAATAAATAATTGAATTGAATTGAATTGACGAAGCGAGCGCAGTACAAGTGACCTTGCCCAAGGGTCACAACATGGCGCGAGATTTGCGAACTCACGTCGGTGTATTAACACCACGTCTCGGAGGCTGTAACAGATTACAAACACTGATTTATAGATGTCTGTAAAAACACTAGTTTGGAGAAAAGATATACACCAGTGAAGGGTACGATAGGGGCTTGAACCAATATCTGTCGCACAGTACCTGACGGGAAACGTTTCATAATGGTGAGCTCAATATTTAACAAAAGCGGGTTGTTTTGGAAATTAATCTGTCGTAAGCTAGGAATATGCGGTCGATAGCGTTGGCTTCTTTCGAATGTGTTTTGTTTATGTATCACCCACACACTTTATGGAGAGAGAAAGCACTTGTCATACACGCGGATAAGTAACTAATTTACGGGTCAATAACACTTTATGAGCACTCTGGTCGCATAAACCCACTTTAACTACTGGGCTACCACTTCCACTGATAACGCAAACATACCTTTTGCGGACATTCCGTTTCCGATACGAGAATTCTGATGAATACGGATCGGAACATCGTGTTCGAAGTTGTATTTTTGATGACTTCAATGCGTCATTCGAGAACATATAATGCTCGTAGAAATGTAGTTCAGGTATTTATCGACATATCTCGATACCGGAAAGTATTTAAAAGCGAATATTAGTAGGTGAAATTTGAGCGCAACACGTACAGTTTTAGATATTGAATCGATTCTGTCGAAGTCAACTATAAATTACTCACATATAAATCTTTAGCAATTAGAAGAAAATATTCAAACCTATAATAACATGAGGGGAATATAAGTAATAGTATATAATGGTGTTATTATAACTAATAGCTTATCGGTGTCGAAGACTCTCATTGGTAAACAAGAGTAATTTGTTGGCCGGATTAAGAAGCAACATGGGTGCCTTATTGGGAATTCTAGAGGTTCTCGAAACGATAGTTTATGCACAAAATCGAAGGGTGTAATGTCGAGTGTGGCTCAAACACATTTACCACGGTCGCAAAGATGTCACTGCAACAAGGAAAATTGTTCTTCGATTTTGAATATCATATTACATTCTTCATACTTCTTCGTTGATAGTTGTTATATATCTGGTGCCAGTTATCAACTCCCTTTCTGTTTGTACTTGGAACATAATTAATGAAAGTTCGATTATTCCTATGTTGTTACGCCTATTGTAAGGATGCAGGTACAGAGACTACAAATATTGAAGCTGTGGCGGTCGATAGCGTTTTAGTTAAACATAGTTTATTGCCATTATAGGACATATAAGACAATATGGATTAGAGCACTAGAGTGTTGGACAATAAGGCTTGTCTAGCTGCGACATATAACACAAGTTCAATATGCAGCAATAAATGACAATGGTTAACAATAGCATATGCTTATGGGGAAATACAGTTAATGTAAATGCACCTGCGAAAAGAACAAAGAGATGATTTATCTCTTCCCAGAAGTGCTAGCTTCATCAACATAAGTATTTCTATAAATATTTTGACTACTTTTGTGCAATGTTATACCAGAAGGAAACAGGCGTAATCGTCTGATATATAAATGGATCTAATTAAAGACATGTTTAGAAGTCCAGAATATTCGAAAAATTTATAGCAAATTTTTGTCCCGAGTTCAGGTATATTTTGTTCTGGAGAACAAAAACGTTTTGGAGGCTGTAACAGAGCACAAACACTGATTTATAGAAGTCTGAAAAAAAAAATAGTTTGGGGGAAAGATATACACCAGCGAAAGTAATGGGAGGGGATGAAACCAATACCTGTCGCACAGTACCTGGCGGGCAACGTTTCACAATGGTGAGCTCAATATTTAACAAAAGCGGTTTGTTTTGGAAATGAATCTGTCGACAGCTAGGAATATGCGGTCGATAGCGTTGGCTTCTTTCGTGTTTTGTTATGTATCACCCACACACGTTATGGAGAGAGAAAACACTAGTCATACACGCGAATAAGTAACTAGTTTACGGGTCAACAACACTTTATGAGCTCTCTGGTCGTATTCGATCGATGAAAGGAAGAAATGCGACAAGATATGAGCGCCACTCATATGGGAGTCTATACGTTCACTACATGTACATGCTAGCAAATTGGGAATGTTAACTTTTGATCTCTCTCTCGCATCAGCTTAGTGCTGAATATACATCCAAATTCCATCCTGGGTAACGCGTTTCAACCTGTTACAATGCATTCAAGTTCACACTGAGATAATGTCGATGCCGGGACGTGGTTCTGTATGTCAATGCAACCAGCTTCCAAGGTGAACTGTCAATGCCATACTAGTACATGTCTGTGCTAATGACCTACGATTCAGCACATTTACGCAGATTCGAAATCCGATATCGAATCGGGTGTCTGATATCGATATCGAATCTCGAATCGAATCGATAACGGTGTGGCATGGCATATAGGTCACAACATTCAGTAGCGAGCTTATTCATATTTTGAACTAAAATACAATAATTACGTGGATATAATTGTACAGAATTTAATTATAACTATGTAATTATTTAAATTGATTCTGAGTATATGATTGTGCGCAAACTAACTATTCGGTTTGCGGTTAATCGTTATGTTAATCATCTCAAGTACCATTGTTCGCACAATATGACCCTTATGTTAGTCAGTTCGCGGCCATACAACAATGGGATCGGGCCATATCGTGACAAAATCAATTAGCAGTTGGTGAACAACGTGACCATGTTCATACTAACCCGATAACACCTCGATAACACAATTAACCCTTTACCCAACAAACCGGCCAAAACCGGCCAAATAAAGCTTCAACAGCCTAAAATATCTTCGGTCTGTCTCAATAAAACCATACAAATATGGATATCATTGGAACCGGCTCCTTGACCACATTGTGATGGTTACAGTTATACCCTGTGCCAATGCATTCTCTTATATATGCGAGTCGACCATAGGTCGCCTCGCATATATAAGAGAATGCATTGGCCTAAAAATAAGTCTTTTTTTAACACTTTTAACCATTTTTTCTTACATTCTTTAACAATTTTATAAATTTTAATGTGTTAAGCCAATGCATTCTCTTATATATGCGAGGCGACCTATGGTCGACTCGCATATATAAGAGAATGCATTGGCACAGGGCCCTTCTGTTGGGTAAAGGGTTATAATAATAAATTACCAATTAGTCATACAACTGTTAGGCCACTTGGTGTAGCTGGTCTCTTATGTGAGCTTTCTGTCTTTACCTAAGTGACCCATCCTTTACACATTTAACATCGGATGTGTTCCGCAGATTATCCCACATGTTTATCATTCCGACATGTAATTAACCACCACCTAGCGCAAAATCCGCAACAATAGTTCAATGTTGGAGACATGTTGGATAATTCAAATTATTTGAGGGGTTTCGATTCAGTATCGACACCGAATCAGACCCGTGACTTTTAGCTTTGTGAAGACATGAAGGGTGTAGCATAAGTGGGAGCCGTCTTTAGCGCCATTCATCGTTTTTATAGAATCAAATCGAATCTCCAAGATTCGCATGGCGCTTTTGTTTTCCTAAATAAATTGTGTTTAACCCTTTACCCAACAAACCGGCCAAAACCGGCCAAATAAAGCTTCAACAGCCTAAAATATCTTCGGTCTGTCTCCATAGAACCATACAAATATGGATATCATTGGAATCGGCCCATTGACCAAATTGTGATGGTTATAGTTATGCCCTGTGCCAATGCATTCTCTTATATATGCGAGTCGACCATAGGTCGCCTCGCATATATAAGAGAATGCATTGGCCTAAAAAAACACTTTTTTAAACACTTTTTACCATTTTTTCTTACATTCTTTAACAATTTTATAATTTTTAATGTGTTAAGCCAATGCATTCTCTTATATATGCGAGGCGACCATAGGTCGCCTCGCATATATAAGAGAATGCATTGGCCTAAAAAAAAAAAAAAAAATAACACTTTTTAACATTTTTTCTTACATTCTTTAACAATTTTATAATTTTTAATGTGTTAAGCCAATGCATTCTCTTATATATGCGAGGCGACCTATGGTCGACTCGCATATATAAGAGAATACATTGGCACAGGGCCGTTCTGTTGGGTAAAGGGTTAAAGCCCAACTAGACGTGACAACGAAAATATCCAGCTAACGTGAATCCTTTCACAATGGACTCACGGCTTTCTTGTGGTGATCAGTGATAGCAACACAGCGCCCATACACATGGTGGGATTATACTGCAGCGTTCGGTTAGGAAGGGAAAGAAGAGACCATTCGAACTGTTTTGTGAGCGATTATAGCTTCATTGTGTTCTCTGATCTCGTGAAGGGCACCACGCGAAGATGTTGTGGACCAGAGAGAGCAAAAAAAATTTGCTGGTATGAGGCATGCTGCTGCGAACAATCATATCCAAAAATAACCGAGTTCAGGTTTGATTTGAAGGGAAACCATCGGAATTTGTTGTCTAATTACTTGCTAAAAGTGTTATACGATATACTATAACTATAATGTGCTTTCGTCACTAGACAGTGGAGACACCCGCCTAATTAGATCTTCTGATCTCCATATATGCAATTGGTGTACGTGGAGCCATACGCTACTCAAATGTATCACATACATAAAGTCAATTTTTTAACATGTATTGAAAGAATGATAACTACATGTACGTCGATGTTCTACCTGTCGACGTTACCACAGGCTTCCGCATAATCCGTGGATTTCGTTACGTGATCTGAGTGCAATGATGCTCTCGTTTCGTAAACGGAAAGCAGCAGCGGGTAAAATGTTATTGCGTTCTTCAAACTTGTGTCATTCATATAAAGCTGTGGATTTGAAATTGCTATCATGCATTTTTGAACATGTTGTTGATCGATTGATTAATTGACTGGGGTTTAATGTCGCTTTCAGAAACTAAGGCCATATCACGACATAGCCAGTTTTATTGGTGGAGGAAATTCGCACATGCACTTACTGCTAATCTAGTAGTGATTTCAATGGCTGATAAACTCGTCGACCATGTGCGACAACTCCATCTGATAACGATTTCGAGTTACAAAGTCCACGATGGAAGCATGTGGATTTGAACCCTCATCGCCAGCGCTGGAGGGAGAAACGGTTTGGAGTTTTACCCCTAACCGCTTGCGCCACCGAAGCCCCAGAACATACTATTGTAATGACTTCCAAAATACATATGTGGCAATTTGCCCGGAAATTGGGTATGGACGAGTATGTGTAGCCTATAGACTATATACAAGTCCGTTAATCCAAACGGTGTCAAATACTTTCCACATGCACGTCCAAGAATATTCTTCTCGGACGTGTAAGAAATGCATTACTGCACCATGATTCAGAATATTAGCTTCATGGTCCATGAATGATGGTAGCATGCAGCTGTTATTCTGCTAAAACAATCGGTAACGGATGCACTGAAGGAAGGAAGTTTTGTTATCGATGAAGGATAACTCTTTCAAACAATTGATAAATTGCTGGTAATCGTCAAACTACATGCAGCGCCCTGCGTTGTAGCACTGCCACAATGATGGTACTTTGCGGACCGATACATCTATTTTTACACATCGTTGGAACTATATTTAGTCACATATTATCTTATTTTACCACCAAAAGTTTGCAATAATGGTAATTCTTTCGGTATTGATAAGACGAATGTGAACTGAGCCAGACATAGACAATTTTAATCTTCAAACATAAGAATTAAGAACACGTCAGAAATTCTTACCAATTGTACTTATGGCAGTGATATCTCAGCGGAGCGATGGGAGATAACTCTGCCTGGAGTTTGGGTAATAGTGTTATCGCTCTGTAACTGTCAAAGCTGTCACGAGGCTCATGTGTTCCTCTATATAATGAGCAAATGAAATCCAGTTTCCGTATACCAACAAGATACATGTAGCAGTTATTGTACTATTCCAGGCATGGAAAGTCGGTATAATGACTGTGAGTGATACATCATCTCTGCTATGTCAAGTACATTACAAGGCGATCACCACCCACGATACGATGTTCTAGCCGGTGCCAGCATTTGCAGCTCCTATCGCAAGGTTCCGTTGTCTTGTGACAACGCAGTTACTACTGAGATGTGGCTTCATTGCGAGGAATATTTGAAGCCGCGATATCCTAATTGGGCCCACACAATGTACACAAACAATGAATGATGGTGCCAAAAAGTTCAAGAAATTTAATACAATTAAATTCCCGTTCCACATGGAAGCCTCCCCCAGTATCCAAGCAAGAGAGGTGTGTGTTTAATTTTCTCAATACTACTGTTTTTGGAGTTGTTGTTGGCAATCTTGCTAGTGCATGCAAAATATCCTGCGGCTTATAGACCTGAAACCAAGCACCTTAGCATTATCTACTAGATACATATATATCTTCAGTCTGTATATGTAACCAACCCTTAAGTAATCATCACTGCAAATGTTTGTTTTTTAATTTAGAAAACTAAATCTGCTCACAATAAGCACATGCATAGTATTTCCAAAGATGTAAAGTTCAGGTAACGTCATTCAGTAACATATTTCTGCAATATGATATAGTAAAACTCACCTCCTATTAATTTGTTCTCATCGGACTGGTGCCACTGTTTAATATGGAACGATGTCGTAATTTATTTTTTTGGCGCATTTGGCACATGAACCCTTTCTATACCAAATGGATTCTCCAAGTCAGTTAAAATGTGTCCATCAGAATGGTCTATTATTCATCTGGAGGGATAAGGTGGTAAGCATATTATAGATACATAAAAGCACAGAAGGAGCCCTATTTATTGAGGGAAATGTTTAGATAATAAGTTCAACAAAATAGTCGTTGTTTGAACTTGTTATCTGAAAATTTCCTATGGGACAACTACTCGTTATATTCTACATATATATCATATACAGGTACCATGCATAGATTACAATCTACGTCACCCTTAATATGCGTAGTCTCCCAAAGTTCTGGCAAGTGATTTCCATCATATATAATGTGTGTGGGTTTTACCATTTTCCTCAGTATATCGTATAGCATTATGACCTACGAAAAACAAGATCAAATATAATATACATTTGTTGTGTTTCGGAAGTAATTATTTTAGCTATAAGTGGCACATGTCACCGTGGTAGTTATGTTTGCTAACAACTCACATATTTCAACAAATCATAAGTCATGTGTTATTCACCAGAGGTTCACATCCACACACATGTTGAACATTCGGAACTGACGACAAAATGTGTATGCTGTTTCCTCGATTTTATATATGTGAATTGGTTTCAATCCTGTTGTTAATTGAACCTAACAACAACAGTGTATATAGTGCAGGTAGTCTTCCGATACAAGTCCATCAGAAACCCAGTGGTCCGACAATCTCAGATATCTGTGGAGGGAATTACAGCTGTAGCGCAGCGTGTCATATCTCTCTTTTCTAATGTCTCTGACATTTGTCTGGGAAGCTTGGATTAGTAAAAGTTAATGAGGTTATTAATTTGAACACATTCAAATACCAGTGATGATGAAAAAGGGGACATATATCATATTTGATGAGGGACATTTTAGACTAGGATAAAAAGTCAGGCATGAATAAATTAAGAACATATCAATTTAAATAAAAAAAAGTGTACACTGGAAGAATTGTTATTGAATATGAAGAATTTCGAAGCAAGAAAAAATATTTAATAAACTCAGAGTGAGTAATAATTGTCTTGAACTTGAACAAGACAGACTACCCAAAATAGCATGAGATAATATGAAGGTATTGTGATGACAATCAAATTGAAAAAAACATTCATTGAAATATAGTGGAAAATGCGAAACAAATTTTGCTCTGACTGTTTAGCATATATACCCGAAATGCAATTTATAAATGGGGACGACAAATTTATATTTCTAATGAAAAACTAAACAAAGATGTTGCCACTATTTTCTGTCTGGAATTTCTATGAAGAGAGAGAGATAGAGAGAGAGAGAGAGAGAGAGAGAGAGAGAGAGAGAGAGAGAGAGAGAGAGAGAGAGAGAGAGAGAGAGAGAGAGAGAGAGAGAGAGAGAGAGAGAGAGAGAGAGAGAGAGAGATTACATTCGACTAATCGTAATGACTTTCTAATGTCTAACTATTTATAATTGCATGTATTAACGTTACTTTTATTTTTTAAAAGTCTAACTATTTTATAATTGTAAGTATTTACGTTACTTTTATTTTATATGTCTAACTATTTTATAATTGTCTGTATTTACATTACATTTTATATATGTCTAATTATTTTATAAGTTTATGTATTTACGTTACTTTTATTTTATATGTGGGATCTGCCATAGTGTGCTTGAATCGACAATAAATTATGTCGTATATAAATAGTCCAAGTCTTCTTGTACTAAAACCAGCTAAGATATTGGAATGGCGATTTGCTGGTGTTTAGTCCAAGCCCGCCTGCATAGGCTTCTTATAACACGACTTATGCCCAGGATCTGTGGCGGGAATTTGTGGTGTATTTTACTCGATTTACCTAAAAAATCAATACATGATGCTATATACATCGGAAAGAGTGACATCTTATGGTCATAATGGTTTATAATAATCTAACTTTCATGTTAAATTACGCATAGAATATTCCGGTTGATTGTCACCGACATCGCATTTTGTGACATCGCTGTATATTTTGTTTACGTTTTAAGTGAAAGCCGAAGTCGTACGGAAGAAATCCGGTACAGTCCGGAGTTTGTTCTGGCTATACAAACAAAATGGCGGCCCCCATATTATTCTAATGCTCGTTGTGTTTACACTGTTTTAAACTGTGAGATGGTTGTAATTCCCGCAATTTATTTAATGTATTACATTTATATCTTCAATATTTACTTAATCTATGCATTTATTTATTTATTGACACGTACAATTCCGATTACAATGGAGAATTCATCGTGCGTGGTTGATCGAAAATCTACGGAATATTTTCCCCGGAAAATGCCGAACGCAGTTCGCGAGGTCAACTGAGTTCGCATACTTTTAAAATTATGTAAACATTGCGTTAAATGTCTCTTTTCACATTAAATTACCGCGTTCAAATCACAACTGATGTGGGATTCAGATCAAATAGCATGTCTTCTGTGGAAAATATCCGTTTATTGTCGCAATTGTGATATTTTATTTCATATAATTGTGGTTTTATTCTTGACAGCATGAATAGCGATACACTCCTTGCGTTTTGCCTAGGAGGGTGTATCCCAATGCAAATTGAACTGATTTGTGATGAATATCGTCTTTTCAAGCGATGTGTGAGGTTTATGTTCATCCTGTGTTCTGACTAAGTTTTATGATATCGGATACTTCACTATATATTTGTCTTAAACATCTTGTCTTGCAGTATATCATTCCCACAATGAATTTCTCAAGTTAAATTATATTGCATGTGTATATATGTCTTCATGTAACTTTTGTATATATATATATTGTACCATAATGGTCTCCATATTTGGAGGAATAAACATATCTCTCTCTAAGTCGTGTTATAAGAAGCCTATGCAGGCGGGCTTGGACTAAACACCAGCAAATCGCCATACCAATATCTTAGCTGGTTTTAGTACAAGAAGACTTGGACTATATATAAAGAGCTCGCAAGGTCATATTTTTCATTTACAGAAGAGACATCGCAATTGATTTTCTCCAAGTTCGAAATAATTGAATTAAACGCTTACGCTCAGTGGGGAATCGTGCTATTTAAATTATTAATGTTTAGCTAAAGTCTGAGTTTAGTGTGCATGTCATTTGCAGAAGAGGTCCCAGAGGGTTAATGTATTGATACTATCCCACATAGCGGGCTAGCATAACTAAATTCACCATCTGGGGACCTCATTCTGATAAGGCCTCATCTTCTCTGGAAAGTTTCTTTATTGTCAAATTTCTATAGAAATTTCTTCACATAGATTCTATTTCTTTGTTAGTGTAGTTTATCTATATCCCCAAAATTGGCAGACGACACATTGCATAATCTAGGTTCTCAATGGGTGTACATGACAATATTCACCATTTTGGAACTTCAGTCTGAGTCTATGTCTCCAATAGCGGGTGAGTTCATGCAGAATGAGGTCCCATGAGGGTGAATTTAGTGATGCTAGCCCGCTGTGCGGGATAGCGTCACTATAATACCCACTGGGGACCTCATTCTGCAAATGACAGGCACACTAAACTCAGACTTGACCCGAACAAGCTCACTGATCGAGACGGAGAGGCTGTGGGTGTTCACAAACTTTCGTACTAAAATATCGGCGTTTATTCACTTGCCTAAATTATGCATAATATCTTTCAGAAAGTCAGGAACTACCCGTGGTGTAAATGGATTATCTCATGCATGCTGTACCCCGCTTAATCTAAATAGTAATGCCATAAATTACAATCAATGGAGTGATAATGAACGATGAATGTTGAAATAATAGTAGAGGTCAACCCGGAGAGACATATGCCATTTTGGACCAATCGGGTAAATTATCGTTGCCTGAGAATTATAATGTCGAAAATGAGAAGTTGGTATCGTTGGAATCGCCACGAAGTTGTCTTTACTTTGCCCATGAACCGTGCATTCGCCCCACGATAAATGCTGTGCAATTTTGTTGTATGTCCATGTGTGCAAAATTTTCCGTGCTAAAATGTCGTATCTCCTTGACCAATTGCATCACCCAAAATCGTCACGTGGAAAAACTATGACGAAAGGCGGATTCTGAAATTTGGAAGAAATTGTATCTCAAGAAAATAACAATGTTTCATTATATTCTCACACTTGTCAATTAGTGGTTTGCTATGTTGTCTTCGCAAATGTTTAGTCAACTAAATATGCTTGTTTAAACGCATGTTATGAGATATGAAGCATCTTACTATGTGTGGCACTGGAGATACAACATTCTTTCCATGACGTGAATTCAAGCTATCGATGGCTCGTTCTGATGTTATCGAGAATCGACATTATAGCACGCATGTTTCTGTCCAAGAATTTATGATATATAAAGTATGTATATTTAGCTATATTATAGTGTGTTGATGGGTCTTACAAACGTCGACCTTCACATCCCTGATATCACCCAAATTCACATTCCAATTTTTACTTTTAATGTGATTAATTCTTGTCACATTTACGGCAGAAACGTTATCGGAAAACAATATTTAAAAATAATGGGACGTGCGTGATTTTTACCGGGGAGGGGGTGTTTCCCCACCAAAACGTTTCCAAAATGCAACCCTTGAACCAGACTTTACCAAAAAAAATTTAACTGTTTGGAAAATTTGACCCCACTGTGTTTGAATTTGCTAACTGTCACCTCACGCTTTCAAGGATTTCGCTACCAAAAGCAACATATCTAACTTTTTTGTTTACAAAAGGAAGATGACAATATTTAACCTGATAGTGCATTGCTCTGTCAATAAAAATGCGAATAATGCTATGTGGGACCAACATACTACTGGTCGGGATTGCAACGCGATATCCAGTACTCTGTGTAAGACACTGTAGACGCGATATTCACGGACTAATCTTAAACATTCAATGTTGTGGTCGGACTCATATGCATGCCACATAACACAAATTAACACATGTCAAAGGTAAAGACAGCCTCACAACACAAATAGAACCAGGTCACCCGTGCGTCTAGGTGGTGGGCACGGTATACTCGTCCATAATAAGAAAACATTCAATATCTCGGAAATCTTCGGCCCAGTTGTCTAATTTGCGCGTTGCATTTTGTCAGACCGTTGATACGCAGTTTTGCAGGTGAAGAAATATGACTTTAATTATTAACAGGCGTCGGTTTCATTAAAGTGTAGTTTAGTTCTTTTCACTTAAGTGAAACATGTAGTGATTTCAAGAAACGAACCAGTTACGTGTTGGTTCAACGTGCTTGTTAGTGATTCTACATTCTCGATTGTATATCTGATCCCGACACCAAACGGAGAAAATTTACGTAAATAACAGCTGGAAGCTCCAGTGATCGAAAAACATATTCTATCAAATGAGAACATTGTCGACATACGAAGCATGATACACTGGATGCCAGTGGTGGACAGACAATTTTTATGAAACAATTTCCAGAAAATAGTTGTTCGTGTTTGGTATATTTGTTTTGCGGTCCCTGGTCACAAATGGAACGAACGATTTATGATTTGCTCAATGACTGTCGTCTTAAATTGAAAGTTTCATATCTTTGTTGTGATTTTAAGTTTGATGTTCTAGAACATAATTCGCTTTGAGGTTCACTAAATTGCATTTGTTACAGTCATTTATTTCCAATGTTTTTAGCGAGTTTGGCTCTTCGGTTCATCTGTATGAGCCCAATGTCACAGGAAGTATTATACTGTTGCCGATTTCGAAACACATTTTCGTTATTATAACATTATTATACTAGTAACTGGACTTCGAGTCCAAGTTATTACGCTTGTCCCGATCTCATTGTTTATCGTGATTACCAGTTCAATTGTCCTTGTGTTTCTGTTTGACCAGGTGTTTTTGAGAGTCCAAGTTGAATACATAATTGTGTTCTATTTTCCCTGTTTGATGAAGTTATTCTAACAGTATTCAGTTTTTAAATAATATTGTATTAATAATCAATTTCCCGCTTGCATTTCTTCGAGCAACTGTATTACAATCAGCTTCCACAACACATCGATGTTATTGATTTGCTGATTTTCAACTTTCTGGTCGGTATTTGTGCTGAACTCTTAACTTTTGATTCTCAGTCGGGGGTAAATTTGGTCCTTCTCGGCGTAGAAAAAAACAATGCATTTCAAATTTCATGAGATAGAAAAGAACAAAGAGAACGGCACATACACGTGGTGATACTGTATACAACGCTAAATGTATATTTAGTCCGTTTGTTCATTTGATAATTGTATTACAAATACCATAAAACATTTTTGAGTTATATAGTTGTAATCACAAATCAAAGCGACTTCAGGCCTTAATTCGCGATGAGTCTGAGGGTTAACATTTGTACTTACATGGAAAGTACATGACGATAATTATTATAGGCTTACATTGTTCTTATATTGACTATTTGTATTGTTTAAGTTACGATAATCTGATGCTGACATTTATAATGATTGTTTGTGAGTAAACGACATCCAATTTCAATAAAATCCAGGGTTTGTTTACAAACAATGACTAGAATCCCCAAAATTTCCAAATTGGTGCAATGATCATAAGAACAAAATATGTCTATTTTTTTCATTTTCTCTGTTTGTGGATTGTAAAATGTTTAACCATCAGTCCATCGCGAAGGTACCTATTCGCTTTAAGTGCACTAAATATTACATGTGAACATAACTATGACATGACTATACTGAATAATTTCACGATTGATTCTCACCGGATCGACATGTGGAAGCTAAGTTAGGAAAATCTCCAGATGTGCTATCATTGGTGGAATTATAAAGCTCTATAGTTCACATATCAAACAACAAGCACACATTGTATTCTTACACAATTATATATTATGTATATAGTCTATTTCCGGTGCGTGCATGCCCTTGCATGTGGGACTATGATGCTCTTTAATACCATTTATTCATATACTATTGGCCCATGACCGTTCATCGGGAGCACAGAGGGCGGCGTTTTATTACATTTTATTGCAGAAATGAACGGAGAGTTCAATGAGGTCACGGGATTTGGATAGCGAGCAACATCAACAAACATCACGAACCCCGAGGGGCTTCATACAAAGTCTTTTGAATGTGTTGGCATTGAATCCGTTGTGTATTACTTATATGTATATACTTTAACAAAGTGTTATCACCAACGCTGTTTTTCTTCATTTATAATTATAATCAGGGTTCCAGGCAATTTTAGTTTCATGTTTCGGCGATTTAGTTAGATTGGCAGCATTAATTATCGCATTGTTTCCGAACAAAATGGCATCGGTATACATAGACCCAGTGTTAAAATAGTTCACATTTAGTGCTCTGTCAGCGGAACAGAACCAATGGCGATTATAAATTACTTATTGCATGTTGTTGTTGTAACCTCAGGTCTGGAAACCGGAATGCAACATTAATGCCAACAGTATTATCACAATAGACATTATTTCATACAGAGGAGATTTACTATGTAAAAGTGTCGTATCTCCTTCGAGATTATGATCGAGAAGCCAGACGATGATTGTTTACGAAAAATGTATCTTCAAACACCTTTTTCGTCATTTACTCACAATCGCGTGGACAACTGGTCATGAAATCCCCCATTAGAGTAGATATATATGTGATCCATTATATTGTCGCATTTTCCAATATTTACGAACTGTTTATGTACGGAAACTGACCTACCGAAATTTCAAACTCAAAACTCAAATGGAGAAATGGACTTAAAACATTATAGTTCTCAGACGACGATATGTTGGCTGAACGGCATACCAAAGTATTTAGTTACGAAGAGAGTAAAATCCAAGATGGCTGTCGGTGGTTATGTTTTTAAACAAAATTAAGAAAAAATAGATAAACCCCCATCCAGAAGTAACCCCGAAGATTCATTTGAAATTTGGGATGAAAAATATTGGTTGTAAGGCGTGCCAAAAAAATATAATCAGGCTAAAAGTAAAAGCCCAAGATGGCTGCCGGCGGCCATGTTTTTTGTTTATGAAAATCGTTCAAATTCAGCATCTCTCGTTCAGAGCTGATTCTAAACATCCCGGTCAATTTTCAAAACAATTCTCTTTAACTGTGAGCTGCAGGGTAAGCTGGTGAATTCAAATATGAAATTCAAGAGAGATGCTGGTGGCCATGTTATTTAACGAATTTCGGATCTCCCCGCATATCCATATGACGTTTGGTGACGACCGGATGAGGGATGTGGCCTGTGTGGTGTGCCAAATGGAATTGTTGACGGATCACGGATGTACGTACGGACGGACGGACAACGGACACCAACCCATGCCACTTGACTTTCAAGTTGACCAAAACAACTTATACTGTCTTCCAGAAATTTCAGCAGCACCCATAATCAAAAGATATACTTGCTGTCGGCTCGATTTTGTTCACATTCATGCCCGGGCCCCGGTGTCACAATACGCCATATCACTAACTTGCGGCCATATTTGATACACCAGGCCCGGTTCTGTGGTTTTAGTGCTACAGGTCAAAGTTCGGGAGTAGCATTCCATATCTGGAAGTCGTTAATCACGGAACCGGGGATTGATGAATCCATTACGGTCGCGACTCAGTGATATCGCTTATAGGTCGATAAATGCGAGTATGGAATTTACAAATTTTGGTTCACATGTCGATGCCTGATATGGTATGAATACAGTGCGTTTATTTCATGTCTCTTTGAAAGCAGCAGGGGAATTGTTATGAGCTCAGTCATAGGTCATATCACACATATGTCACATTACACCGTTGTAACTTTGAAAACGATCGACCGAGACCACCAATATGCAGAGTTTATCTTCCTTAATAACTCGATAATACCGTTGTTGTGCACAGGCGATATTTTACCAACATTTTGTGCACTTCGGCGATATCAATATACTTACGAAGCGTACATGGTCAAACGTTACCCCGGTCAAGCATACAAACTGTATAAATACATTTGTCTAATTTCGTGCATTTCGTTCGTTGCAGAAATATTCATATTTGTTCAAATCGCCATCAACAAAAGGAATATTAAAATATATATAGTTTTGTTCATATGCCAAACATACTTGTATCGTGATAATGTTTAGCTGTTTCGTTGAACTCACTGAATTTATCAACATGTTTTGTTTTCAAAAAATACTCTGCGGAAATGTCTGTAGCACATTTATCCCTGTGTTTACTAAATACTTATTGGCGTTTAGTTGCATTGGGAAATAGGAAATGTAAATATATAAGTTCAACACGATCATGAACAAGGTTTGTTAAACTTATGATGTGAACATTCCCAACATTGAATATCAATAGGTTATCTGCAGCGGAAATCGCCAAGTCGTTGATGTGTCTGTGATGTGAGGGATGCCTCACATGCCAGTTTGGAACACTGACAGAGAATAAAACCCTCCACAGGTCTGATTCTTGTCTCCGGGGCAAGCCATGTTACATGATGATTCAGCACGAGATCCGTATCTGCCATAACTCATGCCACAGAAACACTGATACGTGAACTGCAATCCTGCATACTGGTAACCTGAAACATATCCATAAACACTGAGAATTTGTTCATGAACATTGAGGCAACGGATGCTCATACATACCAAATATCTCCATAGATATATAAACACGCGACAATTATCTGATCTGAGGTGTGTGCTATTTTGCAATATATACCCGCCCAAATACGCACATAATCGACCTATAATATGAAATATGCACATAATGTGATTATTAGGTTCTGAAATAAGCAGATAATGGACTCTTATCCGTTATTTCGTGTTATGTTGCGGGCCAAAGTGAAAACATCTGTCAAAGAGCACACACCTGCAAATTCATGAGTTGGCTTCTTTATATCATTGTCAGCACATAATCTGCTTAGAATCGCTTCATTATGTGTCGATGTGACATTTTCTGCACATTATCGACTCAAAATGAGCCGATTCTAAGCAGATTAGCTACCTAAAACATGTTCTATTATAAGCTGGTTTTCGGAACAGGATTTATTTTTCGCCTCGAGTGAAATAAGATGATTGTCTACAACAAACAATCCTTGCATTTCTCGATATGGGAACGGAATATGCAGATAAACCATCCAGATTGTTTGAAGTGAGTAGGCATGCCCTTGTGTTAATCGAAGTTATTTTATGTGAAATAATAAACTATGACCAACAACTAGATTGACTTATTAAATACTCTCCATTAAAGTGATGTGAAACGTAAATTGATCCTCACAATTGAATTCCCTGCGTCATTCTGTGGGAAGAGTGAATAAAATAACTCAGATACACGAAATCCCCCATCCTGAAGTCAGTTTGTACACATTATACGGCCATTCGGCTAACTATTTCGATTTCATCAATCGTCCCGATTAATCTCGCCATAATAACACGAAAAAACAAACCGAATCGTTGTCTTGTGCAGTCACGGAAATGCCCGAGCACTTCCGACTCGATTGGGATTGAATCGGGTTTCGTTCTCACTTCTCATAAATGGCTTCTAGGGAGGATGACCGTTCGCTGGAATAGCGTCACATCAGAATATTAAAGCGAAAAACTAATTGACATCGCAATCGGTAGTCAATTCGACAGGGAAGGAATAGAAAGGGAATTGTTGCGTGAAATCACAAACGGAAGAACATTGGCCGAGTTAGTGGCAAAGATTATAATCGAACAGTGATCGAGAGGTAATAATTCCAAAATGTTACTATTTATAGAAAATTGTAAGCGCATTGACCGAATTTTTACATCAATCTGGCCGCAAGCACAGTACCGTGCAGAAAGAGTTGTCTTACTTTTGTAACTCAAAACTGTTTAATTACATTATACTTGTACAATAGTACAATAATTGATATTCAATATGCCAATACTGACCATTTGTTAGCTCATTGGCCATGAAATATTTTTAAGTGCAAATTCTGTTGTCAAGCTTTAGTCAGCACTATTCATTCTGATAGATGATAACTATAATGGAAGGCCCTTTTCACATGTATTAGCTAATTGCACTTTAGCATAAGTGAATTACACGTACGCGTAATGTATTACACTCAGCCTCAGGTGTAATGCACACATATAAAGCGTAATTCACTAACGCTTAACCGTATGATGTAGATAAAGAATTACTCCTATGAGTAATAGAATTATGACTAGTGTGCTTAAGCGTAATTGATTTAAGTGTGCTTAAGCGTAATTGATTTACGCTTAAGCGTAATTGATTTACGCTTAAGCTCACTGGTAATTCATTTTCATTGATAGATTAATTACACTTACTCGTAAATGAATTATGCTTAAGCGATTATACGAGAAGCCGTTTTCACATTTATTCTGATTCTGCTTAATCGCAAATCATTTAACGTTAAGTGTAAATCATTTGCACTTAAGAGCAAATCATTTATACTTAAATCCAAATCATATGCGCTTTAGCGGAAATAGTATGGGTCTATGGGAGGCCCTTTTCACATTTATTATTTATTTGCGCTTAAGCGCAAATATGTGTGCTTAAGCGTAAATCATTTGCGCTTAAGCGCAAATATGTGTCTATCAATTTATTTGCGCTTAAGCGCAAATACCTAACACTCCATTACATCCCTCTGATGTGAATGATTGAGTCCATCTCATATTATATTATCATGGGCCCATATATATAGTACCGGTAGTAGCCCTGTAGACTGGAAAGTTGAAAAAAGAAATCCATATGCATATCAGCATCTCTGTCCCTGGTGTCCCAAGAATTGGTGCCGCACTCCCAGAGCTCATGTATATTTTATTATCTCCTGCACAGATATATACCATTTCCATGGCCATAAATAGGGAATTAGGGGTTACTGGGGTTTGCTTCTCTCATATGGTGTGCTCATTGACTTGAAGTAGGGGAAAACCCCCTATTTTCATAATATCAGCATCCCTGTCCCCAAGAATTTGTGTCTCCATCCCAGAGATATAGTATATTTTATAAAAGAGACATATCCTACACAGATCTATATCATTTCCATTCCATGGTCATAAAACAGATCTTGGGGTTTCTGGGGGATTGTTTCCTTCATATGGTGGGGCTATATCAACTTTAGTGATGTGTTTAGGCCTGTGCCATGTAAATTTAATTCAGGGGTGATCAATGCATATTGATTTTTATTTGCGCTTAAGTGCAAATGATTTGCGCTTAAGCGCAAATATGATCTATTTGCTTAAGCGCAAATGATAGAGGTTATTTGCGCTTAAGCGTAAATAAATAATAAATGTGAAAAGGGCCTCCCATAAAATAGATCACATTTATGGCAATTTTATGCTAAAGCGCAAATATATTATTAGACACTTATTTTTTGCGCTTGAGCGCAATTGATTTACACTAATAAATAATATATTTGAAAAGGCTGTCTCCCATGCGATTCCCTCTAAACTCAAAGTTACTCTGGCAATAAGACATCAATCAAACATCGGTTTAGACTCCCCCATATACTATGAGATGGACTCAATTATTCAGACAGAGGAAATCAGTTGGAGTTCAAATAGGTATTTGCTTAAGCATTATTCATTTTAATTATGCTTAAGTGTAAATGAGTTCCGCGCTTAAGCGTAAATGAAGTACACTTAAACGTAATTCATATACACTCTCATTGAACTCCCCTCACGCTGAAATGGATGCAACCGCATTACTAATGCCAGTAACCTACATCAGGTTATACCAATACACATGAGGTATATGGGGAGCCAAATTAACATTTAATAAATAATAGAGCTTAAGCGATATAATTGACCTTAAGCGATATAATAAGGGAAGATATAATTGCGATTAAGTTCAATAAGGAATATCTAATTGCGCTTAGCAAATAAGGATATCTTGTTGCACTTAAGCACAAAAAGGAATATCATATTGCACTTAAGCGCAATAAGGAATCTCTAAGCGCAATAAGGAATATTCTTATTGCGCTTAAGCGCGATAAGAAATATTCTTATGCACTTAAGTGTAATTAGAGATTCCTTGATTGGGGGGGGGGCTTTAGCTCAATTATTTATTAAATGTTAATTTGGCTTCCTCCCATAGAGGTGAGATAGCTGATGAACCCAATTACACTTAAGCGTAATTCAAATGTATAACGCTTATCGTAAGTTAATTATGCTTAAGCGTAAATAATTTACGCTTAAGTGTAATTAGCTACTATAAAGTGAATCTGGGATAAGGGGAGTACTCTAAATTGTTCTTTACACCAGCTGTTTCTACTAATTAAAAAGAATTCTCATTTATTTTGAAACTAATGAAAGACAACAGTATAATTTTTTACTGGTAATATTCATTATAAACTTGTACAAATCTGAAAACAAAACAAAATTTAATATTTAAGAAATTTAGAGTTCACTCTCTTACAGCAGCGACCACTATGCCAGGAAGACAAATCGATCTAGTTCAGCCCGATTGGGCTATTATTATAATTTATAGATCGATCGGTGGTTCACTTTCTGCATTTCAAATATTGCTAATAATTTCCATTTACAGAAGTCAATAATGTCATTGCAGATAACTTCATCTTAAATTTCGACCAAATATGTTGACGTTTGATAAGAAACGCAGGAATTCCCCGATTTGTTTATTTTCAATCGATGAGAAGCATGACCACCTGGATCAGTTCGGAGGTGTGCCAATCGTATTTTGCATGCTGTGAATACCCATTCACGCCTAAATTTGCAAACAATCCATATATAACATATACACAGTGTGTACACTTTGTTAGTTGCCAATTAATTCTCGATATTTCAATTAGAAAACATGAGATATCGATGCAAAAATCAAGACATTATCTAGTTTGTGTTTTGTTGAATCTACTTTCGGTTATCGACATGCCGGCTATTGTTTTGGCTGTTCTGTCAACCGTGCGTGCCAGCCGATCGTCGGTTTTCGGGCGGTTCCGATTTCTTCCGAATATAATTCCATGACCTCCACGCGATGATTCGCGCCGAAAATGTGGTTGTATCTGAGAAGATTTATTACTCTGACCGCAGTTTTCAACAATTTAATACGGGGCGAATACCGCATCAATAATATGCAACCTTGGGGTTTTATTTCTAGTTTTTTATTACCTTTATTATGGTATATCGGATACAGTTCTGTCTGACATGAAATATATACCCACCGGGAGTGAAGCTAATGACTTTAACGATATTATTCTATTGATATTTCACATGTCAAAATCATTGATATGTAAACATTACCGTCAGAGAGGAATTATCGATAAAAGTCCAGTTAGTCCAATACGATATATCAAAGCATCGAACAATATTCTAACAATCATTTTCAGATTAAAATATTTAAACTTGCTACACGATTCGTGATGTTTGTTGACAAGTTGTAACAGTTTTGTTTACATAACAATGGTTTCAACACTTCATATTTCGTTCTTTGGGAACTATTAATAAGCATATAAGAACAACAGCCTGTTCTATAGAAAGCCAGCACATTATAAGCTTGTAATAGCACATATTTTAGGTATATATAATCTGCTTATAATTGCCTCATATTGAGTCGATAATGTAATGAAAATGAGAAAATTTTGGTCACGTCGACTTATAATGAGGCGATTCTAAGCAGATAGTGTGCGGACAATGACACAAAGAAGCCAACTCACGACTTTGCAGGTGAACGCTCTTGAACACGTGTTTCGCTGTGACTCGCGCCATAAAACGAAATAACTGGTAAGAGTCCATTATCTGCTTATTTCAGAATCAAATAATCACTTTATATGTACCTATTTAACATTATAGGTCGATTACGTGCTTATTTGCTCGAGGATATGTTGAAGAACAAAGTTTATTCATTTCTTCTTATTGGTGATGTTTTTATTTTTCCCCAATTTGAAACAGTTTTTATAGAACATTAACCTTTTACCCAACAAACCGGCCAAAAACGCCCAAATAAAGCTTCAACAGCCTAAATATCTTCGGTCTGTCTCAATAACACCATACAAATATGGATATCATTGGAACCGGTTCATTGACCACATTGTGATGGTTACAGTTATGCCCTGTGCCAATGCATTCTCTTATATATGCGAGTCGACCATAGGTCGCCTCGCATATATAAGAGAATGCATTGGCCTAAAAAAAAATTTTTTTTAATATGTGTTAAGCCAATGCATTCTATTATATATGCGAGGCGACCTATGTTCGACTCGCATATATAAGAGAATGCATTGGCACAGGGCCGTTCTGTTGGGTAAAGGGTTAATAAGCACAGCGGTTAACACGTCTGAGTAGCGTATGCTGCGTTGTTCTCTCGTGTGATGCGATGCTCAATTTCACTCACATTGCCTCGTGAAAGTAATACAACGCATAACTTTCAGAAGGAAACACATATCAATGGTTAACCCATTCTATGCTAAACGGGTTCTCTCAGGATATACCAGCATTACCAGCAGACGACAAATGATAATACAAGTGCAGAGGAATACATATTCATTTGCATGTGGGAAATGTTTAGATAATACATGTAAGTTCAACAAACGGTCGTTTATTGAACTTATTATCTGAACATTTCCTAAGGGAACTCTTCGTATTTAGTATAGAAAGGGTTAAATATTGTCTATTTATTTTATGTCCATCAACACTCTATATCAAAATATATATCGCCTGCCATTTCATAGAAACCCGAACGTGTTATTATATACAACGCTCTTTGTTTCTATATTTTCTTTAATTCCTTTGTTTCCTGAGAAGTTATAACTATATATGTGACCCGCTATATCAAATCCAGTCGTAAGACGGGATTTTTTTTAGCCTGTGCCAATGCATTCTCTTATATATGCGAGTCGACCATAGGTCGCCTCGCATATATACGAGAATGCATTGGCCTAACAATTTTTAATAACTTTTTCTTCTATTCTTTAACAATTTTATAATTTCACCCATACAAAGCCCCAGACAAACATGAGCAGACGACACTCTTCGATATGCTTTTATATATGTGTGGGGCTCCCTGCAGAGTAATGGTTTTTATTTTATTTTATGTCCTAAAAATTGTAAGAAACATTTATTTAAAAAAAATGATAAAAACTTGTTAGGCCAATACATTCTCTTATATATGCGAGGCGACCTATGGTCGACTCGCATATATAAGAGAATGCATTGGCACAGGGTGAAAAAATCCCGACTTACGACTGGATTTGATATGGCGGGTCACATTTACAGACAATATCGGCCGAATTCTGGTCCTGGTCTAGACCAGGGTTTCATGTAAACTATAGTCTAGACCAGGTCGAAACCACAATGATCGCCATGTGTTACCCAGCTTCGAGGCGAGTAAGCTGGGATTATTGGTCAGCACTGGTCCGTATTCTCGTCTTTTTGAAACTCAGGTTTACGTAAACCATGGTTTGCCTTCTTATTGTCATTCAATCCTTTGTCGATCAGTTCATAATTCGAACCATGTGGTAACGTACAAGTTCTGGTAACAGAAACATATGTATTTTTTGGAAGCATTTATATTTATGTTAACCAAATAGGAATTTTGTTTTATTGATATGCTGTGTTGAAGAAAGATTATAATTATATATGAACTGGACAAAATGTAATATAATCGATAATTATGTTTGTTATAGGTAATAGTCTACAACTGAGACCTAGTACCCCCCTGGTCTGAGATTTTTGTATAAACCGAGACTTGAACCTGAGACGAGAATACCTTTTTCTGTTTTCGCAGTAACGATACAGATTGGTAATTTGATTGTAATCATGCGTGCGTTTATCTGGCTTTACAGTGGAGTTTTATTTATAACATCCTTGTCGTGTTTGAAAGCATATTACCGTTCTAAAGATGGATTAAGTAAGATTTTCGTGCTATTATTTCTAATATGTTATCGATGGGTTTGGTTGACACGGATAAATAGGGAATGATAGTAGTTTTGCAATCGGAACGTAATCCGCATTGGATGCGGGTGTCTTTCGTTCCGTGTTTCTGAAATTAATTGAGGTCGGAGCTAGTTTTGATAGTACTAATTCATCATTTTAGAATAAATTATTGCTGGACTGGATATACAATATAACAGCAAAAACTCTCAAAATTATATTAAGACAGAACGAAAAATTGTGGTTCAATATAAGGAAATGTCCAATTAAATTGAATTAAATTAAATTAAATGCATGGGACCCCTGCTCTTGATTAATGATTTATTTGGTCCAGTTTCTTAAGCCTTGACATTTCAAATTGGTTTATTTGTCATAATTTATCTTTAAACGTGGATTTGGAAAAAAAATACATGGCAATGGAAATATCTGCTATCGGGAGTGGGATACAACGCACCCATCTCGATTTTTTTCCCGATACACCCACCCCCACCCCCGTTGTGACATTGTTACATTTTCTGGAAAATTATTTTCAATAACTTCAATCACGGCGATAGTTATTTAGAAACTTTCTAAATTTTCAACTTATTGCAAATTCCCAAGTCCGCGAAATTACATTGCACATGTCACCCCCTCACCCCAATGAATTGTTGAAAATTTTCAACAAGTACCTCACTATTTCCAGTTGTTGGAAATTCCCACCTGATATCCCCTATAAAAATGGTTCGAAATGTTTTAAAGGGATGAATGTAATTTATGTGTCATATTTTGACGCAAAGTTGAACAATATATAGTTGGTTCTTGATCTGAACAAACACTATTTTACGCTATACATTGATTGTAAAGGGCGCCGGTGGTCCCGTCGGTAGAATGCTCGGGGCATTATGTCCGCCATTTGCCATCTAGCGCTGACGAAGCTGGTTCGAATGCCGACAAGCACGGATTCGCGATCCACTCTAAGTGAGGATAATCTTATTCGTGTATCTGGGCAAGTTTGTCGGTCCCTTTCCGGTGTCGGTATTTCTACACACAGCGGAGTGTTTCTCGGTGAATTTAGTCTCTGCATAGACTTTCCTCCACCCGTAAAACTGACAACGTCGTGACATCAGCATAGGGGGGGGGGATGAGAAATCCGCACTAACCCTGCCCCATGATCCCTGTCGAACGGCGACAGCATACAGATACCGCTATACAACACGGATATAAGCCGCTTTCACGTGCATGCTCAGGTTTGGAGACACCAACACACCAATCTCGATGCAGCGCTCAGCACGCTTTTGTCCATAGATTGTCATTGATTGTCGTTGATTGTACAACAATGCGCCGATCCCAGCTTGAGACCAGGTGGTTTCGCGAGACCAAGTCCTGACATGGAACACCGTGATTATTAGGGTGGTCTAGACCTGAGACCAGAATTCAGCCGTATGGGTGTGAATACTCATAGATCATTATTCCTTTCATATTCGGTTATCTGTACCTGAACTATTTGTTTCCACGAAGATTTGGAAGGGAATAATCCAGATATTTCAAATATATAAGCATGCTATAGAAGAGATAATTTCGGTAAGATGTGATAAATGTCTGGCAGGTATGAGTGTGACTCTCGACGGCCAAGACTGGGATCATATACTTTATAAAGGAATACGAGTTTTGCAGATTTATCTGCTGTCAATACCAGACACCCCATCGAAGATCCAAACGACACTAGCAACAAAACCAATGGACATGAGGTATCAATGTTCGGGTAACTCTATGTAAACACGACCCTAACTCTATCAAAAATTCCACTTTTCTTAACCCTTTACCCAACAAACCCGCCAAAATTTTTAAACGGCCAAATAAAGCTGCAACAGCCTAAATTATCTTGGGTCTGTCTCAATAAAACCATATAAATATGGATATCATTGGAACCGGTTCATTGACCACATTGTGATGGTTACAGTTATGCCCTGTGCCAATGCATTCTCTTATATATGCGAGTCGACCATATGTCGCCTCGCATATATATGAGAATGCATTTTACCATTTTTTCTTACATTCTTTAACAATTTTATAATTTTTAATGTGTTAAGCCAATGCATTCTCTTATATATGCGAGGCGACCTATGGTCGACTCGCATATATAAGAGAATGCATTGACACAGGGCCGTTCTGTTTGGTAAAGGGTTAAAGGCACGGGCGGCGTTCGTTGCAGAAATATTCATATTTGTTCAAATCGCCATAAACAGAAGGAATATCAAAATATATATAGTTTTGTTCATATGCCAAACATAATCAGCGCGTAAATAGTATATTGTCGCCAAGACGAACGGTGGTATACGTAAACAAGAGCCTGCTCGTATTACAAAAGTTTTTGCTTCTGTTTACATAACACAGCGTAATTATATTGGTTATTCACACATAAATGATATAAACGCCCTATATTATTTCCATATCAGGTAAACAGTAACGAATAACGCTCTTTATGTTTACCATATCCGGATCTAAACAGAAGCCAGGTTCTGTAACGTTTTTTGCTGTTGTTTACATAACAAAGGAAATACATTTGACAATAATATACTGTTTATGCCATATTTCTGATTAGTATAAGAACAAAATATGTCTATATTTTACTAGTATTTCTGTTTATGGCGGTTTTTGACGGAGGTGAATATGTTAACAGCATGACCACCGCCAACGCCGTCAGTATCTTTAATGGTGTGGATAATTTGATTTGCCATGTACGGTTACATTTCTCAAACCGTATTTTGTTTCGTTATTACTAAAATAACAGTTTTCGTAGAATTGTAATCGAATCTCCAATCTGACTGTATACAGAAAGCAGATGCGTATCATTTGCGATAAATATTCCATGGTAATATGGCATACGGGGAAGAATATTACCACCTGTCGTTGTCCTCAGGTGAACAGAGACAATCTGGAGGTTAAATGATCGAATCTGGCGCAGAATTGAATATTGGTAAGGAGTGTGTTAATAACGTGTCAATTTGTTCCTGTCATACATCTTTTATTGAGTTTGTCGTGCAAACCTTTTATCGAAACTCAATCAGATGCGTTTTGAGCATTGAGCAAGTGTAACAGTGATTGAAATATAATATGGTGCATGTAATATACTAACAATCCTGGTTAATATAACACAACAATGGACCCGCCCAATCTACCCGTTTGAAAGTCGTTCTATAAAGCTACCCACTGTCCGTGTAAACATATTTTTTATTTCCAAACCCAAAACAAATAACATAGTATACAGATGACACGTATATGCATAGAATAGTCAATGTATGGAAACGAGGATCAGGCAACAAGCCTTTTTAAAGTTTTCTCAACTATTGCAGAATGTAAAAGTTTAACTTCAAATTGCGCGCGTAAAACACGTCACTTCGGCCTCGCTTTCTCGTCTGATTTTGTTTGTTTTTCTTGGCATTGTGTTGTCGACAGTTACGCTGACAATTCTATATAACTGATTCTTTGGTTTATTCTAATAATTTGATAAATTCTTTTCGGAGAACATCAAGCCTAGATTTAATTTTATTTATAAGAAATCAACTTTTTATAATTTATATTCACCATGTTGTGTCTTTTTGGATTGGAAATAGCGCGCTTAATATACCACTTCTTTTGACTGGTACTCTGACAAATTGTAAATTGAAAATATATACTCAATGAGGATATGTACTGTGGAAAGATTTTGGTGTATCTTTTAGTCTCCGCATTCGATCACTTTGAATCCTCATTGAGTATGTTCTAATTTACAATTTGTTAGAGTACCTGTCAAAAGAAGTGGTATATAAAGCGCGCCATTTTCGCGTCCAATATCGCAATAATATTTCAAGTGGAAACGCTTATAAGCGCGCCGCTTGCGTTATTATTGCAATAGTATGCGCTGGATATCGCAATGTATTAAAGCAAATTATTGCTTCTTCTATATTGTTTATTGTATAAATAAATAGAGACAATGTTTTAGAATTTTATATAATTATAGTTGTATATGCTATATGTACAGTATATGTACAATATATACACAGTATTTATTTAATATAAATATAACACTATCGGGTCTGTATGAAATTTTGCGCGCTTAATATCGCAATATTTTGCGCTCAATATCGCAATAATAAGCGCGACAGATTTTTGGTATTGCACTATATAATCGCGGCTTTTTCGAAATTAAGCGCGCTCAATATCGCAATAAAGGCGCGCCTCAATATACCACTTCTTCTGGTACTGTACATTTGTAAATATTTTCATTGTAGAGTTTTATTCATATTGTATCATACCTGCATGCTTGTATGACGGATTATATGAATTGGTGTGTTGTATAGATATATATATGTGGGCATATTTTAATTACTATTCTTTATTATCACTCCGGTTCGAGCTCGGGACAATATTTAGCAGGGGTAAAAAAAAACACGCGAATAAATTACTATCGCGGTCTTGAACATGTTTGTGAACAGATACGATTAGCATTTAGAACTGTATCTTCCACCATAAATGAAGTGTTTGTTTACAATTGCCTCATAATCGGCAGCTTTGTCAACGTTTAAAGACGACATCAGCCCTTTAAAACACTTCTCCAAATATGTCCGTTATTTCGTCAAAGACACCTTTTCAAATATCTCCGTTATTTCGTTTATAAAAATAATTTCATATTTCTATATTTCGTTCTATATTTCGCCCTATTTCGCTGTATTTTCCTATTTCGATTTTCTATGTACTTTCCTATTTCGCTTTTTCGTTTTATTTCATGTTTCGATAATTCGCTATATTTGACATATTATGGGATATGGTATTATATGATACCCTACATTTTGATATTCAACTGAACATCACGTGCCTCCCGTGGTCGCGATTGTATGCCAATAGCCATCATATCGTGAACCCCGATATGTTATCTTTTGGTAGTCAAGCGTGGGCGTATTGGCTGGGTTAATCGGTTCCGATCGCGGCGTTTTGCATTGAAATAACTTGAAGAAAGTTCCGTGATGAATTGCTGCATGGATTCAACTCAGATAAGAATAAGATATTTTACGATATTTGCGTCTGAAACAGCGACGTAGCTAGCGGGTCTCTGTTGGGAAGGGGGTGTCCACCTTGGAAATTCAACTGCACCGCACGCCTTAAATCAGACCAAACACAATTTTTTTCGGAATTCCATTTGCACCCCATTGCACTTCTAATGCATGCTCCCTCACAGGCCTGGATAAACGGCTCTTGTTGTACAAAATACCCGGTGTCAGAACATTTATAGATCTGAATCTGAAAATTGCATAAATCCTAACATTTAGTGGTCTAATTGCAGACAAATTGAAATGACCAGGGACGAGAGCCCAGGACATACCGTGCTATAGTGTGAGGAAAATTTGAAATCTGAAAAAGAAAATCGCAAAATCATATTATCTCGATGTGAGAACATTTTGAAATCTCAACAAAAACATCTGGGCTGGCCTCAGGATTTCCTAGCGTTGGAAATCTCAAACCTCACACCCCCACTTAAGTTGTAAAATTTCCAACTGATGACCTCATTTTTTTTCAAATATAGGAAAATATTGTGGTCTTAAATTAGCTAGCAGTTTTTGACTAGCCACGGGGACAGACAAGCTTTCCAACTGTTGGAAATATCCAACCTAACAACCACCCTAAGGTTGGAAAATATCCAACTGATGGCCATTTCAGTCCAAAATTTTGACGAAAAGTAGTAAGTATGCAAATGTTGGAAACAACAAATCCCCCTAATAAATTGTTGGAAAATAAAACTACAATAACAATTTCAACCTATCGTTGGTGTGAAATTTCTAACTAATGTTGTGTCAGGTATGAAATATCCAACTGTTAAAATTTTTACCAAAGTTGGGGGTGAGACAACACCCCCCCCCCCTCCCCCGTACCTCCCTGTCGCCACGTCCTGGTCTGAAATCCAACTTCGGAAGTTTGTATTCTATTCAACAATTGTTATAATTGCTCTAGGAAGACAGTTTGTTATGCACATATCCCGCAATGCTTCCATCTTATGATGGAGATACTCAAAGTACTCGTTCAAGAATTGCTTCAGATGACGAACACACACAGCCATTAGGTGATTGGACACATTCAACGAATCAACATTTGTGCCAGAGGTGGTGTTATCGTATGGTGGTACAAACGTTCTGATTACACTATGTATATGATGATCTGCAATGATAGTGAATATTTTAAATTTCTCAACAAACAGACCAAACCTGAATGGTCGAATTCACCATCGAAGTATGTTTGGACAAAAGACGTGGTGCTCACTTCGACCTCCATCCCAGAGTTACTCACCTAGAGCCGCGCAAATGTTGATGCAGAAACCGTGTGAGTTCTGATCTTCGTCTTCGATACGTATTCCGCTTAGGTCCCGGTATCTCGCGTCTTTGAAACAACCCAGGTATTGTGCTATGTCCTTGAAATCTGTGTCTTGTCCTGTGATTACACACAACACCCTGACAGACTCATATATGTTACATCCATATTGTGAAATCAGTCTCTTCGTGGAATCACTAAATCCTTCAGTGACTGTGGGAATCAGTCACTTCATGAAACGACTAAAAATGTTAGTCCTTTCGTGAAATGACCGAAATATATTGACAGGCATTTAACAAAATGACTGAAGTTAGAAACATTTAATTAAGCCTTGACCACCAGTTTATCAGTGGGCTTCGGAAGAGCCGTATTCTCCAAAAAATAAATTTCCGGGAGACGAAAAAATCTGAAATAACATTGGTTTTCATATCTCGCCTGGTTAACCCTTTACCCAACAAAACGGCAAAAAACGCCCAAATAAAGCTTCAACAGCATAAAATATCTTCGGTCTGTCCCAATAACACCATACAAATATGGATATCATTGGAACCGGTTCATTGACCACATTGTGATGGTTACAGTTATGCTCTGTGCCAATGCATTCTCTTATATATGCGAGTCGACCATAGGTCGCCTCGCATATATAAGAGAATGCATTGGCCTAAAAAAATTCTTTTTTAACACTTTTTACCATTTTTTCTTACATTCTTTAACAATTTTATAATTTTTTCTTACATTTTTTAACAATTGTTATAATATTTTTCTACATTCTTTGACAATTTTATCATTTTTAATATGTGTTAAGCCAATGCATTCTCTTATATATGCGAGGCGATCTATGGTCGACTCGCATATATAAGAGAATGCATTGGCACAGGGCCGTTCTGTTTGGTAAAGGGTTAAAGAGAAACACATCTGATGGCTTTATACGAACATATACCTCTTCAAAACTATCCAATCGGAATCATCCTACCAGGAACGGTTTCGAAAATACGACATTCGACATTTTAGATTTTGAGATAAGTATCGACGGGAAACCTTAACCCTTTGAGTGCCAGGTCCGATTTTTGTATCAACCCATATACCCTGTGCCAATGTATTCTCTTATATATGCGAGTCGACCATAGGTCGCCTCGCATATATTAGAGAATGCATTGGCCAAAAAAAAAATCATTATTTGTTATTATTTTTTACAATTATTTACAATTTTAATATTTTTTTCTTATATTCTTTAACAGACTTGTTTTGTAGGTTTAGTGCCAGGGAATCTTACGTTTTTCATGGGCATCAAAATTATTACTATGAATACTTGGTGATAGTTTTGAGTTATAACATGCCCCTAAGATTTTATCCAGTTTGTTTTTAAATTCGCTATAGCATGCTTAGACATACCAAAAAATATTCAACCCTAAAAAAAAAATTCTAAAAAAAATGGTTTTTAAATGATTTGGAAAATTTCACATTCTCTATTTTCTTATGTAATCTAACCCGTAGATGTATAAATACTTTATTAAATAAGCTTAAGTCTGCCACACTGACAATAATGTGAAATGTTATATAATAGATTATTGTATGAAGATCTGAGGCCGATTAATTGCTTCATCCCAGTGATGTGGAAAACGAAAGATGCCACATTCTGATGACCGTATAAACTTGCGTTAACCCTTTACCCAACAGAAGGGCCCTGTGCCAATGCATTCTCTTATATATGCGAGTCGACCATAGGTCGCCTCGCATATATAAGAGAATGCATTGGCTTAACACATATTAAAAATGATAAAATTGTCAAAGAATGTAGAAAAATATTATAAAACTTATAAAATATTATAAAAATTGTTAAAGAATGTAAGAAAAAATTATAAAATTGTTAAAGAATGTAAGAAAAAATGGTAAAGTGTTAAAAAAGAATTTGTTTAGGCCAATGCATTCTCTTATATATGCGAGGCGACCTATGGTCGACTCGCATATATAAGAGAATGCATTGGCACAGGGCATAACTGTAACCATCACAATGTGGTCATTGAACCGGTTCCAATAATATCCATATTTGTATGGTGTTATTGAGACAGACCGAAGAATTTTAGGCTGTTGCAGCTTTATTTGGGCGTTTTGTTGGGTAAAGGGTTAAAGCAACCAATCCTTCAAATTATTACAACTACGGTTTATCACTGCAGTTTTTCTTTCACCACACCAGAAAGCCTCTAAATGTGGATCAGAAAACTAATAATCGGATTAAATACACACCCGATACTTCGCAATACGACCTACAGTCTACATTCCAACTGAGACATACTTCATCAGCAATGCTAGCTGTTATATTATGCATTGTGCTCGGGTCGCAATAAAATCGTCAGCCATATAAATATCGATAGCCATTAACGCGGTCATGAAAGTTACATACTGCAACAATGAGACATCCGCGAAGATACTTCCGCGAATACATACATAATGCAAAGGGTCTAACCGGTACACAATATAGCGAGTACGTTATTAATCTAAGTTACCACATAGCTCATATTTAAAAAAATATAAGAATTGTATTCATCAAAAATAACACAAGTAACGAATATATAAACATAAAACAGGTCATAAAAATACAGTGCAATTATAATACATTTATTATATTATGTTACTATTTGACTATTATATATTATTATATGGTATATATCATATATGCAACATCAGACATAGTTGATTAATCTTTTCTTGTTGTTTCCGTTACCTGTTTACCGTCGCTCCGCTTTTTTATTTATCTTAATATTTGACGTAAAACAGTTTCTTAATTATATATTTACTGAAATAAAATTACATCTTCTGCAATGATACCCGATGTCTTGGTTATATTAAATATCCCCAGAAAACTTTGGATGTCACAGTTTGTGCTATTTGGTAGGAATATGACATTACCTTTCATTCTACTACAATTTCCTAACATAGCTCGCATTGTGTGAATCAAGAAATCTGTTGTTCTGCGAGATATCCCCATAGCTCCATTGACACAGCTATATCACACTGGCAGTATAGACCCATAGGGCATAACAAAAGAACGTATATGGTCTGTATCGTCTAAGAGGATAAATGTTATGTTATAAACCTCGAAGTTATACTTGTAAACTGATTATACTAATTTTGTATTTGCATACGAATACATGCTAGAAGTTCTTGTTCGAACTATATGAATGATCTAAAGCACGTTCGACGCAACAGGAAATCTGGAAATCAGCTGACAGCCGGTAGCTAATAGCTACCAAAGTTTGAAGTTTTGTCGTTTTACAATCTAAACCTCCACACATTATCAGTGCTTATGCTTGCCATTAAGTCCCTCTATAAACTATATCGGAGAGTTCATTCAATTGTAGTACATGGTTACCTAGACTAACACCGCCGTGCGAACAACACTTCCATGACGTACTCAATCATTGTTGGTCAATCGATTCCGACGAAGCTTTCTGACATCGTATTATCTTTCTAGGTTACACACAACTAATTATTTTCCATAGGCGACAGTGTTAACTAAAAGTCCCGCCGGCCATGGGTTAAGCCTATTTGAACTTCAAGTGGTCAATTTTCCATTAGAACGTCACCCTCTGCACCAGTATGTGACAACAAATACGCCCTTTTCGGTATTGTTTTCAAACGATAATCTTGCATTTCCACAACTACCCCATTTACTGCACAAAAATCAGCAGCATAAAAATACCCAGACCCCTTCCGTAACTTCTGGATACCACTAGACTCTTCCTGGAGATCTAGACATACATGATCGCCATATTTACGTAGGCTATGATTTTCTGTTCCCGATTAGGTATATTTCCCTCAATGATAATCAACCAATCAGCAGCCAGATATAATTAGTTGCTTGTAACCTCTAGGGAGCGTTGGGGTTGTCCAGAACACACAGATAGTACTTGAATGATAACACTTCCGTTTAGTTATTACTATACGTACAGTAATGCCCTAAATAATCGACTTCTTAATCACAGCAGAATTATTGGTAACTTTTCAGGATTTAATCGGAAATATGGCTTGTTGCCATTCATCGGAAAGATCTCAGTGAGCATTACTGTAAGTCAGTGCCAATTTTCGAACAGTTCAGTTATTCATGTATACGGTGCACTAATGTATAGCTCTCGCTATTTCTTTCAATTTTCGAGTTTAGCCCATACTCTGTTCAATACCAAAAATTACATCATGGACATATGTGACCCGCCATATCAAATCCAGTCGTAAGTCGGGATTTTTTTTACCCTGTGCCAATGCATTCTCTTATATATGCGAGTCGACCATAGGTCGCCTCGTATATATAAGAGAATGCATTGGCCTAACAATTTTTTATCATTTTTTTTAAATAAATGTTTCTTACAATTTTAGGACATAAAATAAAAAACATCCATTATCCTGCAGGGAGCACCACACATATATAGAAGAGTTTCGTCTGCTCATGTTTGTCTGGGGCTCTGTATGGGTGAAATTATAACATTGTTAAAGAATACAAGAACAAATTATTAAAATTGTAAAAAATTGTTAGGCCAATGCATTCTTTTATATATGCGAGGCGACCTATGGTCGACTCGCATATATAAGAGAATGCATTGGCACAGGGTAAAAAAATCCCGACTTACGACTGGATTTGATATGGCGAGTCACATATTTATTGTACATCATTGTTATGGCATTACGTTTGCGACATCCAACCACATTTGGACTCGTGTAAGCAAAAGCGCTCGTGTTTAAGAACATTTAAAACAAACGTGTATACTTGGACAATTTCATATTTTGTGATAAAAATACGACGAGAAAGACGAGTAGGTAATGAGAACTATTTTGTAAATAGTGTACATATGTTCGTAAACTCTTATCTCATGTTAATTCATGATTGAGTAGTATTCCGGACATGCGTCAAACTCTAATCCAGAATAATGTCATATCGAGATAACTCGTTATAGTATACCCAAATATAGCATACATTTCAATTTTACAAAATGAGTTATCGGGGACAACATAGCCAAGAGGGCTGTCTAGCTGTCGTTATTTAGACCAAAAAATCGAATATTTCCAACTGTTGGTTAATTTATTACTGACATATCCATCAGTTAGAAATTATTGAACCATAGGGGGTGTTAGTTTGGAATTCTCCGACCGTTTGAAAGTCTGGATATCAGTTTGAAAATTAAAATTCAAGGGTGCAATTGATTTATCATAGATTTGGGAAATTTGGTCTTGAAGTGTGTATTTGAAAACATTAAGCAGCTCAAACAAAGACCCGCGCCCCTGATTTGCCATTTGCTATATCTTACCAACCTGCAACAAAATAACAGTGTAGCGTGTAGACATATCGCACCTTAGTGTTACATGTAAAGGCTAACCTTTCTCGAACACAGCGGCAGCAGTGTCCCGTGTGTACAGCTCACATTCGATCACGTAACAACTTGGTGCGTTGAATAAGAACCTCCGACATCCGGGTATGCTGAGGCAGAACGCAGCACAGTCCTCTTTTGATGATGCTGTAATTGACGCATAGTTCGTCGGCGGGCACTGGGTGGGCGAATCACCGCGCGGGTTGGTCAGCTCTTTCATTCTAAACAACTCCGCGTTCGCTCGAAATGTGAATATGATCATCACGCAAAGAGATTGAATGGTGATTGTAGGCGTGTGCGTCATCATAACATGCATTGGTACCGTGCAACGCTTAGCAAAATATGTGATACGTCTGCAGTACAATGTTTTACTCAAGAAATAATAGCTGGTCGGTATAACGTAGTTGTCAATAAAAACACACGAGACCGCTTCTTGACAATAACACGAAGTCACATTCAGAGAAGACACAACGATGTAACTGCGAACTGCTGATATGCGCGCTATCTCATATACGAATCGAATGTGAGCCTGTGCGCGCAATTCTAAGGCATAAACTTGACGCATGTGCAGAAATCCGTCCCATATTGGCCCGGAATGCAGTTGATGGCTTAAGAAACAGCGGGCTGTTTTCAGCTGGCTCTGTTCTCTTACAGAACAACGGGGCTTTGTTAGCTTAATAATGTTGCCATTATATGTTATAGTATGTGTGCTTCGAAGATGCAGCTGCCTCTCTAGTATTGAGCGATCTGCTGATCAAACATGTGAATCTTACGTGAATAACAATACAGATAGTAAGCAATTATCTGTGATCTGTTTGTCGTGATATGGCATACCGGCTGAAACGACGGTAAAACCCCAATATACAAATCTTTCGTTTCGCGTTTGACTGAGTGCAGGTATACTAAAATAGCATAGACATATACATTTGCTGTGACCAATAGAAAATTATATTGACTTTGCGGTTTAAGTGTATACCAGCCGTTTATTGAAATGTTCCTCATTCTATATTAAGCGCGGGTTTTCCCTATAATAATGAGGCGGAGACCACAAGTTCACAACTCATAAACGAAACTTTTGAATGTGGAATGTTTGGTAACATTTTTCACAACATCTACTCTTTAGTATTGCAAATCAGAAGGCTCCGTTTTTAACATCGCATGCTGATATAAAAGGACACATCCTAACAAATTGAACAGTTTCGCGCACGAAATAAAAAGCTTCGCATTGGTTTGTGTTTACAAATTAACCGGGAATCCGAATCACACAATTGTGCGCAATAGTGCTTGGATTATATCAATATTTTTCACATACAGTAATGCACAAAGTAATTGACCACTTAACCACAGCAGAAGTATGGGTAAATTTTCAGGATTCAGTCGGAAATATGGCTTGTTGCCATTCAAATTACCCATAGTTCTGCTGTAGTTAAGTGGTCAATTACTTTGGGCATTACTGTATAAGGTATGCAATGATACACACCTTCTTTTGTATGCTGGCAACAGGGGGGGGGGTCGTTTTTTCAGGCACGTATGGCATTTTTTCCCTTTCGATCATTTTTTGTACCCACCCACCCCCACCGCCAAATTTTTTTCCGTTTTCGGCAGTTTTTTCCGACCATTTTTTGACACCCACCCCCCCCCTTTTAACACTAAAACAGAGATTTGCGGGGGGGAATTCAATGTAAACAGCTGTATATATTTCTGTGCAACCTATTTATCATGGATGTTAACATGGACATGTAAATAGGAATGAGTCATTTTGAGGTCATTCGGCCAAAAAAAACATGGCTGCCAGCGGCCATCTTGGATTTCAAAATTTGCAACAAAATACAACACGATAACTGCCTGCAGTCAGTTTAACAGTTAGAATTACATTATTTCTCTCATTCAAAGTGGTTTTGAAGCCCAACTCATTGCCAAAACACTAAAAAAACAAGCAGGAAATGTTTTTTTCAGTTGCGGAAAAAATTGCTTGTTGGTGGTTTTGACCATCCACCCACCCCGGCAGAAATTTTTTCACCCCCCCCCTGCTGGCAAGGGAAATTTGTAGCGCTGGTCGATCGGTGTAAATACGACAATAGCGGAGGTCCAAATAATATATTGGCCTAACAATCTTGACCTTGTAATCCAGTGCATTCTCTTATATATACGAGGCCTCCCATGTGAGACTGGCGTACATGTGTATACAAGAGAATGCATTGAAACAGGATACTTAATGCTGCACAAGCGCGGCTCCCATCATGAAAGTGTTAAACTGCCTCCTCTGGGCTCATAGGTTATTTTCTGGTATAGAAGACATACTGCTAACGAAATAGTAGAATATTGGAACGTTATGGTATCAAATATGATGGGGCATATTTAAGCCGGTTCATTTAATATGTATTGGGCCAGATGCAAGGCCCCACTTAGCACCCTGTGTCAAATCGACAGCAGGTTCTCTGGTTCTCTCGGTTCGAATGTCCCATTTATCCCAATCAGTGATACATTGTTGCGATGTTTACACAGGGTGATGACGAAAAGGGAATAATTCTCCACGATATTTATCACAACACACACATTGCCTTACATTACAGCGAACATGCACAATACGTGGGAAATGTCATATGTTTCGCACGAAATAATTGTTATGTGTGTGTTTATATCGTCGAACTATTAATTATACATTGTAATTTCCTATTTCTCTTATAGTATTGAGTTTCTTGTCTTGGGAGAATAATTCGTATAAGATGAGACCCGTAACAGTCCTCATTGAGTGCACTGAAGCGTTAGATAAGTGTTGTTACTGTCTTGCCGTCTTTTATTTGAAAAGTGCAAATGAAAAAATATAGTGGTCGATACACTAATTATTCAAAATACCAATCAAACAGCAATTAGTAACATCAGTGTCTTGTTATTAATATAGTCCATATGAAGAACGTTCTTCTGCTCTAATTGATGCTGACGCTTCCCTAAATAATAGCTGAGAGGAGGATGATAACTTGTTCAAATTATCGACACGTGGCCCACTCATCGATATTCGCACCATTCTTCTTTTTTTCTCTTTTGTTTCCTTCTTGTTCACATTACAGCTCGCTGTCATTTACTGACAATTATGAGCCGGTCCAGGTGCTACCACGGCCGAGTAACTTTATAACCCTGTGGTGACTCCAGTAGTGTTCTTTAGCGTGCAAACACCGAGGCGTGTACACGGGTCAGCCATTAATGTCCGCACCCGATCGGACAGCGTGCTGCACACATGACAACATAGCTGGACAAGTGTTGTAATGGGGGAAGTGGGCATTTTTGCATTCGGATCTTTATACAGTGATCTCGAATGAGATTTTCAACCTTACAAACTTGATATCTGACCGAGTTCTGATTTTTGTCGGAATACCCTGACCAGGTTGCGATAACCGGTCCGCTAGCACGAGAGACCAGCACGCTACCTCTCGGTTACCGACTTCCCAGTCAAAAGATAACATCGAACCACAACAAAACCGGAAATTAAGCACATACTTTTATGGGACCAATGTGCCCAGCGGTAGTGTTGCTAATTAACCGACATACGCTGATGCAATGTCACTGGAAATAAAAGACAACAATCCTAACGAAAATATATCAATATGGGAAAAGCACGAAGCTCATATGTCAGACGATGTGATAAGCTCACACGCGTGTGAATGAATTACGCTCCCGATGGAGACAATTTTTTGGGTTTTCAATATTCTGGCCGTGGTTGGTTTGAATGAAAAGTTTGGTGAAATTATGGAACTGCGAAACATAGTTTGTGATGACTATGTGGGTTGTGACTACGCCGAGTAAAAATCATGTGTGCAGCCACTTGTGGTAACGCGGACGGATGCGTCTCCAACGCTTATGGGAGTTCTGATGACAAGTGCCGGCTATATTCGGGCGTCATCGACTTCAGACCGGCCACGTGCAGGACGCTCAGTGGATACCGCTAGTACAAGGACAAGACTGCCGCAGGCACTTTTGAAGCTTTGTGGCGGTTTCGAGCTAGCTGGAAGTGTGCTCGCCTTTATTGCACCCGCAGTCCGCTTCAGGTAATATGAATGTGTATAGAAATACGTTAAAGGGACATTCTGTCTACGTACTTTGGAAGAAGGTATAAGAAAAGTTGACAAATACACGAAATATTGATATACCGGCTTCAGATGCTCTGAAAAACACTTAACATCCATGTTTCAGCTGTTTTCAATTTTTCGCACATAAGTGTCAAAATGCTCTCTATTTCTACAATATCAACTAACACGGACCGCTCTTTTCTGTCCCATGACTGTTTTTGTTTGGTATCCACACATCGTGTTCAATGTTGCATTTTTTTTATTTCAATGCGTCTGTCATGGACATATAATGGTCGTAGAAAGGTACACGTAGTTCCAGTATTTATCGACCTATTTCGATACCGATAATAATTCAAAAGCGCATATTATTATGTGAATAATGGACCACAAATCACCAAGTGCGCGGCTTTAAACAGAAAAAAATGGCTTTCCAAAATGGTATTGTCTACGTAATTGAGAAGGAGGTATAATTTAGGTTGACAAATACATGAAATATTGATATACCGGCTTCATATGCTCTGAAAAATACTTTCCATGGTCACAGCCATTTCCATCTGTTTATAATTGTTCGCACAGAAGTGAAATAATCGGTCTTTATTTCTGCCATATCAGGAATAGACTAACATGAAACGCTCTGTTCTGTTCCATGTAGTGCGCATGGGTGTTGTTTGTTTGTCTGGGACCCAAACACCCTGTTCAACGTTGTGCTTTTATTACTTCAATGCGTCTTTCTGTGACAAATAATGCCCGTAGAAAGTTAGTTCATGTATTTATCGACCTATTTCGATACCGGGAAAAATTCGAAGGCGACTATTGTTAACTGTATTTTGGAGCGCAAACCGCCATGTGGTTCAAATAATCTTGCACGGAAAGACTTACTCATGTCATATATAACCTGGTCTCAGACTGCATCAATAAAGAGCGTTCCCTGTTAATCTATTCACGATCTGGAAACAGTATAGAACTTTTGTCTCTTCTGTGCACAAATTGAAAACAGCCGGTTCCGGGGATGGTTAACACTTTTAATATATAACGACTTTATATGTCACATAATGACTGTCCCTAACGAATAACGAATGTGACCTGTAGATGCGCCCCCACCCGCTACGTCATCTCGCCTCTGACTCTTGAGTTTGTTCATCTCATTGTTCTTTTGATTAGTAATACACAGCGGTTTGTTGTAGACATAACAAAAACCAGAGTAATAACAAGAAAACCATAATCAGAAATGGTAACGCCCTCAAGATCATATTATTAGCCATAAATATAAATTATAATATAAAATATATTGGTTATATGAATTCACCGCCTCAGAATTCCGTTAAAACAACTAATCCTTCGAATTATTACAAACAACTACGGCTTATTACTGCAGGTTTCTCATTCACCAAACCAGAAAGCTTCTAAATGCGGATAAAAAATCGGAGGTATTGTGTTCCTGCCAAGAGTGCATTGTCCAGCCATTGTTCATACATAAACATCGCAAGCAATTAACGCGGTCATAATTGTTACATACTGCAACTATAAGACATCCAGTGGATACACACCCCACGAAAACCTGAAATGTGTTGTCCTGCCATAAATCCCATCGTTATAGCTCAATTTGTCACGGCCAGATTAGCCTTCCTACAATATCCATAAACAAGATCATATATTATATACCCATGATTTTAATTATAGAATATAAAATATATTGGTTTCGCGAATGACCAACTCAGAATTCCGTTAAAATAACAATAACAACCAGCACCTAATTAACGAACCGGCGACCGACTCGGCCGTCTCCGACCACAACCATCAGTGGGCTGCAGAACGAAAAATATCAATAATAGTTGAAATATAAGACTTACAAATTATCTTTTAAATTTCTTTTATTGGTAATTGACATAGCTTGTCACAAACCAAAAATCAACATTATTGACATAATAATGTAAAGGACAATAAACGAAATTGAAATTCCCAACTACGCCTTTTACCGGTGACCGGCCTCCTGATCGCGCAGTTCGACTTTTAAATAATAAACCGGAAAAAAACAATATTCTATTTATAAAAGTCCCATCGGCGCATCGGCCCACATGTTTCTAATATTTGGCCACCAGTATACACCCGATGGGCGTTAACTAAACAATAACTCCGACAGCTAAACAAAGCCAACAATTCACTGAAATGATTACCTGGGATAGACAAAGTGTGAGGTCGGTACAAGTATGTATCGACCTATCTTGATACCTGGAAAAATCATGATGGGAGCTATTGCATTTGAACGATTTTCGATGAAAACATGCCCGTCAGCAGTCATCTTGGATTTTACTCTAAGCATGACTAAATCGTTTGGCGCATCATGCAGGCCACATCGTCACCAAAATTCATATGGATCATCCGGGTGACCGACCTCTTGATGGGAGCTGACAATTTTCCCGAATTATGCTTAAAACATGACTGCCAATAGATGTTATTCTTTGTATGACTAAATCCTTTAGCACACCATACAGGTCACATCTCGCGTCCGATCGTCATCAGACGTCATATTGATATTCGGGTTGACCTCTAGATGGGACATTACCATTAAAAAAAATTTATTCTGTTAAAAATCATGGCCGTCCGTGGCCATATTGGATTTCACATTTGAATCCATCGGCACACCATGCATCCCACAATTATTGGCGAAATGTTTTGAAAGTTTACAGGCATGTTTGGGGTCTCCTCTTGATTGGAGCTATTTAATTTGAACGATTTTCGATGTAAAACATGGCCGCAAGCAGCCAACTTTTATTTTACTCTTTGCATTACTAAATCCTTTGGCACAGCCTACAGGCCACATCCCTCATCAGATCGTCACCAAACTCAGGGTGACTTCCTGATTTGAGCTTACCATTTGTTGTTTTCGAATTTTGTTGAAAACATGGATGCTATCAGCCATTTTGAATATTACACTTTGTATGACTAAATCCTTTAGCACACCCTTCAGGTTACAGGTCAGATCTCTCATCCGATCGTCACCAAACGTCATATGGATCTTCGGGGTGATCGCTAGATGGGAGCTTACCATTTTAGCTCAAATTGACAAGTTAAGTTTGAGCTATTGTCTGTGTACGTCCGCGTCTATGTGTGTGCGTGGGTGGGTCAATATTTTTAATTAGCACGGGCTACAGGTCGTACCGTTGGTCTGATCATAATAAATTTGGCATAGCTGTTGGCATTGACATGTAGATGGAAATGAGTTATTTTGAGGTAATTCGGAAGAAAAAAACATGGCTATCAGCGACCATCTTGGACTTCACAATTTAATCACCTGCTATTGATTTCAGCGGGGGTGGTCTAGATACTGTACAAACTATAGGGGTGGTATTCACCGGCTGGGTTTATTATATAGTCCAGGTAGTTTTACGAGGCGACGCTCAATGCGAAGCTATCGGTGGACATCAATGGGAAGACATCGCCGCGCGGTATAGGATTATCCAATCAAGGTGATTGGCGGCAATCATAGATTGACCACCGGTCACATAAACATGCTGCGCGTAACAGTACACGTTTGGTTCATTTCAACAATGAGCAACCGATGAAAAGTACGTGGGGCAAAATATACCACCGACGAGCGTTTTTGGTCATTGTGGAGAGAAGAATCAAAATATTAGAGAACAAAGAAACCGACATAATTCACCAGCGCCGGAAAAATGATGCCTGGAATTATATTTCTTTGGAAATGGCAGGGAAATTTCCAAACAGAACCAAAAGACAAACAAAATTATTCTGAGACGTTATCTTCTTGGCTCTTCATTTTCACGCTGTGCTAATTAAAACACCTCAATAATATCATTGAAACTCATTCTGCAGATGTATACGCCAGCATGAGTCTCCACACAATTATACCAAAAATTATACCGCTATACATGCCGATTGTGGCCGGTGAGTGTTCACGAATTAGTCGTGAGACGGTGTCAATTGACAAGTGACAAAATCTGATAGATTGGATCAATCACATCATCGAGAGCGTGTGTCCTTGGCGTTCAGCCACTACCAAATAAACTACCTGGCTTATAAATTAGTCTCGCTTGGTGAATACCGCCCTAGAAGTCATGGCGGGTTTAGACTTTAATAAACAATTATCACTAGAAGAATTACCAAGACAGTATGAACTACGACACGAACTGAAATAATACAAGAAATGGTAACGCCATCAAGATCATATTTTTAGCCATATATGCAATATAACAACTTTAATGTGGTGACCGTGAAAAAATATGTATATAGGTAACGCCTATGTGGCTGATTATATGTGATATGTTTTTTTCTAATTTCATTTGAAACAGTGGTCTGAGTAGCGCATGAAATAGCATGCAGAATAATATTCGGGCAAAAATTGGCCACGTATGCCGGGGTGGGTGGGTGTTCGATTTCGCAACTCAACATTTTTTTTATTATGCAAGTCTTTTTGACTGTTTTTGCAATGAGTTTGGCTTAAACACATTAGGGTAAGAGTAATAATGTAATTATAACTGCTAAACTGACTGCAGACAGTTATCGTATTGTATTTTGTTGCAAATTATTTTGAAATCCAAGATGGCCACTGGCAGCCATTTTTTTTTGGCCGAATTACCTCAAAATGACTCGTTCCTATTTACATGTCAATGTTTACATCCATGACAAATAGTATGCATAGAAATTCATATACAGGTGTTTACAGTGAATTGCCCCCCCGCAAATCTCTGTTTTAGTGTTAAATGGGGGGTTGGGTGTCCAAAAATTGGCGGAAAAAACTGCCGAAAACGGAAAAAAATTGGGACGCGGGGCCCGGGGGTGGGTGGGTCACAACAATGGTCGAAAGTAAAAAATCAGCATACGCGCCTGAATTTTTTTTCCGGGTAAATTAATATATCGTCCAATGAGGGTTAATTAAAATATCGTCCCATAAGAGTTAATTAAAACTTGGACCCATGGGGGGGGGGGGGGGGTAATTGAAATATGATCCCATTAAGGTCAATTAAATAGAGACTAATTAATTGGTTCCGCGAATTATGTTAAATAATTCACGAGAGGCGAGAGATGTCGGTAAGAAACGAGTGCGCGTTAGCACAAGAGTTTCTTATACAAACGTCTCTCGCCTCGAGTTAATTGTTTAACGTAATTCTCGGAACAAATTGATTCCTCTATTTATTTCACTTCTGCATCAATTTGGTTCGCCAAATATGATTAAACACCCCGAACTAATGCATGAAAGTCCCGATGTGAAGAAAGATCAACCATCGAAAATTCAGTCTAGATCAGTAAGCCACATAACGTCAATGACGTCACAAGAAATGACATACTTCACTAGTGACATTACCATTTTTGATTAACGGCGTTTTAAATGTAAATCGCGCATATAAGTGTAATAAAATATGGTAACGTTACTTAATTAAAGAATAATTATATGGTCCCATTATGAGGGTTAATTAAAATTAAAATATGGTGTCATAAGTGTTGATTAAACTACGGTCCCACTGGGTGAAATACAATATAGTCCCATGAAGGTCAATTAAAATATGGTCCAATGAGGACTAATTATAATATGCCCCCTCCCCCATGATGATCAATTAAAACATGGTCATAAGAAGGGGGGGGGGGTAATATCTGAACATTCTTCAATTCATATATAATTCTGAGATATCCTCGGTACACATAAATAAAAATGATGTTTAGAATTTGGCAACATTGTATGTTAAACAACCAATGTGAAGGGTTGGTGTTGGAACTTTTCTTAATAACATCTCTATCATAGCTCCGATATATTCCGCATACAAAGAAATGAAAAATCAATATTTACAAACAGCACGAATGAGTAACGTGGGAATTGGTTAATAATTACCATCCAGTTCATTTAGAATATAACATGCCGATATTTGTCGCGTATAACTAAATGAAAAGTTCACTAAACGATATTAAATAACATTATTGGACGGTGAGGTGGAGACTTCCTTCGTGACATCCTTTGGAAAGGAATATAAAACTGTAATAAAATTGAACAAGGAGTTCAATCCAAAAACAATTAAAAAAAAAAAACAATAATGTTTTTTTTTTAATTTAAAAATAATGTTTAAATGATCAAAATGTGCGTAAAGGGGCCGCCGCTGAATACAGACTCTGTCTAAGATCAAAATGTGCGCGAAGTCGCACAAATGGGCCACAGGTCGCTGAATACAGACAAAAAGGAGCCTGTTTCGGCTATTTTAGTAATAGAAGTTACTCCAGTAGACTAACACAAGCGGTATGGAATAAATTAGACAGACTAAGCAGGAACCAGTTATAAATTATGGAATTGTGTGTATCCTGCAGCATGCCCTAGGTTTGCAGATATCATCAATTTATAAAATATTTTTTCCAATTGCAACCGGGTAAACATCCTCTATGTATTTATTTTCAAATATGGCAAATATGGCACATCAGTTGAATTGGAACTTAGCAACTGATATGTCATGGATATGTCTACAAAATGTCAACAGTGAGTCGAAAGTTAAGATTAAGTTAATCTCACTGTCCTGAGATCAGCTTAAAATGTATTACAGCCAAATAACCAAAACACGTGGTCGGTGTAATAGCTTGCAGCGGAAAATGGTATACCACTGGATATGCACGGGATATTTAAAATTAGTCTTTGTAAAATTGAATGCATATACCTTATATTATTATTGTATGTGCACATGGGTTACTGTATTTGTCCACGGCATCGATGCATTAGAATTTCCATTTAGCAGTATGGAAATTTGACCACCCAGTTAGACCCAGTATACTCGCATTGCACACTGACCTGGAAACTCCAATCATTGTATGTGGTAACCAAATGCCTATCAGCCAGTATTTGTAAAGAATCTTCACATTTGCGTGTATTAACCCTTTGAGTGCCAGGTCGATTTTTGTATCAACCCATATACCCTGTGCCAATGCATTCTCTTATATATGCGAGTCGACCATAGGTCGCCTCGCATATATAAGAGAATGCATTGGCCTAACAATTTTTCATCTTTTGTTATTATTTTTTACAATTTTTTATAATTTTAATATTTTTTTCTTATATTCTTTAACAGGTATATTTAGTAGGTTTAGTGCCAGGGAATCTTATGTTTTTTATGGGCATCAATATTATTACTATGAATACTTGGTGATAGTTTTGAGTTATAACATGCCCCTAAGGTGTTATCCAGTTTGTTTTTAAATTCGCTATAGCATGCTTAAGGGTGGATACACACATGCATGTAATCTCTGTATGTAAAATACATGTATTTTACATGGCCACGCCAATAATTGACAACATTAATCACCTACGCGCGAGCGGTTCGTTGTTAACAGTCCAGACAAGTGAGTAATTATAAGCGAAGTCAAACTGTCTGCTGTCATGACATTTAAGGCCAGTCCAAAACATGTCTTCTCTGCGGAAATTGGTCAAGTCTGGGTGATATCTGGCATTTTATTAATACACGAACACGAGATGCGACACGTCTGGCATATAGAACATGTTCGACCATGATGCTTGTTTGGCGTGGGGTCTCGAAAGCTTCAAATCGGTAAGGGACTTAGTTGAATACATGTATATCGGTCGGAATAATCTGGGCAAGAAGGTACAATATAATATGTTTTACTTAAGTAGCTCAGAGTTAGCCACCCCGCCTGGTAGCTTTCGGGATCATAATATAGCCGCAAGTCGGGGATCACATATAGCCACAAGTCGGAGAAATCCTGATCCACCACTGCTATAAATATCAAAAGAGGACTCGTAATTATTTACATATAGAACGCCCACCATATGGGTTATCCCACGAACAATTATTTTAAGTGTTCTGGCGACTCGGTTCAAGATAACGGCTTTTCTACATTCCCACTTAATTGGAACTAGAAATGAGAGCGGTCAACACGTCGACAATGATTGGGTTGTCAGTGGACACATATTACATTGTCTGTATGATCCATGTAAAACGCCAAATACACGATAATTACAGAGATTACATGCATGTGTGTATCCACCCTAAGCATACCCGAACAAAATTCAACCCAAAAAAAAATTGAATCTAAAATTAAAAACCATTTTTTTTTTTTTTTTTTTAGGGTCGATTTTACACACCGTAAATTAGGGCCGATGAGATCGGCCCGTGGCACTCAAAGGGTCAAGAGGGAGACGCACGTTTTGAATAAATCCAGCAAAAATTGGCAAGAGATTTTCAACAAAGAATTTATCTGGATCTATCTCACAAAAACATTTTAATTTCACTTATCATCGTCGTCATTGTTTGTTGAGTCTGATCAATTATTAAGAGACAACAAAACGAATGGATTTTAATACATTTGAGAGATTGAACATTTTCTTTAATTTTTTTAACCTTGAGGTACCAAGAACTGCTAGAATAATTAATAATTTCACACAAAACTCCAATAACCAAAGCATATTGCCTTGGCTCTATGAGAGGAGGCTTCATTTGTATCATAATGTTGAGTTAGATTTTTAATTGCATAATATAGCATCATACCCCCATATATTAGAATGAAGCAGTCACACATATTCCAGCCCATTTAAAACAAATGTTGATATGCAGTTTGGTCCACTCATGCAGGGAGCAATCAGCATGGATTAGGCCACAGTGTTAAGAGATATGGAGGTCAGCTTCAACTTGGGTATGAACCCATGACCAACAACACACATCAGCCCAATTGTTCATTGATCAACCCGCATGGCATAAAAATCCTAAAATATAGACAATTAGTTATGGGTAGTTGCCTTCAATGCATTTCTTAATGAAAATTATCATTAAATTTAACAAATAAAGAATAATTAAGTCTCCTCTCATGATCTTGAGGTATAATATCATGGAAAAATGAACTGCACTTTTGAAACAAAAATATTTTACAGAAGTTCTTCGAACCTGAAAACAGTGAAATTTTAGATATTTTACATGTCATAAAAGTAAAGTAAATGAAGTTATAATATAAATTGATATTATATATTGTGTCACAATAATCGCTTGCACCAAAGATATTCCTAATTGATTTTAAGAAAATCCATTTTTAAATACCAGGACATTTTGACCATTAACATTTTTTGTGTTCAATTAAACAGATTCTGAAACAGGTTAAACTGCCATTTGAATTAAATGAGATACTTGTCCAGTTATATGAGTGATCTATGTAGGGTTTTGTGCGGATTTAGACCAAAATTATTTTAATTTGGGGGGAGAGGTGGGTGTCAACAAATTGCGAATAACATTTTATTTTGCAGGTGGTGGTGAGTCCCCGAAAATAAAAAAACGGCATACCTACCGATATTATATAATGTATCTACATTACGTCCCTTAAATTGGACATGATTATTTATAAGATAGTTCAACAATCACAATTGAGAACGCTCTTTTTAGTTACCGCTTTTTGTGCGATGGAAGCATTGATGCTATTTATAAGAGGCGATCGTTGGAATGTTTGCAAGGCTTACTTAAATTCAAAACATGTTTAATCCTCCTTATTAAAAAGTCGATATTTTTGTCCCCCGAAAAAAGAGAACTCACCGGCGTCCGTCCCAGATGGTTTCCCGATTGTTTTAAAATCTGGTTTATGGATTACTCACGTGAAAATACAGGTCAAGTTCAAATTTGGGTTCGGTGTGCCAATTTATACCGGAGTTATGACCCTTGTCGACTTAGAATTTGCCGACTATTTTGGTTTCCAGGTGATAACTTCATATACTTGGAATTCACTGATTTGTCTGGTGTTTAATCGAATAAAACTCGGTGTGTTAACAACTAAGACAGTTAGCAGCATAGTTTGATTCAATGGTTTTCCCCAGAATCTACTATTTCATTCAGGGGGGGGGTCTGCAAAAAAAATCCGTATATAGGGCCGGGGTGGGTGGGTGGTCCAGAGGCGGAACAAATGGTGCTTGTAATTTTTTTCCAAATTGGGTTTTTTTCAAACAATTTACAAGTACTGACCATGTAATGTTGTTTGTAAGCATGTTGGTACCATGCTTGTTGGTATAGGGCTATATAGGCAGCTAAAGTGACTATTTAGCCTCAGATTTAGCAACATTCTGGATTTCACAGGATCCCGGACCACTTCACAGTGGACCACCGTATTAACGTTCAGGAAACTTATGATCAACGGAAGAAATATTTAGTAACAAAATTAATATATTACCCAGTTGTATTATCTGAATAAAAGTAATAAAACAAAAAAACTCTATCACAAATTGGATACTACATGGTGAATACTCAATGATGACTACTAGTAGATATCATTAACCTGATTGTTGCATAACATGAAATTGAAAAGGGTATCTCATAAATTTCTAATGTCTGAAATACTGTCTTGTTCTGGCATGTAATCAAATTCACTCCTTCTTGTTATTTCTCATCTTGAATGATTGCAAGTTATGTTAATTTGCAACAATTATCCAAATAAAACTGAATTGGTTATGATGAATGACATTACTGTTTACTGCTCAGACAATCCCAAATGAAGGTGACGCTATTCTCATTGAATTTCCGAACTTCATCTGGGAGCTTTACTGCCCAACAAGACAAAACTAAAATACTAATTGTATACTGTTATCACTTACAAATAGATGAACTGAAATAATGTGATGCATTCAGATGCATTGAGAAATGACATTCAATTCTTCATTCTGGTCTATCACCATACCAAACCACATCAAAATTTGACAACCGACACTTAACTTATATTGCAAAAACTTTGTATGGACTGAATTTCATAAAGTCGAACAGCGCCCATAACTCTGGTAGGCATTGGTGGTCACAACCCGTGATATTATGCATATTCGTCCCCCATTTCTGGTCCGTCACCATGCCATAGGGCATCAAATATGACAACTGACACTTGAGTTAAAATTCAAAATGTTTGTACGGACAGACGGCTCGAGACGTCAACTATATACCCGCCGACTAATATCGGGCAGTATAATAACCATATATCTATGTGTATACATAACCAAAAAACAATTCCCCTCCCCACCCCATCCCGTTGGATAAGACTAAAGAGTTCTTTGATCATGCACATATAATTGTGGAACCCCTGACCTGTTTACCTACACAATGCTTAATTAATATTGTTGTTAGATACTGAAAACACCAGGAAACACATGGAAATACAGTATATTTTTCATTTTTCTGATCTGTGTTTACCAATTAGTAAGGCAGTTAACACAGTTATTGAAGAACGGCTAAAAAAAAACTCGGAAATTTTGATAAAAACATGAGAAACGGGGGGTGGGTCCCCAAATTTTTGGAGGAATATTTTTTTTTTGCAAAAATGGGGTGGTGGGTCCCTCGATGTTGGAAAAAAAAAATTTGGGCCCTATATGTGCAATTATTTTCCAGACCCCCCCTGTTTCATTTCTAAAAAAGTCACCAGTTAAATAAAGCCACCTTATTCAGGAGACGTGTGGCCTTTTATCTGTTACTGAAAATGTACACATTTTGGTGTTATGATGTCAAATTGGACAGGGCTTCTTTAATATATGGTACTAAGGTGGTCATTAATTCCATCGACATAACGCTGATTAAAACATTGATGTACTTGTATATACCGTAAAAAGGGTTATTCGTTAAGTCCTTGGTTAATCCAGCTTCAATTTCAGCTTATTATCATGAACATGGCTAGGGGGTTCCGTTTGGGGTGTCCAACTTAGATGTCAAACTCAACCCATCCTTGATGATGTATACGCAACCATTTGGTCTAACAAAACATACTTCACGCTAAAAGCTGGTTGGAAAATCAAACCTATCATTTTCGACTACTTAAAATTATGACCGTAGTTTTGTTTTGGGGTGGGGGGGACATCCCAATCCCCATGTCGCCATACTCCTGCTTCTAAGACATAACGTTTATGGACGGAATGTATGCTCGCGACGATCCATGCGCGAGTTATGCATTTATTTATTGCATGCATGGTTTGTGAGTAATCATGTTCCACACCCAGCTTCAATAGGGAGGTTTAGATTGAAAACTTCTAACTTTACCCGTCAAGCAATATCAGATTATACCATTCCTCATGATGGGAGATCGTGGCCAGTGATAGAACATTGTATAGTCTGTTAACTCGTTTAGGACGGGAAACGGATATATCCGTTTCCCACTTAATACACTTGCTATCAGCGAATGATTTTTTTTATAATATAGGCCGATCATTCAGTGAGGGGTCCGGGAAGATGTAACCTATTTTTGGCGTCACGTGGGGGTAGCGTGCCGTGATTCGTGACGTCATTGCTCCAAAATGACTGCGCTCAGTAGCCTAAGCCATTGACGCGTAGACAAGTTTTCGGTTGGCAATCACCATGGCAGGTGAATATTGACCCCCTCAGCGGAAGGAACAAGAAGCGGGGGCAATTTAAGTATATTCATGGATCCTATTTCTTTGGAAAATAATTAAATTTGATTCAAAATGTCGCATGCATGAATCTCGTATAGCGAAATTAAAGCCCCCTAATGCATAATTTTCCGAAAATCGGTTGCCATGTCAACCGGTCGCAATTTGGTGGTATCTACCCACAAATTTTGGAAAATTTATAGAATACGAATGATCACCCATATATATATTATTAGTTGTCACGTGGAGAATTATGTCATGACCAATGGTCTGACCCAGCATTAAGTTAACGCATACATTGCCATAAAATGATATTTTAACGTTAGAAAACGGGGCTTTGGCGGCCATTTTGAATGGCGCCCTCTGTCGGTGTTGGGTGATTTTCGAGCAAGGCTATTTCCAGATGTTGGCAAAATATTCCTGGATCATTTAACTTCGGAATGATTTATATTTGAATCAAAATGTCGCAAACATAACGTCATATAGCGAAATTACAGCCCCAAACGCATACATTTCCGAAAATAGGTTGCTATAGCAACCGATCGCAATTTGGTGGTATCTACCCACAAGTTCTAGAAGATTTATAGAATACCGATGATTACCCATATAGTATGAGTTGTCACACGAAGAATTCGGCCATGGCAAATGGTCTGACCCAACATTGCATAAAACGCATAAATTGCAATAAAATTATATAAAAGTAAGCATTTCTGCAAACAATCTCGTCTGTGAGTAATGTTTTCTCAAAAGAATCACGTCCCAAACGAGATAATAAACTCCGCATAGCACCGAGTGTGAACTGTTAGGCGCGTTACACGTGCATGTGACGTATCATTAAAATCTTTAATATGCATCATTCCTCTTCCTACTCCTCATCTTCCTGCTCGCTCTCTCTCTCTCTCTCTCTCTCTCTCTCTCTCTCTCTCTCTCTCTCTCTCTCTCTCGCTATTCCTCTCCTCCACCTCAGTTCTTGATAACCCATCCTATACTCTCCACATCTCCCGACATCGACCTATCATACAATTTCAGTTCAATCAGCCACTAAATACCAAATCAAATGGCAACGACCAGATACAAGATATTGGTCTTAGTGAGATATTCGTGAGCCGGCATGGTACCAAGATCGTGTATACATATTACCAGTTTAAGAATATTGGGTATCTTTCTGAGTGGGCGCAACGACCAAAAAAGCTTATATCTTACTGTTGTCTCCGTTTCCAACCGATATAACATGCCTGCAAATCTCCGATAACATACACCAACACTTTTAGGTGAACTACATGTATGAGTCATTATCAATTTTGGCGCATATTTCAGTCTGGTAATAATTGAAAAAAATATGTTGGCAGAAAACGTAATTTGGTCATCGTTTGAAATAAATAGACCTTATGGGTTATTAAAACACTAAAATGCAGGCTTAATCACCTATGATTTGTATTTGGTTGGGTTGTCAATGTTGGCTATGCATATATAATGTCTATACTATAACAAACACACTTTGTATGGCTGCAATTATAAAATATTAGAACTACTTCATGTTGTAATTCGATCATGTCAAAATGGGTTATCTTACAACTAATAAAACAGATTTTTCCGGTTATATGATGTTAAATCATGTCTTTTCCATGTGTACAATCAACTGTTTTTCGAAAATTACATTTTGCCGATACGAAAGAGTTCTTCAAGAGAGAATATTCGTATCATATTGGGTATTGGTTTAATGCCGTGAATCCGATATGCCTAAGCCACTGATAATTGAAAAAAACTCCCTTGGAATTGTATGACTTAGCATTTTTAAATTTCAATATTCACCGCGTTACAGTGGGGACATTTGTGTGACAGTATAGACGGTCATCGTTACATGATATACAATTTTGAGCACCACATGGAGGTTGAAACCCACTAAGCTATACCAATATGTAAAATTTCGAGTATAGCGCGACAAAAATAACAATTTCGCAGTCTGACGTGCATAATAAAGGATGTACAATGTTATTTAATAAATTACCGTGTAGTTTAAAATGTCATATGCTACAGTAAAGACACGCGTGTTACACGATATACATAACATGTACATTTGGACTTTTCTAGTTCCATTTTGATGAAGGAAGATTTGTTTAATATATTCAGGGTCTCACTAAATTTTGTTAAAGAGTTGTTGCCATATATAACCATTATCTGACCAAAGAACTTGTCCGTGGGCTCTTAATGTTACACGAAAGACACATTTTTATTATTGTTTTATTCAACAAAAACACGATGAAAAGGGATAATCAAAATGCGTTATCCAAAGAAAAAAGGAGGAAAAATATATAACTGGAGTGGTGTATTCGCCATAGAATGAAGTTTGTGGCGACTATAGTGCGCTCCGTTGCCCCTCCGTCGTAACTGTACACACATCTGATACACGGAAGTATTTCAAGTGGAGTGTTTACTAGAGATGCATATATAAGATATGTGTGAGTTACCATCGAGGGCCAACTACAACTCATCGCATATTAATTGCGTCATGTGAGAGTTTCTTCATCCCTAAGTAAAAATAGCGAGGTTCAGTTACACGTATGTGTAGATAGAATGAATTGATCTGGTGAATGAAACTCACCTGACTCACATGAGTACGTGCACGGTTATTCGGTTAACACTAGTTTAGATGTAAGTCTATCCGATGTGTAACATGTAACTAAGAAGTGTAATTAAGAGTATTACCCCACCTTCATTACATAAAGAAGGTTTCAACGAGTTATGAACGCCATGTGGCTGTTATGAGCATGTGTGATTTACCCGCAGACATATTTTATTTTGAGTGATGCAAATTTAATCATGTTGTCGTTACACTTGCGTTCGTGACAGCAGTCGGTGGCTTTAAATTCCCTTCATCGTGCACCACTATATCAATACTATACACAATACTATACAAATACGTGGGACTGAACCCATCTATTAACAAGAAAACAAAAATTGTAATTTAAAATATGTTTAATGGAAACAAATAACTAAACCACACGTGTGGATATTTTCCAACAAATATCATACATGTACGTTACGATATATGTATAATATACCGCTGACATTTCCAACTCATTAGCATACTGCAAACCACCGAATATATACGGGGAAATTACATACTCAGCCAATAGCCTTTCTTAATGTCCGATATTACTCTGTAATTTATTCCATATTGGCATGCACACTTTAAAGTGCGAAGCTCTCCCTGTAATTATATTTGGCTCTAGAATAACTGCCAAAATCTCGTTATGACAGTACCACGAAATATCTGTGCAGCGTTTTGGCCATGTAAAGCAATTTGCCTTCTTTGGACCTATACGCTTCATACATTTTATAAGCAACTCATCACCCGAGACATTCTGGACATATCCAGGGTATATGTTCCGCTGGTATTTAACAATAACATATTTATCAATACACTCAACTGAACTTGGCACATTCAACCAAACACCGTCACATGTCTTGTCTGAACCATCAACCAGCTTCTCCCCATCACATTCATTGGCAACTGTTTTACTCTGCTGTTCACTATCCGGTACCTTCTCCTGACACATCCCGTCTAAACCTTCAACCTGCTTCTCTCCATCACATTCATCAGCTGTCTTAATCTGCTGTTCACTCTCCAATGTATTCACCTGACACATCCCGTCTAAACCCCCAACGTGCTTCTCCCTGTCACATTCATCAACAACTATCTTACTTGTCTCTTCGCTCTTGGCTACACTCTCCGGACACATCGAATGCACACACTCGATCAACATGTGCATTCCACATTCATCAACAACTATCTTACTCTGCTGTTCACTCTCCAGTACATTCTCCTGACACATCCCGTCTAAACCGTCAACCCGTTTCTCTCACTCACACTCATCAACTGTCTTACTCTGCTGTTCACTATCCTGTACTTTCCCCTGAAACAGCCCGTCTGAACCTTCAACCTGCTTCTCTCCATCACATTCATCGGCTGTATTACTCTGCTGTTCACTCTCCGATACTTTCTCCTGACACCTCTCGTTCACACCCTCGTTCACACCATCTCCATGCCACATTCATCAACATATGTCTTACCCTGTTCATGCTCTAGTACAATCTCCGGTCACATGTCGTCCACGCCCTCGATCTCCATTTTCGTGTCATTTTCATCAACTGTCTTACTCCGCTGTCCACTCGCTAGTACATTATCCGGACACCTCCCGTCTAAACCCTCAACAAGCTTCTCCCCATCACATTCATCAACATCTGGCTCACTCTGTTCAATCAACTCAGAATCCTCTCCAATCCCAACTAATCCGACGCTAACCTCTCTGTCTGAGCGCGCACCTCGACTTGCTTTCATACCAGTCCTAGTCGAAACACCCTCAACCTTTCTCCCTACAGACCCAACTTTCAAACCGTCATCGACAATCGCCCCAGGTTCCTCTCCACTCCCAACTAACCCGTCGCCGACCTCTCTGTCTGATCGCACACCTCGACTTGCATGCCTACCACGCCTAGTCAAAACATCCTCAACCTTTCTGCCCACCGACCCAACTTTCAAACCATCATTGGCAATCGCCCCAGGTTCCTCTACACTCCCAACTAACACATCGCATTTGCCGACCTCTATACCTGATTGCGCACCCTGACCCGCTTTCTTGCCACAACCACCCAATACACTTTTCTTAACATTCCGTCTAGTTCTAATAACAGGCATAACGATATTGGGACTCTCATACAGAACTTTATCCCGATAACATTTGGATCGTTCGCGAATTACTTGCTTGCTGCTCTCTCTTTCCTGTCTAGATGGGCCAGGAAATTCTGCGTGATTTTGCAGTGGCGAAGCTGGTGGTGTATACATGCTATAATCTACTTTATTTTCTTTAGTTTTTCTCTTTGTTTTCTCTGTTTTTCTTTCCATTGTTTTCGTCAGTTCTCGCGATGTCATATCTTTATTGCATTTCTTTTTTCCCAGTTCCTTATTATACCTCTTTAAAAAAAAAAGGGGTATACTGTTTTGCACCTGTCCGTCTGTGCGTCCGTCCGATGTCTGTTCATGTCATAACTTGAACAGTAGTACCCGGATCTCAATGAAATTAGGTATGGATGTTCACTAATATGAGGACATTAAATAGTGGGTTCCATCGTTTTGTTCGGATTTTCCATTCTAGAGTTATTCATCTTTGTTTATCTGGAAATGTTGGCTTTTGGCCCGTATGGTGTCTGTTCATGACGTAACTTCAACAGTTGTGCTGGGATCTCAATGAAATTTGGGTTGGGTGTTCACTACTATGAGGGCATTCAATAGAGGGTTACATCGTTTTGTTCGGATTTTCCATTCTAGAGTTATTCATCTTTGTGTATCTGGAAATGTTGGCTGTTTGGTCCATCCGATGTCTGTTCAGGTAATAACTTGAACAGTAATGCTCGGATCTCAATGAAAATTTGTATGGCTGTTCACCACTATGGTGACATTTAATGGCATATTCAACTGTTTTGTTTTGGTTTTTTCTTCTATAGTTATTCATCTTTGTTTATATGAAAATGCTGATTTTTGGGTCCATCGGTCTGAGTATAGCACTCATAGGTTATAGATATGCCCACACTAGTCGGTATGCCACAAGGGGATATGCACCGGACGACAGTCCATCACTTGTCTTCTTTATACTTTGCTTTCTGTTTGTTCAAATAAGAGCGTCATCGTTCAGGATCCTTATCTCTATTCGCTCTGAATTTCCTCTGTCTCTCAGCATTTGACATAGCCATATCTGAAAGTAATCAGGACGACGTTACTAATATACGAATACCATATATGTATTAATCGTGCTTGTTCAAAAACTATATGTACACATACGAATGTATTTTACTCGTGGGCACGGACACATGCGACTTCCGGAATTTGTCGAGTTGTAAATCAATGGCATCTTGACATGTATATCGTGTAACGTCTAATCAAGTATGTATGCATGAGTGCGCCTCAGTTTGGTTTCCATTATAATTCACCAAAACAAAGTATTATACCAATAATTCGACCCTTTTATTATTGCTATTTTGGCGAGCGAATTTGAATTACCCCACCAAAATAACCCTTCAGACACACTCTGGTCTTTCCTGTAGCGTGTTGTGTATTTAATGTAACGACCACGCGATCTGGTCATGAATTTAAAAGGAACTATATAACGAACGCATCGATGCTTACTCACCATAGCACACTCACATACATATTTGTATGTGAGTTAAAAATGACACTTACCATTTGGTAATCCTTTCCCCTTACACCGAAATTAAAATAATGACAACTAATCGTATTTCCTGTAACGCCTATTTGGTTATTTGTGCAGATAACTGTATCATTGGCATGTAATTTCGGTATTTTCAAATAATTTCACGCTACTCATGTAATTATAACATACCTAAACACAGTAAATAAACGTCAAACAAAATAACACACGATTGCTTGCTATTACTACAAAAGTAAAATTCATGTAACACATGTCGTATATTGTGTTACTCGCAGTGTATTTCGTGTAACGAAATCACAATTTGAAGCGACTCAAATATAGAAGAGGTCGCGTTTATTACTATATGATGTTTTTCACATCACAATGATAGCAGGAATGCGACAAGGGGGCTAAAAGTCGACTTTATTCAAAATTGCTACGTTGTTGGTCAAAACTGCTTTCTCCCGTAACAATTATAGTATCTCCCGTAACATGATTTAACATTGTGACAAAGTCCCAGCAAATGGTTTATCTTAAACACATAACTGTTTGCCTAAATACAATTCTAATGAGTCACCTGACAGTTTACATAATAAATCCACATAATATTTTGACACATATTATACATAGACTAATCTCAAGGTGATATTTCTATCTCCAGTAACAAAACTGGTATTTCCTGTAATGATTTTCTTCGTAACAGGAGTAGACCGTTACAGGATATATGTATTGACTATCAAACACGAAATATCTCAATGATTTCTCCCTTCAGCGGGGAGATAATGTGGCAATCGAAATGACGCACAAACATATCTATGAAAATGAATTAGCGATACTGAGCTCCCTGGTCATATCGATTAAATTTGCGTTACATTTCAGACGCTTTTTAAATATACGGTTATAGGTGCACCTACCTGATGCTAATTTTTCTTCCGCTGTATCTTCGTATTCCAAATCGGCGTCCACTTTCGATCATGCCACGTGCTCTCACTCTTATAAAACGAATTGACGTCATTGACACTGATAGGGAGGTCCTATTATTTTGCTAGTATGCATCTTCGTTACAGTAGATACATCGAGTTGAGGGACAAGATGTAACGAGCAAAAAATATGTGGAAATCTCGGACATTGGTAGTCTACAGTTAATTTTCATTTAGAGTAATGACCATTATTCAACTGCGCATGACAGTTTTCATAATTATTGTGAATAATATCCATAGACAGACGAGCGAACTCGATATTTTGAAATTGGGACACGAGTTTTAGTGGAAATTCAGCTATAAAGCTAACGGGTAGGGGGTTAATATCCCGTTACACGACATGTATACGGTGTGTATTTTATAGAACGCATTGCGGGCCATATATAAAATTATAATTTGCTAGCATATATCTTGTCTGAAAGACGCCAGTGTCAAAGGACAAGAATATGCGCCAAAATTGATAATGACTCGTATACTCTCAATTTGTTGTGTTTTATGTATCTGCATGTATTGTCTTTGTATTGGAATAAAGTATGTTAAAGGTACGATTGGCCTTGGCGGTGGGTATCCTGTGAAAATATCTCCACCCGTCAAAAACCGCTACAAACAGAAAGAACATCAAAATGTAGATAGACTTTGTCCGTATACAAATAAGAAATATCGCATAAACAGTATGTTATTGTCATATGTTTGACCATTGTTATGTAAACAAAAGCATAAAAAGTTACTTTTCTGGCGTTTGTTTATATTATGATGGTAAACATAAAGAGCGTTCTTTGTTGGAAAATTCCTGATATGGAACTAATAAAGAGCGTTTATGTCATTTGCGTGTGATTAGCCAGTAGCATTGTGCGGTCTTCTGTAACACAATCAGGCGCTTGCTTAGGTAAAATATAGTAGGTCTTACGATAACATGCTGTTTACGCGATGGTCATGGTATATATGAACGAAACTGTATGCGTTTTAATGTTTTTCTGTTTACAATGTTTGGAACAAATATGAATATTTTCGACAATTAAGGCCTCACGTGCCTTTAAAACAAACAAAATTGTTAGGCGCGAGTAGCGGCTTTAGTTATTTTATTTCGCACAATGAACTACATGTACTACTGATAGACTTACGAATCTCATATATATTTTGAAGACCTCTGTTTGTTTGTCTGTTTGTCTGTATGTATGTTTGTCTGTCATTTATACAAATCTACGATTCTCGACCGATCTGGACGAAACTTGGTACGTGTGTGTAGTTTGACCAGGCGGTCGACGTTGTCGTATTGGCGAGCCCGTGCGGCGCCCGCTTCGCGCATGCGCAGACGAGATCTCAGAAACGGGTGGAGCTATCGACTTGAAATTTGCTATGTGAATGTATCTTGCCCCGGATACGAATTTTATCGTGTCGCCGAGCCCGTGCGACGCCAGCTTCGCGCATGCGCAGACGAGATCTCGGAAACGGGTGGAGCTATCGACTTGAAATTTGCTATATGAATGTATCTTGCCCCGGATACGAATTTTATCGGGTCGCCGAGCCCGTGCGACGCCAGCTTCGCGCATGCGCAGACCAGATCTCGGAAACGGGTGGAGCTATCGACTTGAAATTTGGTTTTTGAATAGCCCGGACAACGTCGGGCTCATCGGCTAGTAGCTTATATATGTAAGTCGTAAATTTTCGTACGGACCAAAAAAACTTTTTCGCTTAATTGACGATTACGAGTCCGTTTGTGAGAAAATAGTGTGGTTTAAATATTTATGGCCACTCGCAGTTAGGTGATATGACTATGTTTGGTGTGATTAGTTTGTACTTAATTGTGTGGTTATCAGGTCATAGTCAATGGTAGGCTTGATGTTTGCACGCACAGCTCGCGTTCCCATTCTTGGCTTCTATAATTTAACCCGTAATCGTAACTACGAATATGGCAAAACGACAACTGATAGAAAGAACACAAATTCTAGTGACGTAGTACCCTATTCCTAATTCTTATTCCATAGTAGTTCATTGTGCGAAAGGTGTCCAAAGCTGACTTTATTATGACACGCTTCGTGGCTCATTGACAAATAACGAAATCTACTGTTACGTTGCACGGACTTCATATGAAAATAGCATATATATCTGACTACTAAATAATATGTTTTCGCTTCGGAACACCGATAATTATGGTCTGTTATGCCTCGGAAGTTTGAAATTTTAAAATTTAAACCTCCCTATTGATGGAAAGTTTACGAACGGTGTTTGTGATTTCGGGTGTCGAAAGATGGAAGTTCCGTTTATCTTTGGTATATGTCGCTGAATAGTGATATCCATATTCCACCGCGATTCATCTCGCGTCTTATCTATCTTCTAAGAAGTAAACTTAACGAACGGTGTTTATGCTCTCGGACCACGAAACGTGAGAACATGAGTTCCATCCATCTTTGGATACCTGTTGCTGGAGCTGGATATGGTTGTCCACCTCAATGCAGTGTGTGTGCGCGTGTGTGTTGTAACTATGGTTACTCGATATGGTGAAATATGCCCCTTATTAAATTTACAGGGTATCTCGAACCAACATAAAACACTGCCATGTGATTGGGTGATACTATGAGAAAGAAATTTCCGGTGAAATAAAATATGCTTTATATTCTATTGATTCCTTTAAACTATGTCATGATTCTGTCGATTCAGGGTTTTCTGTGAATTGTATATACATGTATGGTACCTGTGAATGCTGGTAGTGAAATTGGATGTAAATCTGACGGCAGTATCAAAATCACTGAGTTTGACAAGATACAGTCCTGACTCGAAGGAAATCCACTTGTATTATATACAGCGGTTTTGATTTTTTTTTGCAAAATAATGTATGATTTTAAACAGCATCGACAAATGGTATAAACATTGTCGCCTTGGAAAACAGTTAGTTCCTTCCTCGAGTTTATGCGCGATCATGTTTCGCATTCAGCTTCAATGACGTAGAAATATTCCATCCATCCTTGATGCTCACTTGACATAGAACACAACCCGTAGACCCCAAAGAGCACCCTGTTCAAAGCAAACAACGCCAAAATACATCGATATTCTGGACTCTCCGGATTCATCGTTCGCATTATTCTTCCCTTCTGATCACCCGATCCACCAGATGTCTTGACCCGAGCGCTCATAACAAGAGCATACTCAACGTTGAGGAACATTATCTCGATAACTTCATTCAATATGTTCATGTTTGCATCAAAGTCGCCGACTGGCTCCGGCCTGAAGGAATAGGTGTCATTCTCTAAAGGATAACTGAACGTTTCAATATGATCCCCTGCAAAGGTTAGCAACTCTTTGGCAATTTTATAGAGAAGTATGTCGATATTTTCCTTGCACCGATTGCTGCTTACTCTGCTGTCACCACGTGACGTACCACGCTATTCTTGGCTGGCAACAATGTTCCCGTGTGATTGTAACATGGTAATGAAATCATCGACAAAAGCCAACCATTTATTCATTAGTTTTTCTGATTTCCGCAATGCTCTTCTGATAGCACGACGGCCTCCTTTATTTTTACCTGTCGATGTTATCACGAAGAACTCTTCTAAAGGGTCCTTATTTGAATCCACAATTAGAGACATAAGTGTAACAAAGTCGCCATATGAAATATATTCATGTTGTCTAGAATACACCCAAAGATCAACCGTCTTATTAACTGTCGTAAGATTTGATTTAACTTCGTCTATATAATATCGTCTGACTGAATGGATTGGACACCTCGTCAATACAGATGCGGATACTCGTTGTTTCATGTCATGGGGTACAATTCCGGTCCCATGCATTACCTCTGCTGCTTCTATGGTGTTCCTGATACGAGACATATGACCCGTTTGCGTGCTAGTCGGGTTTGTTTCAGAGAGTTGTCTACTTACATAAGATAATATAAAAAATGCGAGTAACAGCCTTGTGAGTGATGTCATTCCCGCGATATCATCAGTGATGAGATACAACCCGAGAAGAGACCACAAACGCCTGCGGAGATATATCAGATCAGATTCCGAGACGCCAGTCAACAAGTTCATTGCAGGAACAAAATAATGAGGAAGGAATCCGATTTTTAAATCCTGATCAAGTCTCTTTAATAGATCCACTACTGACAAGTCATTTTCCCAGAATCGAGCGTCCGTCTGCTCGAAATACCAGAGAGCTGACGTCTTCAGATGGTAGGACGTCAACACACCCCGGCCAAAATCGATGACGCGTCCGATTTCCTTCAAAAACTTTATACTGAGTATCTGGTTAACTGACATTGTTCTCAACAGCACGACTTCTGCTTTAGTGAACGACAGACAAAAGTCGTGCTCACGGTCCGGGTCTGATGGAGCAGGTCGTGCTGCAAGGTGAAATTCACCGGATATAATTAGCGATATAATGTCGTCCGATGGCCACTGTCGGTCACGTGCGGAAAATAAGCGTGCCGTCTGTGGTATTCTACTTATTCTTAGTTGTGGAACCAAGTCGGTGGTGGTGTCTCGACCATTTATTATCTTACCAACCTTTGATAATCTATCAGCATCTGGAGTTTTTCCAAAGATCTCTTCACACATTTCTCTAACAGGATCAGCCAGCACGTATTTCCCGTCACCCAAGATTACGTTTGGTACGAGCCCTGCTAACCCCTCAGTAGATATCCGGACATACCACGGGAGGTCATGTCGGTATATCAAGCTGGATTCCGCTATTAATATGCTTCGAGGTTCGATCAGAAGATCTGAATCACTTCCTGTAATATAAAGTCCACTCGCGGTGCTCCCTACTAATGTAACTTTATAACGATCAGTCGACTCACGTGCCCTTCGTCTACTGTTAAACCCTTGCAGCATAATCCGGTTATAACGCGGAGATGGCTCTTGTGAGTCCTCACTGCACCGACTTTGTGATGAGGACGCCATAATTATTAAATGGATACCTTACTCTCACGAAGCCTTGGTGTATCGATTTTAATACGATGGTATCATTATTAGTCCACCTATAAATATCGGACACCACAGACTGTGTTCAGTTCACGTGAGCGGGAAATAAATAACATGTCGTCTTTCTGGAAAACAAATGAATATAACGATGTAATTTGGATTTTTATCAGGTTTTGGTATGACGGGTAGAATATAACGGAGATTACTCAACGGGGTATTAACGATGGTCTATTATAAATCTGGTTGGGGATATATAATGTGTATATATAATATATGTCTGTAATTTTTTTAATTGAGTACTGTCGATTACTTTGACACGATATTGAATAAACATCAACATGTTGGCAATTACAACACCATTTTCTAAACTTTGTTGACATGAAAATTAATTTTAACTTCACTGTTCTCAGGTTTCAATAAGATCAGATTCTGTAATACAAACCTATTTTAAAAAGTGGACTTACATGTAAACTTATATTTTTCTTCATTCAAGAAATTAAACTGTTGAGCCACCCATGAATATTTGTTATGTTTGATAATGTTCATGCCACGCAAGTTGGTCATTGGAAATTTCCGGTTTCAACAGACAGTATTTGTTTCGAAAAGAATATTTATCCATTTTGTTCTGTTCCTAATTCTCTCTTATTAGGTACTAGCAGGGTTACCCGGCGTTGCCCAGGTTAAATTGATGTGAAACCCTCTGTGGGTATTTGGTGGGAATGATTCTTACACATGGAATATAAGTAATGGCTCATCTGGTCAGGTCGGAGCTATTATCATTTTGTTTATCGCGTTTCATCCGTCCCACCAATAAAGAAGTATTTATTTATTTACAACGGCGTATACTTCAGATAATGAGGTGTTTTATAGCATGAAACATGAACATCATAAACACATTAGTTCGAAAACAATAAAAGACGACAATTGTGTTTTACATAGAGATGTTTTAAAGATATGTCCAGGTGCTCCTCTGTTCTGGTGCTATATACTGGCTAATCATTTTCAGTTTAAAAGAATTTATGTTTTGCATGTATAGCAACTACATGTGCCCGACACAGCAATATTTTGAGTTGTGTATGTTAGGCGATGACTCTGTTCTAAAAAATTAAAGAAATCCTCTGTATCGGGCAGATATACCCGTATCATATGTCAATATTGGAGGATCCTGAAGAGTCATGTGCTACGGACTGCGTTTTCCTTTATCTCAGAAGTAACCATATTTGACTGCACACTGTGACCACTATTTTTGAACAGGCCTGCTCTACATTTCCATATCTCTAGGAAATTGTAACTTTTTTGTGGAAACTATATTCAATGGGACAGACTCAATCGTGTTATAATATATACATGAGCCATTCTAATGTGCAATCCTCTGACGATTCAAGGTCCCACAGTTTGAATGAATATATGTATCTCTTAAATAGATTGATATCAATATACTTTTAATGCTTTTTTTCTATGTATCTGTGTTGCTAGATCATTATAGAAATGCCCTGATTTCCATCCCCATATAAATATGACAGTTGAGAAGATATAATTGTTCAAGTGACTTCATTCGGTCACCATTTGTCGAGATTGTGAAATTGGAATGCCAAAAACTCCTTCGAACGACATAGAGATGGCCTGGGAGATGACTATATATAACTTTGTTGGATATCGGCGAATTGAACAATCTTAGAAATGCTAATGAATCTCTTCTCGCCATCCATGACCCAAACGACCCCAAATGTGATTTAATTGATCATATCATTAGAGAAGAACGTGCATGAATTTGGTGGAATCAGTGCTAAATACATTTGTATCAACTTTGGTGCAACTCCCCTCATGCATGACTTGAACCGCGCCACTTATGTCATATTTAAACCACGTCTATTAGACTCATACATGCATTATATAATGGAGATGATTTTATATAAGTTTGGTGGTAATCGGCAACTAAACAAATGCTTATCAGAGTTATTACCCCCCCCCCTACCTCTCACCTAAACGGCACCAATTCCGCGTCTTCAAATCACACGTTTATATTCCTCGTATCACGGAGAAGAATAATATATGAATTAGGTCGAAATATGTGCTAAAAATAGCCCCTCCCTGACACCAACAACTTCAGTTTAGAAAATTATAACCAGCACCATTATCTTACTCGTAAGAAATTACCCCTGTTAGACCGCCTTGGTGCCATCTCGGGCGGGTGTACCGTTAAAGTTATATATAGAACACAGACAGATATTCGCAAATATTTGATTCATTGTATCATTTGAGAAGAACGTGTGTATGCGTTTGATGGTAATTGGCACTAAACATATTTTTATAAGTTTTTGGTGACCCTCTCGTCCCTATTTCGGACTCAAGCAGCGCCACTTTTGACATCATTAAACCGTGCACACAATTAGACTCATTACAGAGATGAATATATATAAATTTATGAAAATTGGCGAGTATACAAATTCGTATCAAATTTGTATTTCTCACACATAAAGCACCAATTTGGCGCATTTAAACCACTCGATTAGATTATTTTTATCACGGAGAAGAAAATTTATCAATGAGGTGGAAATCGGCGCTAAACATATTGTTGATCAATGTTTGTGTCCTCTCCCCCTCTGGGCATCCACTTTTGACATCTGATATCATGGAGATTATTATTTGTACGTTTGGTGCTAATCCGCGACTAAACAAATTTTTACCAAATTTAGTGACCACCCACCCGCCCCCAAATATCTCATCTCAACGACACCAATTTTACGACTTTCAATCACCCAATAAGATGCCTGTATCATGGAGAAGTTATCAGAAGATTGTGCATCAATTGGGTGGAATTCGGCGCTAAAATTATTTTTGATCAATTTTGGTGCCCATCTCCCCTTCCTGTCATCACTGGCGCGAACTGCGCGACTTTTGGCATATTTAAACCACAACATTATATTCATCATAGTATGGGGATGATTATATATAAGTTTGGTGGCAATCGGCGACAAATTTTATTCTACCCCTCACCATTTCCTTCCCCTGACAACGACGTCACTTTAGAAAATTCTAACCCTCGCCTTTATCTTTCTCGTAAAAAGTTACCCACATTAAACCCATTTTGTGTCATATAGGTGGTCCCCTGTGAATTTCTATAGAACACAGACAGACAGCCAGACAGACATTCGCAAATATAGATATACTAGCAGGTTAGCCCGCCACTGGCGGCATTCGTCTCATGGCTTTGTTTCAGAAACATGACATTTTTTTAATTTAACCAAATTTCAAGTCGATAGCTCCACCCGTTTCCGATATCTGGTCTGCGCATACGCGAAGCTTGCGTCGCACGGGCTCGGCGACCCGATAAAATTCGTACCCTGGGCAAGATACATTCACATACCAAATTTCAAGTCGATAGCTCCATCGGTTTCCGTGATCTCGTCTGCGCTTGCGTCGCACGGACTCGGCGACCCGATAAAATTTGTATCCGGGGCAAGATACATTCACATAGCAAATTTCAAGTCGATAGCTCCACCCGTTTGCGAGATAACGCATTCTTTGTTTTTCAATGAGTTAATTCATGGTACCCGTCCTCCCCGTCCTAAACTTCAGAGCGGACAGTCAATTAATCCCGTCGTGAAATCCCTCTGCATAATATTTCGAGCTCTTAGATCAATTCTGCCTTTTTAGTTGCATTTCGTCCGCATCCGTATTTCGGACGCATGTGGTCAGTCGTTTAGCCACGTCCATTGGAATCCGCATCGGACGCATGGGGTATCGTTTAGCCACGTCCATTGCAATAAAGAGCGTTAATTGTTAAAACCTCCGTATAAGGTATAGATAAAGAGCGTTATTGCCTTAACCCCCGCCGTGCCTTTGCGGTGATTTGGGAGTGGATAGAGGGTGCTCAGAGCTTCTCGAAAACACTACTACGGCGGAGTCGGTGAAATTTTACACTTACATACGAAATTTGATCTCAATCTGTACACGCGTTTTGGATTCTATGAAGTACACACACACATATATACACACATATATACGAAGTCTCAAAATATATAGTATAGACTAGCAGGTTAGCCCGCCACTGGCGGCATTCGTCTCATGGCTTTGTTTCAGAAACATGACACCCGCCACTGGCGGCATTCGTCTCATGGCTTTGTTTCAGAAACATGACATTTTTTTAAATTTAACCAAATTTCAAGTCGATAGCTCCACCCGTTTCCGAGATCTGGTCTGCGCATGCGCGAAGCTGGCGTCCCACGGACTCGGCAACCCGATAAAATTTGTATCCGGGGCAAGATACATTCACATACCAAATTTCAAGTCGATAGCTCCACCGGTTTCCGAGATCTCGTCTGGGCATGCGCGAAGCTGGCGTCGTACGGACTCGGCGACCCGATAAAATTTGTATCCGGGGCAAGATACATTCACATACCAAATTTCAAGTCGATAGCTCCACCGGTTTCCGAGATCTCGTCTGCGCATGCGCGAAGCTGGCGGCCCACGGACTCGGCGACCCGATAAAATTTGTATCCGGGGCAAGATACATTCACATAGCAAATTTCAAGTCGATAGCTCCACCCGTTTGCGAGATAACGCATTCTTTGTTTTTCAATGAGTTAATTCACGGTACCCGTCCTCCCCGTCATAAATTTCAGAGCGGACAGTCAATTAATCCCGTCGTGAAATCCCTCTGCATAATATTTCGAGCTCTTAGATCAATTCTGCCTTTTTAGTTGCATTTCGTCCGCATCCGTATTTCGGACGCATGGTGTCAGTCGTTTAGCCACGTCCATTGGAATCCGCATCGGACGCATAGGGTATCGTTTAGCCACGTCCACTGCAATAAAGAGCGTTAATTGTTAAAACCTCCGTATAAGGTATAGATAAAGAGCGTTCTTGCCTTAACCCCCCGAAGTGCCTTTGCGGTGATTTGGGAGTGGATAAAGGGTGCTCAGAGCTTATCGAAAACACGACTACGGCGGTGTCGGTGTGATTTTACACTTACATACGAAATTTGATCTCAATCTGTACACGCGTTTTGGATTCTATGAAGTACACACATATATATAAACGAAGTCTCAAAATATATAGTATAGACTAGCAGGTTAGCCCGCCACCGGCGGCTTGTCCGAAACATGACATTTTTAAAATATTTTTTTTTAATTTTTAGCTCCACGCGTTTCAATAAGAAAAATTTGTACCCGGTAGCTCCACCCGTTTCCGAGATCTGGTCTGCGCATGCGCGAAGCTGGCGTCGCACGGACTCGGCGACCCGATAAAATTTGTACCCGGCGCAAGATACATTCACATAGCAAATTTCAAGTCGATAGCTCCACCCGTTTCCGAGATCTCGTCTGCGCATGCGCGAATCTGGCGTCGCACGGGCTCGGCGACCCGATACAATTCGTATCCGGGGCAAGATACATTCACATAACAAATTTCAAGTCGATAGCTCCACCCGTTTGCGAGATAACGCATTCTTTGTTTTTCAATGAGTTAATTCATGGTACCCGTCCTCCCCGTCCTAAACTTCAGAGCGGACAGTCAATTAATCCCGTCGTGAAATCCCTCTGCATAATATTTCGAGCTCTTAGATCAATTCTGCCTTTTTAGTTGCATTTCGTCCGCATCCGTATTTCGGACGCATGGGGTCAGTCGTTTAGCCACGTCCATTGGAATCCGCATCGGACTCATGGGGTATCGTTTAGCCACGTCCATTGCAATAAAGAGCGTTAGTTGTTAAAACCTCCGTACAAGGTATAGATAAAGAGCATTGTTGCCTTAACCCCCGCCGTGCCTTTGCGGTGATTTGGGAGTGGATAAAGGGTGCTCAGAGCTTCTCGAAAACACGACTACGGCGGTGTCGGTGTGATTTTACACTTACATAGGAAGTTTGAGCTCAATCTTTACACGCGTTTTGGATTCTATGAAGTACACACACACATATATACGAAGTCTCAAAATATATAGTATAGATAGATAGATATATGTATGAATCATTGATTCTCATTATCATAATTGTGACGAGTTATCTCTTAATAAGTATTGTGTATGTCTCATTGATTCTCCGTTATCATAACTGTGATGAGTTATCTCTTATTTAGTATTGTATAGGTCTCATTGATTCTCATTATCATAATTGTGATGAGTTATCACTTATTGAGTATTGTGTGGGTCTCATTGATTCTCCGTTATCATAATTGTGATGAGTTACCTCTTATTAAGTATTGTGTAGGTCTCATTGCTTCTCATTATCATAACTGTGATGAGTTATCTCTTATTAAGTATTGTGTAGGTCTCATTGATTCTCATTATCATAATTGTGATGAGTTATCTCTTATTAAGTATTGTGTAGGTCTCATTGATTCTCATTATCATAATTGTGATGAGTCATCTCTTATTAAGTATTGTGTAGGTCTCATTGATTCCCATTATCATGATTGTGATGCGTTATCTCTTATTAATTATTGTATATTTCTCATTGATTCCCATTATCATAATTGTGATGAGTTATCTTTTATTAAGTATTATGAGGTCTCAATGATTCTCATTATCATAATTGTGACGAGTTATCTCTTATTAATTATTGTGTAGGTCTCATTGATTCTCATTATCATAATTGTGAAGAGTTATCTCTTATTAATTATTGTGTAGGTCTCATTGATTCTCATCATCATAATTGTGAAGAGTTATCTCTTATTAATTATTGTGTAGGTCTCATTGATTCTCATTATCATAATTGTGATGAGTTATCTCTTATTAAGTATTGTGTAGGTCTCATTGATTCTCATTATCATAATTGTGATGAGTTATCTGTTATTAAGTATTGTGTAGGTCTCATTGATTCTCATTATCATAATTGTGATGAGTTATCTCTTAATAAGTATTGTGTAGGTCTCATTGATTCTCATTATCATAATTGTGACGAGTTATCTCTTATTAAGTATTGTTTAGGTTGCATTGATTCTCATTATCATAATCGTGACGATTTATCTCTTATTAAGTATTGTGTAGGTCTCATTGATTCTCATTATCATAATTGTGATGAGTTATCTCTTAATAAGTATTGTGTAGGTCTCATTGATTCTCATTATCATAATTGTGATGAGTTATCTCTTAATAAGTATTGTGTAGGTCTCATTGATTCTCATTATCATAATTGTGATGAGTTATCTCTTAATAAGTATTGTGTAGGTCTCATTGATTCTCATTATCATAATTGTGATGAGTTATCTCTTAGTAAGTATTGTGTGGGTCTCATTGATTCTCATTATCATAATTGTGATGAGTTATCTCTTAATAAGTATTGTGTAGGTCTCATTGATTCTCATTATCATAATCGTGACGATTTATCTCTTATTAAGTATTGTGTTTGTCTCATTATCATCATTGTGACGAGTTATCTCTTATTAAGTATTGTGTAGGTCTCATTGATTCTCATTATCATAATTGTGATGAGTTATCTCTTATTAAGTATTGTGTTGGTCTCATTGATTCTCATTATCATAAGTGTGATGAGTTATCTCTTATTAAGTATTGTGCATGTCTCATTGATTCCCATTATCATAATTGTGATGAGTTATCTCTTATTAAGTATTGTTTAGGTTGCATTGATTCTCATTATCATAATCGTGACGATTTATCTCTTATTAAGTATTGTGTAGGTCTCATTGATTCTCATTATCATAATTGTGATGAGTTATCTCTTAATAAGTATTGTGTAGGTCTCATTGATTCTCATTATCATAATTGTGATGAGTTATCTCTTAATAAGTATTGTGTAGGTCTCATTGATTCTCATTATCATAATTGTGATGAGTTATCTCTTAATAAGTATTGTGTAGGTCTCATTGATTCTCATTATCATAATTGTGATGAGTTATCTCTCAATAAGTATTGTGTGGGTCTCATTGATTCTCATTATCATAATTGTGATGAGTTATCTCTTAATAAGTATTGTGTAGGTCTCATTGATTCTCATTATCATAATCGTGACGATTTATCTCTTATTAAGTATTGTGTTGGTCTCATTATCATCATTGTGACGAGTTATCTCTTATTAAGTATTGTGTAGGTCTCATTGATTCTCATTATCATAATTGTGATGAGTTATCTCTTATTAAGTATTGTGTTGGTCTCATTGATTCTCATTATCATAAGTGTGATGAGTTATCTCTTATTAAGTATTGTGCATGTCTCATTGATTCCCATTATCATAATTGTGATGAGTTATCTCTTAATAAGTATTGTGTAGGTCTCATTGATTCTCATTATCATAATTGTGATGAGTTATCTCTTAATAAGTATTGTGTAGGTCTCATTGATTCTCATTATCATAATTGTGATGAGTTATCTCTTAATAAGTATTGTGTAGGTCTCATTGATTCTCATTATCATAATTGTGATGAGTTATCTCTTGATAAGTATTGTGTAGGTCTCATTGATTCTCATTATCATAATTGTGATGAGTTATCTCTTAATAAGTATTGTGTAGGTCTCATTGATTCTCATTATCATAATCGTGACGATTTATCTCTTATTAAGTATTGTGTTGGTCTCATTATCATCATTGTGACGAGTTATCTCTTATTAAGTATTGTGTAGGTCTCATTGATTCTCATTATCATAATTGTGATGAGTTATCTCTTATTAAGTATTGTGTTGGTCTCATTGATTCTCATTATCATAATTGTGATGAGTTATCTCTTATTAAGTATTGTGCATGTCTCATTGATTCCCATTATCATAATTGTGATGAGTTATCTCTTATTAAGTATTGTGTTGGTCTCATTGATTCCCGTTACCATAATTGTGATGAGTTATCTCTTATTAAGTATTGTGTATGTCTCATTGATTCTCATTATCATAATTGTGATGAGTTATCTCTTATTAAGTATTGTGTGCGTCTCATTGATTCTCATTATCATAATTGTGATGAGTTATCTCTTAATAAGTATTGTGTAGGTCTCATTGATTCTCATTATCATAATTGTGATGAGTTATCTCTCAATAAGTATTGTGTGGGTCTCATTGATTCTCATTATCATAATTGTGATGAGTTATCTCTTAATAAGTATTGTGTAGGTCTCATTGATTCTCATTATCATAATCGTGACGATTTATCTCTTATTAAGTATTGTGTTGGTCTCATTATCATCATTGTGACGAGTTATCTCTTATTAAGTATTGTGTAGGTATCATTGATTCTCATTATCATAATTGTGATGAGTTATCTCTTATTAAGTATTGTGTTGGTCTCATTGATTCTCATTATCATAAGTGTGATGAGTTATCTCTTATTAAGTATTGTGCATGTCTCATTGATTCCCATTATCATAATTGTGATGAGTTATCTCTTAATAAGTATTGTGTAGGTCTCATTGATTCTCATTATCATAATTGTGATGAGTTATCTCTTAATAAGTATTGTGTTTGTCTCATTGATTCTCATTATCATAATTGTGATGAGTTATCTCTTAATAAGTATTGTGTAGGTCTCATTGATTCTCATTATCATAATTGTGATGAGTTATCTCTTAATAAGTATTGTGTGGGTCTCATTGATTCTCATTATCATAATTGTGATGAGTTATCTCTTAATAAGTATTGTGTAGGTCTCATTGATTCTCATTATCATAATCGTGACGATTTATCTCTTATTAAGTATTGTGTTGGTCTCATTATCATCATTGTGACGAGTTATCTCTTATTAAGTATTGTGTAGGTCTCATTGATTCTCATTATCATAATTGTGATGAGTTATCTCTTATTAAGTATTGTGTTGGTCTCATTGATTCTCATTATCATAAGTGTGATGAGTTATCTCTTATTAAGTATTGTGCATGTCTCATTGATTCTCATTATCATAATTGTGATGAGTTATCTCTTATTAAGTATTGTTTAGGTTGCATTGATTCTCATTATCATAATCGTGACGATTTATCTCTTATTAAGTATTGTGTAGGTCTCATTGATTCTCATTATCATAATTGTGATGAGTTATCTCTTAATAAGTATTGTGTAGGTCTCATTGATTCTCATTATCATAATTGTGATGAGTTATCTCTTAATAAGTATTGTGTAGGTCTCATTGATTCTCATTATCATAATTGTGATGAGTTATCTCTTAATAAGTATTGTGTAGGTCTCATTGATTCTCATTATCATAATTGTGATGAGTTATCTCTCAATAAGTATTGTGTGGGTCTCATTGATTCTCATTATCATAATTGTGATGAGTTATCTCTTAATAAGTATTGTGTAGGTCTCATTGATTCTCATTATCATAATCGTGACGATTTATCTCTTATTAAGTATTGTGTTGGTCTCATTATCATCATTGTGACGAGTTATCTCTTATTAAGTATTGTGTAGGTCTCATTGATTCTCATTATCATAATTGTGATGAGTTATCTCTTATTAAGTATTGTGTTGGTCTCATTGATTCTCATTATCATAAGTGTGATGAGTTATCTCTTATTAAGTATTGTGCATGTCTCATTGATTCCCATTATCATAATTGTGATGAGTTATCTCTTAATAAGTATTGTGTAGGTCTCATTGATTCTCATTATCATAATTGTGATGAGTTATCTCTTAATAAGTATTGTGTAGGTCTCATTGATTCTCATTATCATAATTGTGATGAGTTATCTCTTAATAAGTATTGTGTAGGTCTCATTGATTCTCATTATCATAATTGTGATGAGTTATCTCTTGATATGTATTGTGTAGGTCTCATTGATTCTCATTATCATAATTGTGATGAGTTATCTCTTAATAAGTATTGTGTAGGTCTCATTGATTCTCATTATCATAATCGTGACGATTTATCTCTTATTAAGTATTGTGTTGGTCTCATTATCATCATTGTGACGAGTTATCTCTTATTAAGTATTGTGTAGGTCTCATTGATTCTCATTATCATAATTGTGATGAGTTATCTCTTATTAAGTATTGTGTTGGTCTCATTGATTCTCATTATCATAATTGTGATGAGTTATCTCTTATTAAGTATTGTGCATGTCTCATTGATTCCCATTATCATAATTGTGATGAGTTATCTCTTATTAAGTATTGTGTTGGTCTCATTGATTCCCGTTACCATAATTGTGATGAGTTATCTCTTATTAAGTATTGTGTATGTCTCATTGATTCTCATTATCATAATTGTGATGAGTTATCTCTTATTAAGTATTGTGTGCGTCTCATTGATTCTCATTATCATAATTGTGATGAGTTATCTCTTATTAAGTATTGTGTAGGTCTCATTGATTCTCATTATCATAATAGTGATGAGTTATCTCTTATTAAGTATTGTGTAGGTCTCATTGATTCTCATTATCATAATTGCGATGCGTTATCTCTTATTAATTATTGTATATGTCTCATTGATTCCCATTATCATAATTGTGATGAGTTATCTCTTATTAAGTATTGTGTAGGTCTCATTGATTCCCGTTATCATAATCTTGACGATTTATATCTTATTAAGTATTGTGTAGGTCTCATTGATTCTCATTATCATAATTGTGATGAGTTATCTCTTATTAAGTATTGTGTAGATCTCATTGATTCTCATTATCATAACTGTGATGAGTTATCTCTTATTAATTGTTGTGTTGGTCTAATTGATTCTCTTTATCATAATTGTGACGAGTTATCTCTTATTAAGTATTGTTTAGGTTGCATTGATTCTCATTATCATAATTGTGTTGAGTTATCTCTTATTAAGTATTGTGTAGGCCTCATTGATTCTCATTATCATAATTGTGACGAGTTATCTCTTAATAAGTATTGTGTAGGCCTAATTGATTCTCATTATCATAATTGTGACGAGTTATCACTTAATAAGTATTGTGTAGGTCTAATTGATTCTCATTATCATAATTGTGACAAGTTATCTCTTAATAAGTATTGTGTAGGTCTAATTGATTCTCATTATCATAATTGTGACGAGTTATCTCTTAATAAGTATTGTGTAGGTCTAATTGATTCTCATTATCATAACTGTGATGAGTTATCTCTTATTAAGTATTGTGTGGGTCTCATTGATTCTCATTATCATAATTGTGACGAGTTATCTCTTAATAAGTATTGTGTAGGTCTAATTGATTCTCATTATCATAATCGTGTTGAGTTATCTCTTATTAAGTATTGTGTAGGTCTCATTGATTCTCGTTGTCATAATTGTGACGAGTTATCTCTTAATAAGTATTGTGTAGGTCTAATTGATTCTCATTATCATAATTGTGATGAGTTATCTCTTAATAAGTATTGTGTAGGTCTCATTGATTCTCATTATCATAATTGTGATGAGTTATCTCTTGATATGTATTGTGTAGGTCTCATTGATTCTCATTATCATAATTGTGATGAGTTATCTCTTAATAAGTATTGTGTAGGTCTCATTGATTCTCATTATCATAATCGTGACGATTTATCTCTTATTAAGTATTGTGTTGGTCTCATTATCATCATTGTGACGAGTTATCTCTTATTAAGTATTGTGTAGGTCTCATTGATTCTCATTATCATAATTGTGATGAGTTATCTCTTATTAAGTATTGTGTTGGTCTCATTGATTCTCATTATCATAATTGTGATGAGTTATCTCTTATTAAGTATTGTGCATGTCTCATTGATTCCCATTATCATAATTGTGATGAGTTATCTCTTATTAAGTATTGTGTTGGTCTCATTGATTCCCGTTACCATAATTGTGATGAGTTATCTCTTATTAAGTATTGTGTATGTCTCATTGATTCTCATTATCATAATTGTGATGAGTTATCTCTTATTAAGTATTGTGTGCGTCTCATTGATTCTCATTATCATAATTGTGATGAGTTATCTCTTATTAAGTATTGTGTAGGTCTCATTGATTCTCATTATCATAATAGTGATGAGTTATCTCTTATTAAGTATTGTGTAGGTCTCATTGATTCTCATTATCATAATTGCGATGCGTTATCTCTTATTAATTATTGTATATGTCTCATTGATTCCCATTATCATAATTGTGATGAGTTATCTCTTATTAAGTATTGTGTAGGTCTCATTGATTCCCGTTATCATAATCTTGACGATTTATATCTTATTAAGTATTGTGTAGGTCTCATTGATTCTCATTATCATAATTGTGATGAGTTATCTCTTATTAAGTATTGTGTAGATCTCATTGATTCTCATTATCATAACTGTGATGAGTTATCTCTTATTAATTGTTGTGTTGGTCTAATTGATTCTCTTTATCATAATTGTGACGAGTTATCTCTTATTAAGTATTGTTTAGGTTGCATTGATTCTCATTATCATAATTGTGTTGAGTTATCTCTTATTAAGTATTGTGTAGGTCTCATTGATTCTCATTATCATAATTGTGACGAGTTATCTCTTAATAAGTATTGTGTAGGCCTAATTGATTCTCATTATCATAATTGTGACGAGTTATCACTTAATAAGTATTGTGTAGGTCTAATTGATTCTCATTATCATAATTGTGACAAGTTATCTCTTAATAAGTATTGTGTAGGTCTAATTGATTCTCATTATCATAATTGTGACGAGTTATCTCTTAATAAGTATTGTGTAGGTCTAATTGATTCTCATTATCATAACTGTGATGAGTTATCTCTTATTAAGTATTGTGTGGGTCTCATTGATTCTCATTATCATAATTGTGACGAGTTATCTCTTAATAAGTATTGTGTAGGTCTAATTGATTCTCATTATCATAATCGTGTTGAGTTATCTCTTATTAAGTATTGTGTAGGTCTCATTGATTCTCGTTGTCATAATTGTGACGAGTTATCTCTTAATAAGTATTGTGTAGGTCTAATTGATTCTCATTATCATAATTGTGATGAGTTATCTCTTATTAAGTATTGTGTGGGTCTCATTGATTCTCATTATCATAATTGTGACGAGTTATCTCTTAATAAGTATTGTGTAGGTCTAATTGATTCTCATTATCATAATTGTGTTGAGTTATCTCTTATTAAGTATTGTGTATGTCTCATTGATTCTCATTATCATAATTGTGATTCGTTATCTCTTATTAATTATTGTATATGTCTCATTGATTCCCATTATCATAATTGTGATGGGTTATCTCTTATTAAGTATTGTGTAGGTCTCGTTGATTCCCGTTATCATAATTGTGATGAGTTATATCTTATTAAGTATTGTGTAGGTCTCATTGATTCTCATTATCATAATTGTGATAAGCTATCTCTTATTAAGTATTGTGCATGTCTCATTGATTCCCATTATCATAATTGTGATGAGTTATCTCTTATTAAGTATTGTGTAGGTCTCATTGATTCTCATTATCATAATTGTGATGCGTTATCTCTTATTAATTATTGTATATGTCTCATTGATTCTCATTATCATAATTGTGATGAGCTATCTCTTATTAAGTATTGTGCATGTCTCATTGATTCCCATTATCATAATTGTGATCAGTTATCTCTTATTAAGTATTGTGTAGGTCTCATTGATTCTCATTATGATAATTGTGATGCGTTATCTCTTATTAATTATTGTATATGTCTCATTGATTCCCATTATCATAATTGTGACGAGTTATCTCTTATTAAGTATTGTGTAGGTCTCATTGATTCTCATTATCATAATTGTGATGAGTTATCTCTTAATAAGTATTGTGTAGGTCTAAAAGAATCTCATTATCATAATTGTGATGAGTTATATCTCATTAAGTATTGTGTTGGTGTCATTGATTCTCATTGTTATAATTGTGATTAGTTATCTCTTAATAGGTATTGTGTAGGTCTCATTGATTCTCATTATCATACCTGTGATGAGTTATCTCTTATTAAGTATTGTGTAGGTCTCATTGATTCTCATTGTTATAATTGTGATGAGTTATTTAAGGAATAATCTCGGTTTCCTAATGTAATTACACAGTCTAAAGGCATATGCCGAATCACAAACCTATAAATCGCCAAGCGATTTATAAGAGTTTGTGATTCGGCATATGCCTTTAGACTGTGTAATTACATTAGGAAACCGAGATTATTCCTTATAATTATGCCATCGATTGTTAAATATTGATTTTAAGGACATATTCGCCCTTAAAATACGATTGAAACAAGGAACTATATGTTCTCAAATAACAGACAAGACTTGAGCCGAAAACAACTCGCTGCATTCCCGCCCGAATAATATCGATCGATCTGCAGATCTGCAGATCGAGTGGGTTTTTCCCGAACGTATGTCAAGGACGAAACAAAACATTAATAAACTTTTGATCAAAATTAAACATTATTAGCAGAATTTTGGAAGAGGAAAATATACAGTTAGTCTCCATGTCAACTGGGAATCATGAACATGCGATAATCAAAAAGTTTAGTGAGAATTTTCTTACAGGAATCCTCCTATCTATCGGCAGTGAGCCAAATACTTTTCAATGTTCGATTTTTCGCACAGTCATTTTGTGTCATTGTGATTTTACCGAGAAACAAGTTTTCAGAAGAATTAAATCATCATGGCATTTAAGGAATTTTAAGATGATTTATTTTTCAAAAACTTATATATTTGGTAAAATTTAAAGTGATTATTAAATCGCTTTTGTCCAGATAATGCAGACACGTAAACCTTTGTAACACTTTTTAACATATTATCGGTACACTGAGACGAGTAGAAGAAATATCCTGCGGTTTTCCCACAGGGACGTTACATTATTTGTCACACCAATCAACGAGTGGTTTCTGTGGATCTCAGAAATCATGTGTATAGCGGTCGCGTTGTAAATATAGAAGGCCGATGACTTCTCTGATCGATAGGGCACGGTCGTTACACGCTTTGTGTGATAACCGAAGTTAAGCAACGTCGGGCGCGGTTATTCCATGGATGTGTGACCGGCTTGGGATTCCGGGTGCTACCAACTTTCGGTGCGACTCCCACACTTCTCTCTAACTCTCTCTCTCTCTCTCGTTCTGTTGCACATGTAACGTAATGCTTCGTAACAATTTATCGCTACACTGAGACGAGTTGAAACAATATACTGCAGTTTTCTCACAGGGACTTTATATCATTTGTAACACAGTCCTGTCTACGAGCGGTCACTGTGGATCTCTGAAATCATATAACGATTCGTAACACTTTGTAACATATTTCGCTGCATTGAGATGAGTTTTAATAATATGCTGCGGTTTTTTTGGGGGGGGGGGACTTAATATCATTTGTAAAATGTACCGGTAACGCCTCATAACACTTTGCAACATATCGCTACAATAAAAGGAGGTGAAGAAACATTGAATGCTGCATTTTTTGTTATATATATATTTTTTACGGGGACTTTGTAAATTTCAGTTTGTAGGGCCAGTCTCTGTGGAATCTCAGAAATCATGAAACGCTTTGTAACATATCGTTACACTGAGAGTCTGAGACGAAGGGAAACAAAATATGTTGCAGTTTTCTCACGGGACTGGTACAATGTTTGGGGACATCTGTTAACAGTAATTAAAAATTTCATCCTATAATATAAATTGTAGACTAGTGCCCAGAATATATAACCACTAAATTTAAAACTCTTACCGCAGGAACTTGGAACTTGATCAATAACTGCCTTAATTATGCTAATTAGCATTTTTTTTTTGGCCCAGCATTATGGCCAAAAAATGGTAATTAGGCTAATTAATGCAATTATTAATCAAGTTCCACACTCCTCCTATGGTCTTACAAAATGACAAGTGGTGCCTGCTGGGAAAATGTAAATAAAATTATAAATGAAACGAAAACTAAAAAGTTGTGTATGTTTAGTCATGCATTTCGTAACCAAACGTCGCAAATACGACCAAATTACACTCTGTAAACAGCTTGGGAATGTTTATTATATTGGGGCATTGTCTTTATTTGGATAGTTATTTATTATTCTTTTATTAGCTTTCATAGCGTTCGTGAAAAAAAAGGTGTACTGCGAATAAAATAGCGTCCTTAGTTACTATGCAACGGACTACAAATATCATTGCGCGCAAGTACTTTTGGGTCGTTTTTGTTGCACTGATAAAATCTCGACCTAATGTAATTATCCGATATAATTACATTAGCTTTGATAAACTCAACGGCAATTTACTATAGAAAATGAAGTGGGTGTAATTATTTAAGGAATAATCTCGGTTTTCTAATGTAATTACACAGTCTAAAGGCATATGCCGAATCACAAACCTATAAATCACGAAGCGATTTATAAGAGTTTGTGATTCGGCATATGCCTTTAGACTGTGTAATTACATTAGGAAACCGAGATTATTCCTTATAATTATGCCATCGATTGTTAAATATTGATTTTAAGGACATATTCGCCCTTAAAATACGATTGAAACAAGGAACTATATGTTCTCAAATAACAGACAAGACTTGAGCCGAAAACAACTCGCTGCATTCCCGCCCGAATAATATCGATCGATCTGCAGATCTGCAGATCGAGTGGGTTTTTCCCGAACGTATGTCAAGGACGAAACAAAACATTAATAAACTTTTGATCAAAATTAAACATTATTAGCAGAATTTTGGAAGAGGAAAATATACAGTTAGTCTCCATGTCAACTGGGAATCATGAACATGCGATAATCAAAATGTTTAGTGAGAATTTTCTTACAGGAATCCTCCTATCTATTAGTAGAGGCTCTTATGTACTCCCGTGTGCACTTTGTGAAGAAATACAGCGACTATGCCAATCACTGTGTAGGAACTGTTACATCGGAAATCGTTCTATCGCCGGTAGTGTGATGGTTCTTGCCTGATTTGTTACGGTTCCTGATGATTGAAAATAATCATTTATGTGACAAAATCACGCATAATTATAGATATCTTGAATATATTAAACTTTCCTGAACGAACAGAGGCTGCAGAAGTGCCGTGTTATCGAAACCTGAACTCTAGACCACAATTAACTCGGTATTAGCGAGTTAATGCGTAAATATCAACATGTTACCACTGAAAATCAAGCCACGTGGACGCAATTTCTTTGTTTTTCGTGGCGTATAAAATATGAAACACTGACTATAAAGTGTACCCGTGTTATTCTTTTGTAAAATAGCTGAGAAAGTATCCCGATAGGGGTTGATAATTGGGAGCTGTGACCTCGTAATCAACACGGGTGCGTGTTACGGTTCTATTTCAAACCCATCATGGCTGTGACGGTTCTGTCCATGAGATTTATTCGAACGATTTCTGCACTTGGGTCCGAAAATCGTCTTGTGTATCTGACATTTTAAACCAAATAATGACTGTAGCTTATGTAATTTGCATAATAGAACAGGTATATTAAGAAATAACACAATAAATACATAATACGGGAGATTAAGTGACATTAATAGGCAGAAATAAAATATTGAAAGTCCCGATGAGTAAAGTATCATAATCATGCCCGCCTATATAAATGACCAATGGTAATATAAATCTACCCTCAGGAGAATATGATATGTTATATTCATTTACTTAATCTGGGCATTATTGAAAGATCCAGGTGTGACAATATTTCAATGCCATGCAGCGCCATCATATTTCCTCCTCTGAAGTCCGCCTGAGGGACATTTACACATGTTTGTCGCCCAGACATGAATATAACTTATGAAATCACATTCAACTGTTCACTTATAGGTTATGACGTGATTGGGGTGGGGGGGGGGGGGGTCTTGGGAGGGGGTGCTTAATTGGTGTCTATCCCCAACTTTGGTCAAAATGTTCAACAGTTACAAATTTCTTATCTTACAATAGATTGGTTTGAAATTTAACACCAACAATATGTTGAAATTGTTCTCTTAATTTGATTTGACAACAATTTAATAGTGGGGATTTTGTCGTTTTTAGACTAACATTTGCATACTTTCCTACACTTTAAACATGTAATCAACCATATTTGACATATACAAATGGACACCTCTTCTTTAGACTTGATCCAAAACTCATGATGGGCGGACTTGAAGTAGGGAGCAGGTGTGATCTAGTTTTCTATATCACATTTACCCCCCCCCCAATTGGCAAGAAACTGGTTTAATGGACAAATAATCTAATTCCATTTAATTAGTATGCTTTGTATTAAATAATGTATGCTCTTTTGCAAAATAAATCATCTCTCTCTCCATCTGTTGGGAACATTTCCAATCTTGTGGGGTGGGGGCGCCAGGTTGGAAACTTCCAACACTTGGGAATCTTGAAGCCAGTCTATATGTTTTTTGCAATTTTCAGGTTCAGATATCCACATTTTCTCACTGGGCCCATGTATCCTGAGTTTCTCCCCGGTTTGCATGGTGGCCAATCAAAGGCTACTGATCAATTCACTTCAGAATGGTATACAATCTAGAGCTATAATGTGTCATGCAGTTGGGGAAAACCAAAGCCCAGGCCTTGTGCATGAGTTTGATCTGTTTCAAGGGGATGGTGAGGTTGGAAATTCCAAGGTGGACGCCCCAACATTGGATACCCTCCAGCCCACGTCCCTGCTCACTTGACACGTTAGCAGCGAGGAATAATAATGTGACTTGTAATAGCCAGGTTCAGACACCCATAACACTAATTTTCAATGATTCATTTGTATGAATGTTTAGCTAATAATTCAAACAATCTGTTACTGCATGTTGAATTTAATAGCTGAGCATTCCTACAAATGAATCAATAGGATTCAAGTCGCTGCTCTTTATAGCACATTTAGTCATCAAAGAATTAACATCCATATAATAATATTTGTAACTGCATGATTCTTTTCTCTTTTTTATATGTTACTGCTTGTTTAACTTAATAGCTAAGAATTCCTACAAATTAATCAATATGATTCATGTCAATTCTCATTACAGCGCATTTAGTAACCAAAGGTTTAACATCCATATAATAATATTTGTAACTGTAGGATTCTTTGCTTTTTTATATCTTCTATTAAAAAATCTGAGATCCCTAGTCAATCTAAAATATGATTGAATGGAAGATTACCGTGCTTGTATATGCTTTAATAGCTGCATATTCTAGAATTTAACCTAGATAATCAGCATCCAGCAAACGGATGCCCCACATAAACTTAATAAACTGCGTAATCAGAGCATTGTATGGGTGTCAACTAACTTTTAACGTCTTATTTTTGGCTTTTTGTTGAGTAAAATACGTCTACGAAAATAGACAACACTAGCCGATGTGCCCGGTCCTATTCGTCCGGGCTACTTAGGGATTTTTTTGTGATCGTCTCCGCCTGGGCAAACTATTGTTCGATCGGCCCGGAAACATGCCTGTATGAGCGAATATGGTCAAGGTCAAGGACATGGTCGCACGTGAAATTGGACCCATCCATATTGTTCCCGGGATCAAAGTAGGCCTACATTATACCAAATTTGAGTCGGATTGGTCGAGGTCCAGAAACATGCCTATATGAGCGAGGTCAAGGTCAGGGACACGGTCGCAAGTGAAATTGGACCCGCCCATATTGTTCCCGTGATCAAAGTAGAACCAGCTACCAAATTTGAGTGGGATCGGTCGAGGTCCAGAAACATGCCTATATTGGCGTATTTGAGCGAGATCAAGGTCAAGGACACGGACGCACGTGAAATTGGACCCGCCCATAATGTTATCCGGATCAAAGTAGGCCTACACACCAAATTTGAGTCGGATCGGTCGAGCAGTTTTTCGAGTCTATAACACAAATACATACATACAGACAGAAGTTCCAAAATATATAATAGATAAAATACAAGACAGATACCTCATGACAATACCTCATATGACTTTTCTTTTTACCATCAAGCACTTGCTGCAATAAAAGCTTCTAGGACTGATAAGACAGCATTAGTGGTTGATATTCAGAAAGTGAAGCATTCAATTTCAACGCTAAATAAAGGGAAAGCCGAGGATATTTTTGGACTTTCTGCCGAACACTTTCGATATGCTAGTGACAATTTTATATTCATATTAACTGAATTAATCAACGTGATACTTCAGCATAACACTATTCCGACTGCATTGAAAACTGGTCTTCTCAACCCTATCTACAAGAACAAAGGCGAAAAAAATAATTCTGGAAATTACAGAGGAATAACTGCTACCTGTCCTACTTAAAATTATTGAAGTTATCATTCGTGACGAGCTAAGGAAACACACTTTACCTGAACAATCACCTTTACAAAGAGGTTTCACAGCAAATGCTTCTCCTTTAAATGGTGCATTCCTGTTAGAGAAAGCAATCAGGGAGCAATATGACAACAAAACAGATGTATATATTGCCTTACTCGATGCCAAGTCGGCTTTTGACGTTGTTTGTAAAGAAATTCTTCTTCGGAAAACTTTTATTACATCAACTGACTACAACACATGGTGTACTGTTGATGATCTTCATTCTGACTGTTCTTCTGTCGTCAAATGGGCATCCAAGAAATCTGCAAGTTTCCAAATATTACAAGGGGTGCGGCAAGTTGAAATTTTTAGCGCCGATCTTTACAAACTTTATATTAATGATCTCCTACAACGTTTATCTGATCAACACCTGGTGATATTGCCCTTGTGAGCTCAAACGTCACTGATCTACAAACTCTCATTAATGTGGCATACCAGTATAGCAGAGAACACCGGTATTTGCTCCAACCTAAGAGTGTCATTATCAAAGTATCCCAACGTGGAAAGAAGAAGCATCCAGTTGAATCCTTCACTATTGACAACATAAATATGCCCAATGTTGACTCATCCTCACATTTAGGAATTATTCGTGCAACATCTATCAATAAAACTCTCCTGGAAACAATAAACAACAATATCAAAAAGGCTCGTTGGACTGCTTATGTTCTTATGCCTCTTGGATTCCATGGTGAGAATGGCCTGGATCATCAAACATGTATATATCTATTTAATATTTATGTAGCGCCTGTTTTATCTTATGGATGTGAAGTTTTAATTCCATCTCCGAAGCATGTGAAATTATTGGAGTGCTTCCAAAATAAATTTATCAAACATATTTTAATACTATCAAATGCAGTTGCAGACATATATATTTTATCGGGACTTTTACCTATTCAGGGACAAATCGACAAAAAAGTACTTGTTTTATTCAACAATGTTTGTAGACAACCTGACTCTGCCATTGAAAAAAACGCTCGCCCATCGTCAACTTCTACTTAAAGATGTCAACAGCAATAGTTGGTTCTCAGAGGTCAGAAAGCTATTTCTAAAATATGATTTATCGTGCATATATGAGGAACTAACATCACCACACAGCAAAGAGGAATGGAAATATCTAGTGAAGACAGCAGTTAAATTGTACTGGAAAGATCGGATTGTCGCTGAAGCTGCTTTCTACAGTACTTTATTTTAATTCATATTCGTATAATCCTGGGATAGTCAACCAGCTTCTGAAGACCCGCAGGGAGCAACATCGATCCTGTTACAAACTATCAACCAAACTTCGACACGTGACAAACCTTACTACATACTCACTCGGTATACGCCAACAGCGATACAATAAAAACTCAACTTCTGATATATGCTTGCTGTGTAATGAGGAATCTGAAACCATACAACACTTTCTACTGCACAGTACATATTTACAACCTGTCAGAGATCGGACACTCCCTCTAGTAGCTGAATGTTATCAGATTATATTCACTTCTGAATTCAAACTGTGTACAGATGAAATAAAAGTACAATTCCTGACAGATCCTTCATCACTACCTGGCATAGAGACTGCTGATATCCACACTATTGAGGACCTGCATCATCATTCATCCGACCTCTGTTACTACCTTCGATGTGTACGACACAGAACACTGTCTGCAAAAAAGTTACTTTTATAAATTAATACATCTGCGAATGCTGAATCTGCACGTCTCCACCAAATCTTTGTTTTATCTAAGTATTATTTTAGGCTGTACATATGTATATACCACAGTTAATTGCGGATTTTACTCGCAACACGAGGTTGTCCTAAACGGACGGTTAGATAGCTAAAAGAAGAAGATAACTCTATATATCCCGTCTACGCTCACGCTTTACGAAGTCCAGCGCAATGAAATTTCACTATTGTTAACCGGCTGTTGACTCATGGAAATGTCGGGCCTGCAAAACGCGTTATTTTTCAAACTAGCTGGCGACTTTGTGAATTTTGATAGGCGTAACACAGCTTATTGGATAAGCATAGAAAGGCAGTGTAATTCGTTGAAATTAATGACAAGTGGTGCAAATTTCAACTTAATGCATAGTTTGTTGTGTTTATCTTTGTATACTTTCACAAAATTGGCAGTTTGAACCATGTACCATGGCAAATATTAGCAATAGTTTTACCCGTATAGAACGATTAATGGGGATAGAACCGAATCGATCGGGAGAGAACCCAAACAATAATCAAAATTCGCGATTCTTGTCGTTGTTATGACTCGCACAATGAATGTTTCGTTATTAACCCGCTCATTTGTGCGACAGATTGTTATGGGATCGAAAATAACTAATCGAATTATCACCTAGATGCCTCAAAGTTGCGTTTTAACTGTTAAAAAGTCGTGAAAATGTATAATTTAGATCAGCAAGAACCGTCACAAATCAGGCAAGAACCATCACAGACCGGCGATAGAACGATTTCCGATGTAACAGTTCCTACACAGTGATGCCAATGACGTTGCTTGATATCTCAGGCACCAGAAAACAAATGTTAGACTCCTTGGGGTCGCGACTGGGTGGATTTATGACGTCATCAAGATGGCCGCCATACACTATTTCACAGTATGCACTGAGTCAGTTTGATTAATATCTACTTGTGAATTTATTATAGAAATTTGATTATCTCACCACTGACGTGAAACTCATACACCATACTTCCATTTGACAGAATAAGTGGCCACCATAAACCAAGATGGCCGCCAAAATGGCGACCGAAATTCGGAAAATTGATGATTTTTCACACTTTCCTCTTGAATCATTAACCGATGTTTGAAATTTGTAACGAATAAAGACCTAAATTTGAATAAATACTAGTATCCAACCATTTCTACAACATAATATGTCATACTTGTGATCTCATTCCTGTCAGCTATCTTTAAAATGTGAATTCAAAAATGTGCTATGAAAGTTAACCAAAATTCAATTATGTGATTCTAGCCAAGAGTTGAACAGAAAATAACTGAATTTGATGAAGATAATGTAAAAATGTTTTAAATATGTGAATTGCCATGTAGTTACACTGAAAATAGTGCATTTTCGTTTAAGATGGCGGCCAAGATGGCTGCCAAAATGGATAAATCACCAAAATCTGTCTAATTTTTATTGATATCACTCATTTGTTGGGGAAAAGTAAATATATGTGAATATGTGCTACTTTTTCGTGGAAATCCATGGACTTATGAAATAATTTGTAAATTTGGTGAACCATATAGCTGCTTATACCAGAGAATTCAACAGAATTATACCACGAACATTAAGTCAAATCATATTAATGGCAGCCACACAAAATTGAAGAATGGGCACTGAGTGAGGAAGAAAATTTAACACAGAAAATGAAAAATATATCTACGGCAATGATAAAGTTGCACCAAGCTTCCTTTTGAAAGAACAAGATTGATAAAAAAACCAAGATGGCTGTCAAAATGGCGACCGAAATATAGAAATGTCTTGAATTGTTACACATGCCCCTTACATCATTTTCGGTTATTCGTAAACTGTGGCAAGTAGGACTTGTCTTTATTTTTATCAGTTATGACACCAAGTACTTTGGAAAACATAGTATGCTGTAATTTGTGTCTAATTGTTGTCCATACTCCGAAAAATGCAAATTAAATAATGCGCTATGCAATTTTACAAATAAACTTGCTTCTCGAAGTTCTAGATTAACATTGGACAGAAATAGGCATAATAAAATAAACAAACGTGTACACAGTTTTAAATATCGTTAGTGTCATTCAATTACACTCGACATTGATCTATTTGACCCAAGATGGTCGCCAGAATGGCCGCCAAAACGCACAGTTATAAAATGTCACAAATGCTTATATTCCCAAACGGCATTTAGCAAAGGAGGTGGATATATTCCCCCAATCTAAATTAGATACTATCATGTTAAGGTATATTGTGACTATTTTTGACCAAAGATAGTTTGTTTATAATCGAGAATATATCATAATGGACTCTTAGACACCTAACATGAAATTGCCCAATATAATTTAAACGACCCTGCCCGTTTCCTGGGAAGGAAGTCAAACCGGATATGTGCTGACTGTATCATTATAAGAGCATAACGAGTACTCGAAAGAATCCATGCAGTCATAATACAGACCTAAATCCAACGTTATTGCTATATTATTTCGTTTGGGGCAGATCTACTTTATTCGTTGCCTATTCTTGATTAATTGTTGACCACGTTGATTTCGCCCGGCCACAAAAATTATCACACATTGACTTTATCGAAGTCGAAGTTGCATTGCTATCATACTGCCACCGGGAAATATACTTGCTCAACTTTGAAATACACAGGCATTACATGTTAGTGCAAACATTATTTCGTATCTAATTATGAAAGAGTTGTGTCTAATAAGATACAATAAGGGGAGATTGCATTGTACATTTTCTGTTTTTTTTGCATTTCTGTGTTTCATCACCGAAATTCGTTTGAATAGTTGAGACATTGTCACACTTCTCAAGACGTGAGTCAGCACATGTACCACTCTTGTAACTTCTTCCAATAGATGGTCACATTGATTGTAGTCTATCTACAACCAACTCACCTTAGCAACTACAGTTGAATTACAAACTCATATCGCAAGCTAACAGAGCTCACCACAAAACTCTCCGACTGCATATCAGAGACTCCATATAGATTGTTTGCTTCGGTTGTGGAACGGAGAGTCCATAATACAGATTTAATAAATAAATTTCAATACGGTCGCTGACCTCATAGCAGATACATTGCATATTCGCTTCGATGTAGTCTAACAGAACTGTGCACATAACCGAGTTAATGCTTGTCAGTTTAGAATATGTCAAAACATCCGTATCGGGAAAAAATAGCATATGGTTTGTCATTTTCCATGTCTAGTCCAGCAAGTGACAATAACGGCTCCTCAACTTCTTCCTGGTGTCAACGAAAATATATCGTGAAATCAAAATGCCTGGTGCCTAGATATTCAGTGATGAAATACCTCATCGAAACTACCAGAAACTCATCTTTGGTCCATGCCATATGATGGTGCATCGAAGTACTGAATACAGTGACGGGTCATCAAGATCATTTAATGGAACGTTTATTAAGATTTCTTGCAAAACGTCCACATGGGGACATTCGTTAGCATTATACACCAACTGTTATTTCGCAGAAAGTAAATATCTTCGAATCACAGAAACCCCGCAATCTCGAACGAACTCCTTTAATTGTCCATCGAACAAATGTAGTTTATAGAATTTGCTGGCAAACCGTACAACCATAATAGTCGGATCCACAAGTAGTCCAATTACAAGCTTGGAATATAGATAGTGCGCAAAAGTTGGAAGTAATTGATAACAATGTTATGCTTGAATTGAGAGAAGATTGTGGATTGTTAGCTATTTGAAGATTCCATAACTGAAAGAAGGTATAAGATTTCAACGTTTTACGACCTGATTTTTCTGCAGACGTGATTTCATTGTAGTGGGATATAAAATGTTTCTGTATAAAACATCTGGAAAGAATACTAAAAACTTTCCACCCAATAATAATACATGTACCTCAATAGCCAAGTCGAACTGTGCATTGGTGCGAGAAATTATTATCAATTGTATCTGGAACATTACCGATAGCCGATACAATTACAGAAATGCAGACATTTAAAGAATGTAGTTTATAGAATTTGCTGGCAAACCGTACAACCATAATAGTCGGATCCACAAGTAGGCCAACTACAAGCTTGGAATATAGATTCTGCGCAAACGTTGGAAGTAATAGATAATAATGTTACGCTTGAATTGAGAGAAGATTGTGGATTGTGAGCTATTTGAAGAGTCCATAACTGAAGGAAGGTATAAGATTTCAAAGTTTAACGACCTGAGTGTTCTGCAGACCTGATTTCATTGTAGTGGGATATCAAATGTTTCTGTACAAAACATCTGGAGAGAATACTACAAACTTTCCACCCAATAATAATACATGTACCTCAACAGCCAAGTCGAACTGTGCATTGGTGCGAGAAATTATTATCAATTGTATCTGGAAGATTACCGATAGCCAATACAATTACAGAAATGCAGGCATTTAAAGAAAATTTGGTGTGAATTTGTTTCTTGTATGACATTTTGTTGAGACCGCATATCGCAAGCAGGAAAGAACTTCGATAACACATGTGACAGATATGACATGGGTGTATCTAATATAAACTTGATGAGTGCATAAGTTCTGCACAGTAAGATGGGGATCATACACGGAACGAACTTGCAGTATATGCGATGTCCAGAAAACTATATCTGTGGAACTCAAATACACATGTATACCAATTGAACTCATTATATGAGGCTATCTTCCTATCCTAGCTCAATTAAAATCAGCCACGCTTTCGCAAATCTTGTGTGTGGAGTCAGTGAGTTGACATATGAGCTGTCCAGAGCTCCACAGCAGTTTCTGTTTTGGTACGAACCTGAACATTCATAATTTATCTCTAGTCGCTATAGATCGCATGTAATAAGCAGAGGTCTGGTGGAAAACCGCCAATACAATTCTTTTTGGCAGAAGACACATAGGGCGCACATCTGAACGCTCTCGTTTTGGTAGTCTGCGATAAAGCAATTACTGTCATATAATCCCCTGATGCACACACAATTTGAACTAGATGTTATTCAAGGACGAGCAATTGTAAATTTTCTCAGTTTCACAAAAGTATACCCCCGTATTTGCGTACATTTATATTAATAAGAACGAATCACACAAATATTAGCTCCTATTCTTATATTTGGACTTAGTATACACTAATTATTAAGCTTGTTACCATGGAAAATGTCTGTAATGTCAACGTATTATATGCCGCTACTATTTTTGGATACTGCATTGTGTGATGTCCATTCAATTAATTTCCGTGAGCAGCTGAATTTCGGTAGAATTGACTTAGTATGATGGCATTACATGAGCAATACAGGAGTCAAGTGAACAATTCGTATCCAAACCCCATAAGGGGGCCGATATCAAGGGGAAGTAAGTGCTCAATACCGACATAGTCCAGGAGATATTGGTAGACCTCTGCACCCCTCCCCCAGGACTTAACTTCACCCCACTAATTTTCTTCCTTAAGGTCTCCTCTAATTTTTTTCACTTTTTAACAAGAACAAAAAGTGGCCGCAGAGACTCCAGACAAGATGGCGTCCATCATGGCGGCCATTTTTTTTAAATGCACCAGGTCTCTTTGATCGCCATTATAGTAAAGATGATAGCACATGCGGTCTTGTTTTCCGCTCGATTCGTCATGCTAATTTATAACCCTTACAAATAGCCCAAAATCCGACACCATAATCCAATATGGCGGCCAAGATGGCCGCCGAAATGTGAAAATATGCTATTTTTCTGACATGTTACCACCTTTCGTTTGTCTCTGTGGGAAAATGTTGGCATCTTTGCGTCATGTTATACATTTATCATATAGCGGAGTCATTGGTGAACACATGGGGACCATAATATGTATTCATTGCGGGATATTTTTGTCCGATATCACGTTTTCCCAAATGCCGGTATCATAGGCCAAAGCCGAATCTCCGTTAATAACGCGATGTTATGTTTCGAATCAATGAATGTTATTGCTATTATAACAACACCCATGCATATATATTTGCAGGAGATACTCGAGCTATGATTCCTCTTATACCTGAGTTGAGGAATATTTACCCAAATCCAAGATGGCGGCCAAAATGGCCACCAGAAATAAAAAATCGCCGAAAATCGCTGATTTTAACATCAGTGAACATTATTGTCATGACAACTCCACACCTGCTTACTATTGTAAGTTGGGAACACTTAGGCGAAGAACTTTCCTTGTACCATATCCAAATAAAAGTCCCCCAAATCCAAAATGGCGCCCACAATGGCGGACAGATTTTGAAAAATCACCGAAATTCCCTCATATTCACATCATTGGGCATTATTGTCGAGACAACTCCACCCATGCTTACAATTGAGTTGTAAATACTGAGGTGAAGTAATTACATTACATCTCATGCAATAAATTGTTTTCCAAATCGAAGATGGCGGCCAAAATGGCGACCGAAATTTGAAAACAAGTCTACATTACTTTACTTTCTTACGATGGGCGTTATTGTTTCGCGATTTCTATCCACCATTACATGTTGATATGGAATAGTGACATGAAGTATTCATTAGGGTTTGGCAATTGATACTCACAGCCAAGATCGCTGCTATATTGGCGGCTAGAAATTGAAAAGAAATCGATATTTTCACATATTAATTTCAACTTTTTGTCATAATATCGGTATGTATGGACGAAACTGTACATACACCATCTACTAGTTCAACTTAAAGGTATCAAAACGCATAGCATAGCTCGTATCCTTCTGGAAAGATGAAACACCACAATTAATATCGCGATGTGGCATTTCGAAATCCAGTCTCCACTTAGCGCCGATAATGGCCGTAAGCGTAGGTGCGCCGAATAGTTATATCAGAACAATTACATGATAACAGATTCTGATATGCCACGTCACGTCCATAATTATCTGGACCAGCTTCCATTTCTTTGTCTGAAAAATCTAGGTCGCTCACACCGACAAAGTATTCACCACTTCCTGGGAGTAGGGTCCCTCTAATCATAACGTTTCAAACAATTCATTTTCCGGTGTCTAGCTTACAGAAGGTCATCTCTATGTATGTGTCTCATACCCATGGGATAACGACATGTACACCTGGCGAACCAGTTAGCTAGTCACTTCTCAATAGATGGTTCGTCAACTCAGCGAACCCATTGGCATATGTGGACAACTTCGACAGTGTTTCGAAGGTTGCTAGCTGTCTCATTCCAGATGTCTATCTGCTAAGGAGAAGACCCTAGTGTACAGACTACCCACACTTCTTGACCATTATCCGAAGCAAACTGTGTGACGCACCGCAGTTGTCTCGTCGAATATCTCCCAGCAGAGAAGAACAATGCTCGCGGTGCTAGTTTGTGGACATGCGCCATGATAGTGGGAATGAAATGGGCCACTGTATACACCACCCCTACATCTGGTGCATGTTTAAGATATCGAATGTCGTGCGTGTCGGTTTTATTTGGTGTGGTAAGATTGTATTTCCACATCCGTTTCGAAGCCTTTCTGATTCAACTACGTACACTTTTGTCTGGATAATAATATGCTAGCCTCCCTCAAAACAGTCGGATGGACTAAAGGATAATGTCTTTATAGCATGAATGTATGCGTGTTTTGTTATCCTCTCTCGGGGTTAGTGTCAGTATGTGGGCGGTATTATTCAAGAAAATGTCAGGAACTGTGGTGCATTTATTTCACTATGTATTTAAAGAACAATTTACAGTCTCGATGGCAATGGCTGTGGCCGTTGGGGAACGCGACCTTTATGATCATATAGCTTTATATATATAACTTTAGAATGTAGTAGTTAATGTCTCATGCAGGAAAATGGTCGCATTGGTGATGTTACCAAGAAATCACTTGGTGTACCAACGTTTGTTGAACTGAATGCAAGAGCTCATCAACGTAACATTCCTCTGGATATTCTTCGCGTTGAACATTTAACCCTTTTGTTGATGGCATTTGTACTTTCTTGAACCATACCACACAACGTGAGTATGACATATCAACCAACTATCAAAGGTATCGCCTTTAAGACTACACCCCAGTCTTGGTGGGGCTTATACAGCAGTAGCCAATGGCATACTCCTGGTCCAGTTGTTTAAGAACGGCTTCCAAACGGATGGGGACATACAATCTTAGCATACAAGGAAAGCAAAGCCACACATGAGATCCTGTCTGAATCTAAAACATAACAAAATAAGGGGCGGTGCAGTCATGGTCCAATTTCATTTCCACTATCATGACACATACCCACAAACTAGCACCGTGTGTATTGTTATCATCTGCTTGGATCTGTTCGGTGAGACGTTTGCTGGACGCCAACAAGCTTGTTCTTATGATCATGTTCAAGGAGTTTGGGTATATTATGCATTATGGTCTTCTACGCCTTAGAAATGCATCCGTCAAATGTCGGGCTTTCAACATTCGAAGCCATATACATAAGTTGTCCGGGTACGTCAGTGCATTAGATGAGTATGTGAATTGATGAACCATATATTGAGATGTGGCTCTTTGGGAAGATCACCAGATGTACACGTTGTTAACCCCATTAGGTCACCAAAGCTGACAATACGCAGATAGATAGGTCCTTCTGAAAGCTAGTATACGCATCGACCGAATACCTGTATAGTGTATCGCAAAAGATGACGCATATACCCCATATGTAGCATCTGAATTATACCATAAGCTATACCACGAATGAAGCTCGCTAATAATTCCAAGCTTTCGAAACCAACACGTGAGCTGGACACCGGCATATGTATTGTTTGAAACATTCCGATTAGTGGCACACTCCTACAAAGAAGAGTAGTGAACTGTTGTTATGAGTGAGATAGATTAATCTGACGAAGAGACGGAAACGAGTCTAGATAATGCTGAATGTGGCAATTCAAAATAAGCTCAGGTACTGTTGTTTTGAATCTTGGAAGTCATAATATGACTATTCGGCGCACCTATATACGGTTACGGCCAGTATGAGCCCTTAGTGGAGAATGGATTTTGAAATGCCACATTGCGATTTTGGGTTTTCATCCTTCCAAAAGGCTACGACTTACATTGGAACTAATATATGGCTTATATTATGTACCGTTTCGTTTATACAAATCAATATTATGACAAAAAGTTGAAATTAGTATGTGATAATATCGGCTTCTTTTCAGTTGGCCGCCATATTGACTGTGAGTATCACTTGCCAAACCCTAATGAATAATTCATACATATCAACATGTAATGGTGGGTAGAAATCGCGATAATGCCCATCGTAAGAAAGTAAAGTAATGTAGACTTGTTTTCAAATTTCGGTCGCCATTTTGGCCGCCATCTTCGATTTGGAAAACCATTTCTTGCATGAGATGTAAGGTAATTACTTCACCTCAGTATGTCCAACTCAACTGTACGCATGGATGGAGTTGTCTCGACAATAATGCCCAATGATGTGAATATGAGGGAATTTCGGTGATTTTTCAAAATCTGTCCGCTATTGTGGGCGCTATTTTGGATTTAGGGGAATTTTATTTGGATATGGTACAAGGAAAGTTCTTCGCCTAAGTGTTCCCAACTTACAATAGTAAGCAGGTGTGGAGTTGTCATGACAATAATGCTCACTGATGTTAAAATCAGCGATTATCGGCGATTTTTTATTTCTGGTGGCCATTTTGGCCGCCATCTTGGATTTGGGTAAATATTCCTCAACTCAGGTATAAGAGGAATCCTAGCTCGAGTATCTCCTGCAAATATATATGCATGGGTGTTGTTATAATAGCAATAACATTCATTGATTCGAAACATAACATCGCGTTATTAACGGAGATTCGGCTTTGACCTATGATACCGGCATTTGGGAAAACGTGATATCGGACAAAAATATCCCGCAATGAATGCATATTATGGTCCCCATGTATTCGCCAATGACTCCTCTATATGATAAATGTATAACATGACGCAAAAATTCTAACATTTTCCCACAGAGACAAACTAAAGGTGGTAACATGTCAGAAAAATAGCATATTTTCACATTTCGGCGGCCATCTTGGCCGCCATATTGGATTCTGGGATCGGATTTTTGGCTAATTTGTAAGGGTTGTATATTAGCTTAACGAATCGAGCGGAAAACAAGACCGCATGTGCTATCATATTTACTATAATGGCGATCAAAGAGACCTGGTGCATTTAAAAAAAATGGCCGCTATGATGGACGCCATCTTGTCTGGAGTCTCTGCGGCCACTTTTTTTTCTTGTTAACAAGTGAAAAAAATTAGAGGAGACCTTAAGGAAGAAAATTAGTGGGGTGAAGTTAAGTCCTGGGGGGGTGCAGAGGTCTACCAATATCTCCTGGACTAACAGGGATTTTTCTCCAGTCGAGTCACCCAATCAGGACATTTGCGATGTACATGTAATGATGGATGTAATAAGCATATATTCAGATTTGGATATTTTCAAATAGGTCAACATCAGATGAATGTATCTACTTTTCATGGTTTCTGTTTCCATTCTCATGAAATCTCGGATATAAGCAGCTACTGTTCGCAAAATATTCATATTGTATCAGATTGTATCAGCATTCCTAGCACTTTTGTCAACAGGGGAACAAATGTGTTTACCAGTAGTCACTGAAACCCACCTTAGGAGCGTTATCAATGAAAACTAGCACATTTGGATGATTTCTCCATTTTGGTAATCATCTGAGTCACCATCCTGAATTTAAATTCATATGGATAATAGTATGTTAATCTAACATATCATGTTTGTCGAATGATTAGATAGAATAATTGATTCAAAATAAGGTTGCTATTAGCCACCGATTTCAAACCGCTGTGAATAATTTAAGAGGCGCGAGTGTGAAAAATAATCAATTATTAGAATTTCGGTCGCCGTTTTGGGAGCCATCTTGGATTTTGAGGTCCAAATTGCACAGTCAAGAGGAAGTGTGGTCCAATGGTATTATTGGTCGCGAAACATAACCATTGCACTATCTAAATGTTCCCCCCAAACTCAATGCCAACTCTGAAATTGTTCATGGTTGCCAATTTGATGATTTCATCTCATTTTCGTCGTTTCATTCTCTCGATTTCTTGAGTATAAACATCAATTGTTCACAAACTATTCATATTGTTTCATATCTCCATGTTATTACGCCAACACGGAGCAAATATATTCACCTATATTCACTAAATCGCACATTAGGAGTGATATCAAAGAAAATTTGACAAATTTTAGTGATTTATCAATTTTGGCAACCATTTTGGTCGCCATCTTGGATACAGATGCACTTTTTTGGTTGTAATTCTATGGCGATCTATATGTTTAAACCTGTTGCAAATATTTGTCATCAAATTCAGCTATTTTCTGGCTAACACTTGGCTCGAATTACAAATTCTATATTTGGTAAAATTTCATAGCATATTAATGAATTCACATTTTGACGACATTTTGTAGGAATAATACCCAAAGTATAACATATTATCATGTTCAAATGGTTAGGTATTCAAATGTATTTAAAATTAAGTTGCTGTTAGCCACCGATTTCAAACAACCGTGAATGTTTTAAGAGACATGTGTGAAAATTCATCATTTTCCCTCACTTCGGTCGACATTTTGGCGGCCATCTTGGTTATATGTGGTCAATTTTTATGTCAAAGTAAAGCCTGTTATCATAGTATCACAACAGTAGAGAAATATTATATTTCCTACCATAAATTCACTACTAGCTATTAATCAAACCGATTCAGTGCCTACTCTGAAATTTTGGATGGCGGCCATCTTGATGACGTCATAAATCCACCCAGTCGCGACCCCCAGGTGTCTAACATTTGTTTTCTGATGCCCGAGATATCAAGCAACATCATGAGCATAGTGGCTATATTTCTTCACAAAATGCACACGGGAGCCAAAAAATGGACATAAGAGCCTCTACCATATCGGCAGTGAGCCAAATACTTTTCAATGTTCGATTTTTCGCACAGTCATTTTGTGTCATTGTGATTTTACCGAGAAACAAGTTTTCAGAAGAATTAAATCATCATGGCATTTAAGGAATTTTAAGATGATTTATTTTTCAAAAACTAATATATTAGGTAAAATTTAAAGTGATTATTAAATCGCTTGTGTCCAGATAATGCAGACACGTAAACCTTTGTAACACTTTTTAACATATTATCGGTACACTGAGACGAGTAGAAGAAATATCCTGCGGTTTTCCCACAGGGACGTTACATTATTTGTAACACAAATCAACGAGTGGTCTCTGTGGATCTCAGAAATCATGTGTATAGCGGTCGCGTTGTAAATATTGAAGGCCGATGACTTCTCTGATCGATAGGTCACGGTCGTTACACGCTTTGTGTGATAACCACAGTTAAGCAACGTCGGGCGCGATTATTCCATGGATGTGTGACCGGCTTGGGATTCCGTATGCTTCGTAACAATTTATCGCTACACTGAGACGAGTTGAAAAAATATACTGCAGTTTTCTCACAGGGACTTTATATCATTTGTAACACAGTCCTGTCTACGAGCGGTCACTGTGGATCTCTGAAATCATATAACGATTCGTAACACTTTGTAACATATATCGCTGCATTGAGATGAGTTTTAATAATATGCTGCGTTTTTTTTTGGGGGGGGGGGACTTAATATCATTTGTAAAATGTACCGGTAACGCCTCATAACACTGTGCAACATATCGCTACAATAAAAGGAGGTGAAGAAAGATTGAATGCTGCTTTTTTTTTCTTTCTTTTTTTTACGGGGACTTTGTAAGTTTCAGTTTGTAGGGCCAGTCTCTGTGGAATCTCAGAAGTCATGAAACGCTTTGTAACATATCGTTACACTGAGAGTCTGAGACGAAGGGAAAAAATATGTTGCAGTTTTCTCACGGGACTGGTACAATGTTTGGGGACATCTGTTAACAGTAATTAAAAATTTCATCCTATAATATAAATTGTAGACTAGTGCTCAGAATATATAACCACTAAATTTAAAACTCTTACCACAGGAGCTTGGAACTTGATCAATAACTGCCTTAATTATGCTAATTAGCATTTTTTTTTTGGCCCAGCATTATGGCCAAAAAATGGTAATTAGGCTAATTAATGCAATTATTAATCAAGTTCCACACTCCTGTTGTCTTACAAAATGACAAGTGGTGCCTGCTGGGAAAATGTAAATAAAATTATAAATGAAACGAAAACTAAAAAGTTGTGTATGTGGGGGAACTTTCGGCCGGGCAGTGCCATAGGCCTATTAATTTGCCCGTGCGACGTGACCTTGACCTTGAAATCGGGTCATTTCAAGGTCAAACGCACGAATATCACGGGATTTCGATGAAACTTGGTATGTGGGGTATTTTCGGCCGTGCAGTGCCATAGACATACTAACTTGCCGGTGCGACGTGACCTTGACCTTGAAATCGGGTCAATTCAAGGTCAAATCGCGAATTTTGATGGGATTTCGACGATATTTGATACGTTGGGTTACTTTTGTCCACTGGGTGTTTTGGACGGATCGAGTCGTGATACCGACCTGACCTTGACCTTCAAAATGATCAATTCGTGGACAAATCGGGTAAAACCGGATGGATTTCGACGGTTACTTTTGTCGGGTACTTTTGTCCGGGCAGCGCTTTGGACGGGTCAAATCGTGACCCCACCTGACCTTGACCTTCAAAATGGACAATTCAAGGTCAAAGCCCGGACGAAGTCGGGTCACCTTCTAGTATATTAGAGGAGCGGCCAAATCCAAAAAGGGCCTTAGTTTTCGAGATACCCCTACCATCGGTAGAACAAGTTGAAACCAACTTTTTCTGAAAGCTAAATATATATCATTTATGAAAATGATTCTTAGCCTTGCCGGAATTGGTGGCAGCTATGTATGGTAAGACTATTTGTGAAGGTACCTACCGAAAAATTAGCCTGTTTTCAGCGGTTGGCCAGCTATACACAATTGGTTAAAAGTTAAGCACATGACCAAAAACAGAATGTTCTATTTGTTATTATGGGGTACATGGTGATACTACGTTGTTATTTTTTCTGGTTTGTTTGAGATTTCACGACGTCCTGGTGGAGAATGTAACGTTATGCGTTAAAACATAATGACGATTCAAAGAAACTGTCGCCCGCCAACTCTGTACAAAACTAGCACGCTGGATTGAGCTTATCTTATCATATATGTTTGGAAAGAATAGAGTATTTTCTACCCGGAGGTATTAAGTTTATTTTCCTGACCCTACAAATTTAGCAATAATAGGCAAAAACTTAACCCTCCCCCAAATGTCATAAAATGCTAAGTATAGCCATCGCCGGGGATTGGATCCCAGAATGATAGAATAGTGCGTAGTATTTCCTTTTACTTAGTGTAGAACACACATAACAAGTGTAAAATGCTAATTTCCAACCATATTCACTATTAGATAAGTATCAAAATCCAAGATGGCGTCCAATATGGCATTCAGTTTTTATTTTAAGTGAAGCGACATACGAAAAATCCTGAAAAGGCACGTCCCAAGTGGTAAAATGTATATTATTTTAATGACCATATAGAATAGTATTTCATATGAAACATTAGTTTCACCAATAGTACATCTTATCAATTGAAAAAATAAAAAATTTATTCCGCCGTTCAATGTCATAAAATTCGAACTAAAGTTGTCGCTTGGGATTGGAACCACGAATGATCGCATAACGCGCAGTCACACATGCAAATTGGCCAGATAAATTGCCATCCAAATTTGTTATTAAAAGAGTATCATAATCGAAGATGGCGTTCAATATGGTGGCCATTTTTAAATTAAAGACTTAGTGAACGGACATACGACAAATTCAGAAAAGAAATGTCCCCAGTGGTATATTATATATAATTGTACTGACTACATAGAATATTTCATATCAAACATTAGATTCAGCATTGATCTTTATTATCAATTGATGAAATAATTAGACAAAAACTTGATCACCCCTACAGTCACAAACTTCCACACAAATGGGCCACTGTGGATTGTAGTACAGGCCAAAAAGAAATGAGCATACATTTTGGATTTCATTTGTGCTGAATACGATAAAGAAACAAAAAGTTTGAAGTCACACCCACTATTGCGCCATAATGGCAGCCAATATGGCATTTAAGTGTAATATATATGTTATCTTCATAAAGATGAGCAACATTTGCTTTTATCAATCATAAAAGTTACATGGCTCTGATGGCTTACCATTCAATTGACGTTCAGTGACTAACGGTTAAACATGACTCCAGTGACGACATGTTTATAGAGACAGATGGATCTGAGAAATACAATTATTATTCCCATATGTTCATTGAATATGAGTCATACAATGTGATTCTATGCATTCACAGCAATGGGCACTTGAACATGGCATGTCCAGGTTTTCTTGAGAAACAAAAATGAATATTCTGGGTGAACAAGAACACGACACTATACACCAGTGATTTTTAGTTGATTACATCACACTGACTTACACTCAGTTACTTGTATCCCCATAAAACACCAGATCGACGACGAAGGTGTTATAAATTCCGATCAATAACACTGATATGAGGTCCATGTTAAGTGAAAATAACATTCGAATATCTGCCAGTTTTGGGGTAGGTGGCTTATGTATGGACTGAGTATATTGCTTCCGCGGTACGATCGGCGCTGTCTTTCCGCCACCCATAAGAATACAATGTATGTTGTGATATGGCCTAGTCGCCATAGACCAAACCGTAAACACAATTTGGATATCTATATATCAAGACTAATGACTAGTGTCTATTGTGAATTGCCTTATGCCTGTCGCCATTTCAATTGTGTTAATAGCCTACAAATTTTCATTACATACCATTTTATCCATTTCAAATGCCACCAGACTCAAAAGTACCGTGGATAAAACAAACGTTTTAGTGACATTCATGGTTTGCTTGTGAGTTGCGTGATTATGATTAGAATCTAACGGCAATCACAAATGAAACACCAATGTGCATGTTCAATGGAGATTATCGCACTATGACCTATCTATCAATAAAATGTATTAGCATGAGATATTGCTATACATGTATAGTCAGGACCCACGTCCCTAAGAACTAATACAGATATGATATCCGCCGGAGATATAGAAGATTGAAGTTTAATTAGTCTTGCCCGGAAACTCAATATCTTCTGGTTGTAACATATATGAATCCGATTGCCATTCACAACCATTTAACTCACAAATTAGTCGGGACTAAAATATCAATGTACATGCACATGAAAAATATGCACATCAAGCAACATATGGCGAGAACAACTTATATTCATAGGTATGCGGTGTTGCTTTATTGTTTGACGCTGAGCCGAAACTCGAACGATTATACAAAGCAGCAACCTCTCGATCACTATAACGCCTATTTATAAACCAGTGTACACTGATTGCATTATATGGACATTGTGGTCCCATTTTATGTCATTAAAGAGCATTTTGTGCGTGTGATGATGAATTTCGTGTATCGCTAATAGGTAGTTACTATGATGTGTGAACTTTGATTGATCGTGGACTCATATCCAACTTTGGCAAAACCAGAGATCGAGAAGATATCTTATTTACTGGATTTCAAAATGTATGCCATTTAAGTTTTTTTGCGTTACTGCATAAAATAACAGATGGTGATTCTGTTATTTAATGTTTCATGTGGCCAAAACTGTTGCAAGGCTCTCTGAAAATGTTGGTGAAAATTCAAAAGGACATGTTAAGGTGGACTGCACATTCAAGACTATCACAATATATTAATGATAGCAATATGTTAGTATTGAACATTACAACATCACTTCGTACCACATAGAGTGCATGATTATTTGTAACGGTCAATGACCATCCTCTATTATTACCAGTTGTCTACATATTGTTAATTCTTTACTTACCTAACGTCCCAAAATGACATCAAATGTGTCAAACAATAGTCAAATGTGCATTGGAGATCAATACACGATACACCATTAGGCAAATTAAACTATTTAAGTCATTCTCGGAATTTCACTAAGTGTTTTTTTTATTTTTGGTAGGTTTGTCTTTCTCCAAATATTTGATATAAAGTTCCTGATAATTATTAAACAAAACAACCTAAACATTCAACAAAATTCCAATTTCCATACAGTATTAATCCTGGCGTCACACCTGTGTCATAGCTAAGGGTGTGACATTTGGAACCTGATGTAGGATACCACCAAACCAATCGAAAGACACGACTTACCCGCCCTTACGGAGCAGATCGACAGTTTATGGAAATTAATTTGAGACAATCACGTCAAAGCTTTATCTGAAAAAAAATGTTGTCTTATCACCATCACTCAAACACAACATATCGACGTCTAATATAAACACACAATCTAAACAATATATCGCTTCAAACTGCCGTATGATACATTTTGACCGACTTTCGTATGCATTGTTTGCAGCGTGTTGGCATTAAAATTAGCCGTCATATTGGGCGTCATCTTGGATTTTGGTTGTCTACTAAGACCAGATGTGGATCCAAATTTTACATTTTATGTTTCTTAGTTGTATTCAACAGAAAGTAATTCCGAACGATTTGCTTAATTCTTTGCATTCTGGACTATAGTCACAAGTGCCGCCATTATGTGGACGTTTGTGACTGGGTGTTGATTAAGTTTTTGTTTACTAATTCTCCAACTGATAAGATAGACTAACGGTGAAACTACTGTGCCATATGAGATATCGTCTATGTAGTCACTTCAATGATATACAGTATGCCACAGGGGACGTTCCATTTTAGTTCGTTCGTATGTGCGTTCGCTAAGTGGTACAATTAAAATTGGACGCCATATTGGACGCCATTTTTTGTATCGTACTCTTCTAATAGTGAATATGGATGGAAATTTATACCTGTCACTTCGTATGTGTGTTGTACGTTAAATAAAACAACATACTGCGCATAATGCTATCACTCGTGGTTCCAATCCCAGTCGATAACTTTATTCGAATTTTATGACATTGGATGGGGGGATACAGTTCTACCTATTAGCTTACCAATTGAAAAGATGTATTAATGGTCAAATTAATGTTTGATATGAAATGTTATTCTGTGTGGTCACTACAATAATATAGATTTTACCACTGGGGACATTCCTTTTCGGGATTTTTCGTATGTCGCTCCACAGAGTCTTAAAATAAAAACTGAATGCCATATTGGACGCCATCTTGGATTTTGATACTCTTCTAATGGTGAATATGGTTGGAAATTCGAATTTTACATTTGTTATGTGTATTCTACACGAAATAAAAGGAAATACTACGCACTATTCTATCATTCTGGGATCCAATCCCAGGCGATGGCTATACTCAGCATTTTATGACATTGGGGGAGGGGTAAGTTTTTTCCAATTAACTACAATATTTGTACGGATAGGGTAATAAAATTAATACCTTCGGGTAGAAAATACTTTCCAAACATATATGACACAATAAGCTCAATCCAGCGTGCTAGTTTTGTACAGAGTTGACGGACGACAGTTTCTCTGAATCGTCATGATTTTTTGACGCATAACGTTACATTCTCTACCATGACGTCGTGAAATCTCAAACAAACCAGAAAAAAATAAGAACGTTCCAATCTAGTATCACCATGTACCACATAATAACAAATAAAACGTTCTGTTTTTTGGTGATGTGCTTAACTTTTAACCAATTGTGTATAGCTGGCCAACCGCTGAAAACAGACTAATTTTTCGGTAGGGTAGCTCCACAAATAGTCTTACCTTACATAGCTGCCACCAATTCCGGCAAGTCCAAGAATCATTTTCATAAATGATATATATTTACCTTCCAGAAAAAGGTTGGTTTCAACTTGTTATACCGATGGTAGGGGTATCCGACCACTTTTGGCGTTCGGCCGCTCCTCTATATTATATAGTTATATATGACGATGTCTGTTTTTTTTCGTTAGAGCTTCTGCTATTTCTTCAGATCGAATTGCTGAGAGATCACTTTTATAGTCCCATGCATTAAAGGCATTATTCATTTCGGAGTAATCGGCTCGATTATAACCCAATATTCTTCTTTTTATGATTCCACTCGGCTTCTTAACTTTCAAATTCAAACGTAGTATAATTGGACCATGAAACCGAGTTAAGTCTGAAAATCATTGATCTAAAATCTCTGTGTGGAGGTGCCTGTGATTGTTGGTAGTGAAATTCCATCCATCCTTGATGATCAATTGACAAAGAACAAAACCCGAAGAATTCAAACAGCACCCTTCCTAAAGCAAACAACGCCAAGTGACATCGATATTCTAGACTCTCCGGATGCATCGTTTCCATTATTCTTCCCGTCTGATCACCTGATCCACGAGATGCCTTGATCCGACCGCTCGTAATGAGAGCGTACTCGACGTTAAGGAACATTCTCTCGATAACATCTTTCAATATGTGAATGTTTGCCCGAAAGTCGGCGACTGGCGCCGGCCTGAATAGGTTAGAGGATAGCTGAACATTTCAATATGATCGGCTGCAAATGTTATTAACTCTTTGGAAATTTTATAGAGAAGTTTGTCGATATTTTCCTCGCACCGATCGCTGCTTACTCGGTTGTCACCACGTGACAATTGGTCAGCAACAATGTTCCTGTATTATGTTAACTTGGTAATGATATCATCGACAAAAGCCAACCATTTATTCATTATTTTTTCTGATTTTCCCAATGCTCTTCTGATAGCACGATGGCCTCCTTTATTGTTACCAGTCGTTTTTATCACGAAGAACTCTTCTAAAGGGTCCTTATTTGAACCCACAATTATAGACATAAATTTAACAAAGTCGTAATATGGAAACTCTTCCTGTTTAAACTGCATCCAAAGATCAAGCGTCTTATTCTGAAGCAATGATTTAACCTTGTCTATATAAATGCATCTGACAACATCGCTTGAACATATCACCGTTACAGATGTGGATACTCGTCGTTTCATGTCATGGGATACAATCCCGGTTCCATACGTGACCTCTGCTGCTTCTATGGTGTTCCTTATATTAGACAAATTAACCGTCAGCTTGCTAGCCGGGATTGTATCATAGAATTGTCTTGATGTACTTAATGCATCAAATATATTAACAGCGAGACACTGCCTTGTTTGTGGTGTCATTCCCGCGATATCATCAGTGATGATAAACAACAAGAGAAGAGACCACAGACGTCTGCGGAGATATATCAGATCAGATTCCGAGACACCAGTCAACAAGTTCATTTCAGGAACAAAATAATGAGGCAGGAATCCTTTTTTTAAATCCTGATCAAGTCTCTTTAATATATCCATAACTGGCCAGTAATTTTCCAAGAATCTAGCGTCCGTCTGCTCGAAATGCCAGAGAGCTGACGTCTTCAGATGGTAGGACGTCAACACTCCCCGTCCATAATCGATGACATGTCCGACTAACTTCAATTGTATTATAATCAGTTTCTGGTTAATTGACATTGTTCTCAACAGCACGACTTCCGCCTTGGCGAACGACAGACAGAAATCGTGTTCACTGTCCGGGTCTGGTGGAGCAGGTCGCGCCACAATGTGGAATTCCCCGGAGCTAATTAGCGATATAATGTCGTCTGATGGCCATGATCTGTCGCGTGTGGAAAATAAGCGTGCTGTCTGTGGTATTCTACTTATTCTTAGTTGTGGAACCACGTCGTTTGTGATAAGTCGACCATTGAGTATCTTACCAACCTTTGATTTTCCATCAGCATCTACAGTTCCACCGAAGATCTCCTCACACATGTCTCTGATGGGATCAGCCAGCGCGTATTTCCTGTCACCCAAGAGGACGCTTGGTATGAGCCCTGCTAACCCCTCCGTAGATATCCGGACATAACATGGGAGGTCATGTCGGTATCTCAAACTTGATTCATCTATTATTATGTTTCAAGGTTCCATCAGAAGATCTTGATCACTTGTTGAGGTTTCAAGACCGCTCGCCCTGCTCCCTACTGCCGTCACGATATAACGATCATTCGACTGACGTGCCGCACGTCTATTGTGATCACCTTGAAGTAGAATCCGTTTATAACGTGGAGATAGTTCATGTGAGCCCTCACTGGACCGACTTCTTGGCGAGGACGCCATGATTAATAAATGGATACCTTACTCAGATAACACTTGGTGTGTCAGTTTTAAGACGATGGTGTCGTTATTAATACTTCTGTCAATACTGGACATCCAAGATGAGTAGGAATTAAATAACATGTCGTCTTTCTGAAAAAGAAAATAAACATAACAATTTAATTTGGATTTTATCATGTTTTGATATGACGGGTAGAATATATATATAGCGTACGTGAATATAACGGAGATTACTTGAGGGGGTGTTAACGATGGTCTATTATAAATCGGGGTGGGATAATGAGTATATATAATATAAGTCTGTAATTTATTGTTTTTAATTTAGCACTATCGATTACTGTGACACGATATTGAAGAACCATCAACCTGTTGAAAATTATAACCCCATTTTCTAAACTTTGTTGACATGAAAATCATTTTTAACTTCACTGTTCTCAGGCACCAATAAGATCAGATTATGTAAAACAGACCTGTTTTTAAAAGTGGACTTATACGTAAACTTATTTTTTTCTTGATTCAAGAAATTAAACTGTTATTACGCCATCCATAACTAGTTGTTATATATGAGAATGTTCATGCCACGCATGTCGATCCAATGGAAAATTGGGCTGAGATGAGTTCAAGGTCATGTGACCGTATCCAATTATCAGCTGACCTTTATCTATAAACACCGTAGTCTATTTCCAGTTGATTGCTCCCTGATTGCATGGTATTGTGTGGGTCTCATTGATTCTCATTATTATAATTGTGATGAGTTATCTCTTATCAGGTAGTATGTAGGTCGCATTGATCTCATTATTATAATTGTGACGAGTTGATTCTCATTATAATTGTGATGAGTTATCTCTTATTAAGTATTGTGTAGGTCTCATTGATTCCCATTATCATAATTGTGATGAGTTATCTCTTATTGAGTATTGTGTATGTCTCATTGATTCTCATTATCATAATTGTGATGAGTTATCTCTTATTAAGTATTGTGTGGGTCTCATTGATTCTCATTATCATAATTGTGACGAGTTATCTCTTATTAAGTATTGTGTGGGTGTCGTTGATTCTCATTATAATTGTGACGAGTTATCTCTTATTAAGTATTGTGTAGGTCTCATTGATTCTCATTATAATTGTGACGAGTTATCTCTTATTAAGTATTGTGTGGGTCTCATTGATTCTCATTATAATTGTGACGAGATATCTCTTATTAAGTATTTTGTAGGTCTCATTGATTCTCATTATCATAATTGTGATGAGTTATCTCTTATCAAGTATTATGTAGGTCTCATTGATTCTCATTATCATAATTGTGATGAGTTATCTCTTATTAAGTATTGTTTTTGGGTCTCATTGATTCTCATTATTATAATTGTGATGAGTTATCTCTTATTAAGTATTGTGTAGGTCTCATTGATTCCCATTATCATAATTGTGATGAGTTATCTCTTATTAAGTATTGTGTAGGTCTCATTGATTCTCGTTATCATAATTGTGATGAGTTATCTCTTATTAAGTATTGTGTAGGTCTCATTGATTCTCATTATCATAATTGTGATGAGTTATCTCTTAATAAGTATTGTGTAGGTCTCATTGATTCTCATTATCATAATTGTGATGAGTTATCTCTTATTAAGTATTGTGTATGTCTCATTGATTCTCATTATCATAATTGTGATGAGTTATCTCTTATTGAGTATTGTGTATGTATCATTGATTCTCATTATCATAATTGTGATGAGTTATCTCTTATTAAGTATTGTGTGGGTCTCATTGATTCTCATTATCATAATTGTGATGAGTTATCTCTTATTAAGTATTGTATATGTCTCGTTGATTCTCCTTATCATAATTGTGTTGAGTTATCTCTTGTTAATTATTGTGTGGGTCTCATTGATCCTCATTATCATAATTGTGACGAGTTATCTCTTATTAAGTATCATGTAGGTCTCATTGATTTTCATTATCATAATTGTGACGAGTTATCTCTTATTAAGTTTTGTGTAGTTCTCATTGATTCTCATTATCATAATTGTGATGAGTTATCTCTTATTAAGTATTGTGTAGGTCTGGTTGATTCCCATTATCATAATTGTGATGAGTTATCTCTTATTAAGTATTGTGTAGGTCTCATTGGTTCTCGTTATCATAATTGTGACGAATTATCTCTTATTAAGTATTGTGTAGGTCTCATTGATTCTCATTATCATAATTGTGATGAGTTATATCTTATTAAGTATTGTGTAGGTCTCATTGATTCTCATTATCAAAATTGTGATGAGTTATCTCTTATTAAGTATTGTGTAGGACTCATTGATTCTCATTATCATAATTGTGATGAGTTATCTCTTATTAAGTATTGTGTAGGTCTCATTGATTCCCATTATCATAATTGTGATGAGTTATATCTTATTAAGTATTGTGTAGGTCTCATTGATTCTCATTATCATAATTGTGATGAGTTATCTCTTATTAAGTATTGTGTAGGTCTCATTGATTCTCATTATCATAATTGTGACGAGTTATCTCTTATTAAGTATTGTGTAGGTCTCATTGATTCTCATTATCATAATTGTGACGAGTTATCTCTTATTAAGTATTATGTAGGTCTCACTGATTCTCATTATCATAATTGTGATGAGTTATCTCTTATTAAGTATTGTGTAGGTATCATTGATTCTCATTATCAAAATTGTGATGAGTTATCTCTTATTAAGTATTGTGCAGGTCTCATTGATTCTCATTATCATAATTGTGATGAGTTATCTCTTATTAAGTATTGTGTAGGTCTCATTGATTCTCATTATTATAATTGTGACGAGTTATCTCTTATTAAGTATTGTGTAGGTCTCACTGATTCCCATTATCATAATTGTGATGAGTTATCTCTTATTAAGTAATGTGTAGGTCTAATTGATTCTCACTGTCATAATTGTGATGAGCTATCTCTTATTAAGTATTGTGCAGGTTTCATTGATTATCATTATCATAATTGTGATGAGTTATCTCTTATTAAGTATTTTGTAAGTCTCATTGATTATCACTGTCATAATAGTGATGAGTTATTTCTTATTTCGTTTTGTATAGGTCTCATTGATTCTCATTATAATAATTGTGATGAGTTATCTCTTATTATGTATTGTGTAGGTCTCATTGATTCTCGTTATCATAATTGTGATGAGTTATCTCTTATTAAGTATTGTGTAGGTCTCATTGACTCTCATTATCATAATTGTGATGAGTTATTTCGCATTAAGTATTGTGTAGGCTTCAATGATTCTCATTATCATAATTGTGATGAGTTATCTCTTATTAAGTAATGTGTAGGTCTCATTGATTTTCACTGGCATAATGGTGATGAGTTATCTCTTATAAAGTATTCTGTAGGTCTCATTGATTCTCATTATCATAATTGTGAAGAGCTATCTCTTATTAAGTATTGTGCAGGTCTCATTGATTCTCATTATCATAATTGTGATGAGTTATCTCTTATTAAGTATTGTGTAAGTCTCATTGATTATCACTGTCATAATGGTGATGAGTTATTTCTTATTTCGTTTTGTATAGGTCTCATTGATTCTCATTATAATAATTGTGATGAGTTATCACTTATTGAGTATTGTGTGGGTATCATTGATTCTCCGTTATCATACTGGTGATGAGTTATCTCTTATTAAGTATTGTGTAGGTCTCATTGATTCCCATTATCATAATTGTGATGAGTTATCTCATATTAAGTATTGTGTAGGTCTCATTGATTCTCATTATCATAATTGTGATGAGTTATCACTTATTGAGTATTGTGTGGGTCTCATTGATTCTCCGTTATCATACTGGTGATGAGTTATCTCTTATTGAGTATTGTGTAGGTCTCATTGATTCTCATTATCATAATTGTGATGAGTTATCTCTTATTAAGTATTGTGTAGGTCTTATTGATTCTCATTATCATAATTGTGAAGACTTATTTCTTATTGAGTATTGTGTAGGTCTCATTGATTCTCATTATCATAATTGTGATGAGTTATTTCTTATTAAGTATTGTGTAGGTATCATTGATTCTCATTATAATAATTGTGACGAGTTATCTCTTATTAAGTATTGTGTAGGTCTCGTTGATTCTCATTATAATAATTGTGATGAGTTATCTCTTATTAAGTATTGTGTAGGTCTCATTGATTCTCATTATAATACCTGTTATGAGTTATCTCTTATTAAGTATTGTGTATGTTTCATTGATTCGTATACAAATAATTGTGATGAGTTATCTCTTATTAAGTATTGTGTAGGTCTCATTGATTCTCATCATCATACTTGTGATGAGTTATCTCTTATTAAGTATTGTGTAGGTCTCATTGATTCTCATTATCATAATTGTGATGAGTTATCTCTTATTAAGTATTGTGTAGGTCTCATTGATTCTCATTATAATAATTGTGACGAGTTATCTCTTATTAAGTATTGTGTAGGTCTCGTTGATTCTCATTATAATAATTGTGATGAGTTATCTCTTATTAAGTATTGTGTATGTCTCATTGATTCTCATTATAATACCTGTTATGAGTTATCTCTTATTAAGTATTGTGTATGTTTCATTGATTCGTATACAAATAATTGTGATGAGTTATCTCTTATTAAGTATTGTGTAGGTCTCATTGATTCTCATCATCATACTTGTGATGAGTTATCTCTTATTAAGTATTGTGTAGGTCTCATTGATTCTCATTATCATAATTGTGATGAGTTATCTCTTATTAAGTATTGTGTAGGTCTCATTGATTCTCATTATAAATAATTGTGACGAGTTATCTCTTATTAAGTATTGTGTAGGTCTCATTGATTCTCATTATAATACCTGTTATGGGTTATATCTTATTGAGTATTGTGTATGTTTCATTGATTCGTATACAAATAATTGTGATAAGTTATCTCTTATTAAGTATTGTGTAGGTCTCATTGATTCTTATTATCATACTTGTGATGAGTCATCTCTTATTAAGTATTGTTTAGGTTTCATTGATTCTCATTATAATACCTGTTATGAGTTATCTCTTATTAAGTATTGTGTATGTTTCATTGATTCGTATACAAATAATTGTGATGAGTTATCTCCTACTAAGTATTGTGTAGGTCTCATTGATTCTCATTATCATACTTGGGATGAGTTATCTGTTATTAAGTAGTGTGTAGATTTCATTGATTATTATAACAATTATTGTGACGAGTTATCTCTTATTAAGTATTGTGTAGGTCTCATTCATTCTCATTATTATAATTATGATGAGTTATTTATTGCATCATAAATATGAACTCTGTGTAGCAACACATTTGCGAAAAAAACCGATTCACATTTGAAGAGAAATGACGAGAATGGTTATTTTTATCACTTTAATTTACGATTACTGCTTTATTCATAACATTTGTAACTATGATTGTGATGGTAGCGGTGCTTTTTTCATGACATATATTTTGATGGTAGCGGTGCTGTTTTCATAACATATATTATCTCGATTGTGATGGTAACGGTTCATAACATATATTACCATGAGCCAGGAACGAAAATGGTACCAATTTGGTGGGCAAATTCTATCAACATATTTCTGAAAGCTTATAATCTGAAGTTTATCTCAGTGCTGTGGCGCACCGGGGCAGTGTAGCTTAGTGTCAAAATGTGTGTTTCCATGGCAACGGAGGGTGTTTTTGGTTGGTATAAAAAATATGCCTATGATGGTTTATAACTAGAAACTTTAATGCCGCACGTCTACCTTTGCATCGATACGGGGTGCTACCCTTGGTGGGCTTTCTTTTAGCACTGGAGAAATCCCTTCAAGAGGTCAAGGTCATATATAAAGGTCAAGGTCATTGACCAAAATAATAGGATTTTTCATATCGAGTCATACATTTTCTACCCACTGAGTTTATGTATCATTTCTGAATACGTTATCTTTACTCAGAAATAATCTATATCATATAGGCTACATGGAGAACTGCGTTGTTATTGAAACGGAGAAGTCTGTCATGAGATATAGTCCTTTAAACTTGGTGACCATTTTCAAAAATGGGTCAAAATCAGTTATTTCACAAGCTATCGTGCTTCTGTGTATAGTATAGATTAGATACTTATAGTGGGATATTAGGGTTGAATCATGATTTTAGTGGCTAAAGCATGAGACTTCAAATATATGTTGCTCAGTTATAAGGAAAACATTTTTGGAAGGGTGCTCGGGTTGGGGGGTCATTTGTCATGATAAACTCAGGTTTCCATGGCAACGACATAAAATATATGAAGAAATATTTAAAACGCCACTTTTAAGATTCAATGAACCTGTGATTAAAGAAATGATGTTAACTCATATCTGACTCATTACTGGTCCACAAAACGGACTGGGCCACCAGGGCATATAGGTTCAGGGTCAATTATCAAGGTCAAGGTCATTGGAAAAAATGTATTATTTTGGTCTATTTTTTACTAATTGTCTCATATTTCGCTACCCCTAGTGCATTAGTCATAACAGTAATCCCCATAACAATATAGAAAATTTAGGGTGCCATCACCACGTTCAATTTGATATATGGCACACTTGATATAAGACGATCGCTGTAAATATGTCACAACATATAGTTCATATATAATCACAGTTTTAAGTGTTACTTTTTATAGTATCTGTGGCAATACATAATTCACGATACATTGCCGTATAGAGATCATCAGACCAAAATTTTTACAATACTTCACATATATTTTGCTCAGTTATAGTGGAAACTTCAGATGAGAGATCATGTGTCAGGAAAGACTACAATAGATGTTTCCATGGCAACGGCATCAAATATTGTGAGAAAAGCTGACAAACGTCCACTGCTGGCAACCGGATGAGTCTTGTGTTAGAATAAATGAAGTGAACTCATAGTGCCATTCAATGGTCCATCAAACGGATTGGGTCATAGGACACATAGGGTCAAAGTCAACTGTTACGGTCAAGGTCAATCACTCTTATTAGTACCTCACAGTGTGCCAGTATCCTTTTCACCAACTCATAGGGGCTTCAAGACAGCTGATACCCCCAGTCAATGCTGTCATATGCCACCATATTGCGTACGTCCTGATATCAGAGCAGATTTTCCACACCCTACTATTTTTTTTTTAGTGGCAGATCCCACATGTCCATGGTTTGGTTTGTTCGGGTTTCTGAATTGGACAAAAATCTTTTAAAACATGCAAAAATATGGTTGTTCAAGTTATTTGCCAGACGGGTTTTGTAACTGGTCCATGCTGTCTGCGTAGAAAGTTCAATATATCCCAGATTAAAATTATAAATGATCAAATGATAAAAGTGTAAGGGGGTGCTGCCACTCTATCAGTATGCCAAGTTCCATACTTTAGATCCTAAAATCGAGATGCAATCCTTAATGGACCCCGCTATATGTAAGGAATAGGAATGTGCATAAATCCCAGATATGAGAATAGAATATACATGTAAGTGGCATGATCTCCGTAATATTGACTCTGCGTGGAGACATATATCCTACGTTGGCTCCAAATAATGTGATCTCTTCATATATGGAATATGTTGATTGGCTGAAAAACTGCTTATTGTGACCCACATGCATGAGTAAACTTGATTCTACGATGTATTCGATGGCTCCAGTCAAATGGTCACCAGACTGTCCGTATGGAGTTTGGTGACGATCGGAAGAAGAATGTGATATGTGGGGTGTGACAAATGATTTAGTCATAGAAAGAGTACAATCAAAGAGGGCTGCCGGTGGCGATGTTTTTCATCGAAAATCGTTAAAATATGATAGCTCCCATTTTAGTGGTGATCCTAAACAAGACTGAATATTCAAAACAATTGTTCTCCAATGAGTTTATGTCATTCCCATGGAAACCATATTTTATCCGGATACATGACCCTTCTTCTAGGCATCCCCTTCTCAAATGTTTCGCTAAAACAATTGTCCTCCAATGAGTTTATGTCATTCCCATGGAAACCAATTTTTATCCGGATACATGACCCTTCTTCTAACAATACATGATTAATCACATTCAGGGGTTTAGGTGAATGCCCAACTAGGCTCCACGTGTACATGTATTACGTATTTTGAATGGAAGTCCATTATAGAAGAGCAACTGAGTGGGACTCGGTGTATTCTAGTTGGGCATTCATGTAAACCCCTGAATGTGATGATTAATCATCTGATATGTCTGCGATTAATATGTCTTCATGATATATCACTTATTGTGACAGACAAGGGTAAAGTGATGATACGATCGTTTAATGTATTGTTTACATGCGACAAATCAAAATTCTCTGGCTTTGTTTAGTTATAAATTTAGTTGTTTTGTCATTTAACAAACCTCAGATTAATTCCATTTGCACCCCCCCCCCCCCCTGAATCAGAATCAAACCAAATAACATGTTTTTGCATAATTCCATTTGCACCCCCTTGCACGTCAGTGCTCTGGCCTAATATCCTATATATTCATAAACCATGGTTCTATATATTCCCGGTATGAGACCATTCAGATATTTTTACCTGAAAAAAATCTAACACCTAGCGGTCTAACTCCAGACAAATGCACATGACTACGGACAAGAGACCAGGACACACCGGGCTGTCCATGGTTGTTCGGCCCGGGGTGAGAAAATTTTGAAAACTATACAAGAAAATCGCTAATCCTAGCATCTAGACTGGCCTCAACTGAAGCGTTCCTATTGTGTTGGAAATTTCAATTGGGGGAGGGGTGCGTGAGAATTTTTTTGGGATTTACAGCTTGGAGTTACCGTTAAAATCTCGAGATTAACGGGGTCTTTACGTGGTGTTATATGATGCTGACAAGTTCATTTAATGACAAAATCACGATTAGCCAATTAGGCTGGTTAAACAACACATGTGGGGCCCCACGTCAGTTTCATTTGCGGCCCAACCACATATACCCCCCCCCCCACCACGGCCTCCGGCCCATCGGGAATTATCCTGGTCTCCCGATGGGCCAGTACGCCTCTGATCATGCTTGGTAAAGGCTGTCTATGTTCATATACACAAAGCTTCCATTTTACCTAATCTAAAGACATACAATAAAGATACCCCCACGATTCTGGACGTACAGTCCATTAAAGAAGAGAAACGGGGTGTGACTCGGTCCAAACTAGCATAAATCCAACCAATATTTCAAGCTGTTGTGGACCAAGAAGTCTTGGTTTAGTGGTGAGGTGCTCTAATTATTATGCATCATGATGGTGAGTGCTTGTATGACTAACATGCTAGGGGTAGTGGAATATGAGACAATTTATAGAAATAGATCAATATTACCATTTTCCAATAACCTTATACAGTATCAATTGGCCATGTCCCTATGTGTAATGTGGCTAATTCCGTTGATGGATCGTAATCGCAATAATTAGGGTCAACGGGTTGCCAGCAGTTTTCAGTTGGATTTTTCAACTTTTCTACAAATAGTTGATGCCGTTGCCATGGAAACCAGATTTATACTGACACATGACCTCTCACGTGGGTAACCCTCCAAAAAGTTTCCACTATTACTACACAACACGTATGTGAAGTTTCATGCTTTGGTTACTATAAAGTCACAAAATTGTAGTTATTTTGGTCTTGATGGTAATGCAACGTGGCTTATATTATACGGCTACAAATACAATAAACATATTACGATTATTTATAAACAAGCTGACCTGGCCGACCTCGTCCGTGCTAGTTAGGGATTTCTTTGTGATCGCCTCCGTCTGGGCAGAATATACAGCGTCTGGACAAACTATTGTTCGATCGGTTCAGAAACATATGTATGTAGATTAGCCACATGAAAATGCAGGGCAAGTTCGACATTGGATTCGGTCCGCCCATTCTTTTCTAAGTCCTTGTCGACTTAGAATTTGCTGATTATTTTGGTTTCCATGTGACAACTTTAGTTTTAGTTATCTGATTGTTTCAAATCTGGTATATGTATTACTCATGTGAAAAATACAGGTAAAGTTCGAACGTTATGGCCCTTGTTGTTTCAGGTGACAGCTTTTGTTATGGTTATCTGTTTGTTAAAAATTTGGCCAACATTACACAACTGTCCCCTGGTAAGGCTGCCGCGATAGGATATAGTATCATATAAGCAGATAGAGTTATTCCCATTGAGTAGCCTGCTGTCGCGGCCTCGCGGGTACCAGCCGTTGTTTGAATAAACATTGCGTAACATGACACGAGACTCTGGAGATTCCTAGTTAAAATGTTATCTTTTCAGTGTGCGCTCAAACTTCTAAATCAACTATGCATTGTTAAATATACAACAATTTCTGTATAGTTTGACTCTTCAGTTACAAAAATCGGACGGTAAACACTCAAATTATAATAATATTATATATTCGTATACTAGTATCGATCTGCCGGTCGAAAAATGTTAAGCAAGACAGAACAAGTGAACTGCATTGCATCATAGCCGCATGGGCCGGGAGTGGGGCTTGGAGGGCTGCAGCCCCTCCCAACATTTTGAAAGCTCAATATTCAGGCAAATTGAATGGTATTTCAGGTGCAAATTAATGTATATTACAGTATTTTTTCACATTTCTGCCCGAATTATACACACTTAAGGTTAACCGTACACATTTTTTAGCTTTAGCTAGCCGACCTTTTAAAATTCTATGAGACTTTATTAAGTATTCAATTTCAGCAGGATTTAATTTAAATTTGTAATTTGTATTTGTAAAATTTATATCCCAGTTTGTGGGAAGTGAGAACAATATATATTTATTATAATGATATAATCATCAGTTAATATAGAGTTCAGTTGGGGCGTATTTTCGTTAATAATTTACGGTTAAAACTTTTGAAACGCTCTTTAAGGTTTCACGTTGTGCGTATTCTGGCGCATAACACCAATTAATTTCTGGTAAAACTGGCCACCAGGCTGAGATGGATGTCAGCATAAACTTATGAGATTGGTTATATCTCACAACTTAGGATTTAGATATAAAAAGTATGGATGGTGTTCACTTTCTGCAATGTTCTAATTCAGTGTCATTATTAACTTGAACAACTGTTCAATGACTAGCGCTGGGACAGTTGGGTTTTTTTCCTAACCGGTTAACCACGGGCATTAACCTAACCATAACCGGTGAACCGTGACCAGTATTACCCTCAGTACGAGATTGAATACATACTATATACTACATACTATATCGGCAAAACAAATGTTTATTACGCGTCCCGGAAACGTTGATATACATGCGATCACAAACGATGTCTTGGACATACAATGCGTTCCCGTTACGGCGATCAAATAGTTGTAAATCGATGTTTACGGGAGTTTCGCACTGCATAACGCTTGCTTGCAAAACCTTCAACGACGAAATATAGTCCCCCCCCTGTGTGTATCCCGGGGCCCCCGTCACGATTAGCCCAAACAATGTACTGAAGATACGCATACTGTTGTTTAGTAATGTTAAGTGTTTGGGTATAGCCTATAGGCAGGTATGTATTAATCACAGTGGCTACACGATGTTACTTCAATTATTTAATAAATAAATTCAAACAAAATTAAATCGTCGTGATTCATTACTCAAGCCCCAGCCAGTGTTTAGGAATTAACGTTATCACTAGATATCCTCTTATTTCCCACTCCCAGTAGGCCTGTGTTTTTTCTGGATGTGCGACTTCATATTGGATGTTGATCCAGAATAAACGAATCGCCTTCGGCAGGCCTTGCATACCGCCCATTTCTTCTTCCTTTTTTTTTTCGTCATCTTGAATTATATAACTAAATGTCCCGAAACGTTTGATTTCCGTTTGTGTAGGTCTTCTGTCATCGCTTTGAGACGAACTAATGGTAATGACAAGGGGGGGGGGGGCAGTTTCAAGAAAACAGACATAATATTGATGACGTAGTAAAAGTCTAGACTTGATTGCTTTGATGTATGCCGCGGTGCGCGTGCGCGTGCAGCCGGAACGTCATGTAATGCCGCCAAAGGAAATTGGCATTGAATGTGTAGCAAGTTATTCACAGACTGACACAGATAAGAGTGTTGTTGTTGGTTTCACGTCTAGAAAAGCCACCGGTGATCAAACAGGCATGTGTTGTGGGGTATATGAATACACAATCAACTGTCCAAATCGCTTCTATAAGCGGCTACTACGTTGATAGTACGATCGTTATCAATATTACGGTGATCCGGCTGTGGCCTCCTCCAACCGGTTGACACGCATAACCGAACCGTAACCGGTTATCCGGACAACCGCCCCAGCACTACCAATAACGAGATTTAACTTCACAAAACCATTGTTATGTGAACATTACTGGTACAGTCAGAATGGCATTACTGAGTAAATTAAATTAATCCAATAAGATACCAAACAAATGGCATTGGAAAAGCTCAAAGCATTGAGAAATATTCTAATAATATTTTCGACTAAAGTAATCGAACTTATTTCACTACTAAGTTGTTGACAAATCACTGTAACAGTTCTGTTTACATAACAATAATTTCATTGTGCGGCATTTTTTTGTTGGAGAACTTTCAATAATTGTTATAGCAACAGTTATAGATTTAGTTCAGTTGCCTCCAATTCTGCCCCTAATAGAGGAAGAGTAATAGAAACTTCAAAGGGAGGCAAGATTGTTGTCCCATCAAGGGTCAGATCTGCCACAAAGTGTGCAGTTTGTACTCAGGCATTATTTCATGCCGTGCATTTAATTTAATTGTGATATATATATATATAACAATTAAATTAAATGCACGACATGAAATAATGCCTGAGTACTTTTATGTCAAATTTTGCTTGACCAATTAGAAAAATGAAAGCAGGCCATCTGACATCGTCAACTAATCAGAAAATAGCCTGTGCGATCAAAGGCTACTTTTGCCGCCCGGCAACGGATCCCATTCTGCGGATTGATAAGTTAGCTGAGTTTTGAATAGCAAATGACATGAAAAACAGATGTCACATTTTTTTGTAACGAATTTAATATTGTTTTTTTGTACCGAATATTAAAAAATTATAACGCCAAAATTATGGTCTTTTATAGACATCCCGCATTACAGTTTTATGCATGATGACTCCAACCGTTCCACCAGAGACGAGGGTTTTTACTCTATGTTGAGTAGATCCATGTGTCCTGGATTTCATATTACACGAATTGCTACAATATTCAATTACCATTACACGGGCACAATTGTGAGCCATGTCATGTTTTAAATATCTCAGTTTGAATAACTTCTAAATGTTGGAAATTTCTTTACGCCCACAATCTATCCGAGTCTGGATTTATAAATTTATCTCGACCGTCACGGGGATCGCTCCCCCATATAAAACGTTGTGTTCGTATTTGGAATTAAGTTGAATACAAGTTAATTGTATGGGTACATAACATTCAAATATGTTCACAAACATGCATGAGTTGGAAATAAGCAGAATGCTATGCATCTTTGCAATCACAGGAACCCGCCATTAAACTTCAAAGGTAATTAAGCTTTTACATTTTAAAAGCAATAGTTTATAGTGCTTCATAATGAGTTATTTTGTATTGTTTTAAAATAAAAAAGCTTACCTTTGATATATTGCATGGTTAGTCGTAAATGTGAAATCACTTATTCTTATTGCACAGTATATATCTAGATAATAGTTAATTTATATATTTTGTTCTTTGTGTATAGTGTATATATTTGTTCGGCAAGCATGAAACGTTTATGTAAGAATGTTCAATCATATTATCTGAAGTATAAATAAATTATAAGACACATCTATGGTTCATGCATTATCCTTTCCCAATACAACAAAGTTATGGAGACACAGACTCAGTATGATTATTCATTGCCGCGGTGTCATATGCGCTTAATTTAGTGAGCGTGAACAAATACCCATTTCTTATCGAAATGTCCATTTATCGATCGGAATGGCTTTAAGTTGAATACAAGTTAATTGTATGGGTACATAACATTCAAATATGTATGGGTACATACATTGGGATATTCCTCAACAAATCAACTTGAAGCGCGGCATGAAAATCGATTCAGATTTTCGCCCATGTCGGGGTTAGAACCCTTGCCAACCTGGTGTATTCCAGACTGTGATGATCGTATCCACAACCTAAGTAGCACAATATATAAATTATACTGTTCGGGTATTAGTGGCCTAATAAACATTTACAGCGCCGGAATCAACAAACGGCGAAAATTCGGGTACTGCCAGTAAACTCACCTAATAAACTAGACGCGTGATTCCGTCTGGTGTATAAGTGCCGACAATACAAATAGTGTAGGTAGTTAGCGTTTTGATCAATACATGTCGGATAAAAGCGCCATTTTTTCATATCTTGTAGGACAGCATCTCTAGCCTAGGAATTTTCTCAAGAACCAACTTTTTGACCGACGTAGAGCCGAAAATTCAAGATGGCGTCCAAGATGGCCGCCGGTTTGACGATGGTACACCTAATAGTTTTGCTTCTCAATTAGATATGTTAAACATAACGAATTCCACCCTATTATCTAAGAATGGTGGTTACCGAATAACAGCCCACACTTTTATTTGAAAAATGGCCACAATTATTCAAGATGGATGCCAAAATGGCGGCCAAAACATGGAAATGTTTGGTTTCGTCCTTATTTTTGTTAAAATACTTTACAATTTTCGAGATAATATAAGAGAAGATATCAACAATGTGTTGATTATTCGATAGAATAACCTCTGTGAAAGAGTCTTGCACACTAAATGCGAAGTAGTATAGTTTGTTCTGGTACAAATGTGAGGTAGAATATGTGCTATGTAAAATGAGCAAAATTATTCTAAGACAGGGGTTCATTCTGTAAATGCTTGGAAACTAACCATGAATGGTTCTGATGTCTTCAATTCTATTTGTGACACTACTACATGGTTGGATCAATTGAATACAAATTTGAATATCGAGATCGTAACAAATAAAAAATCAATTTAGTAGTGGATTTACCACGAAATTAGGAAACACCAAATGACAAAACCCATAATCGTCAAACTCAATTCGGTTCTCAAAATAGGAACATATGTATGGTATTCTGCAACACATCTTCATCATCGGGCCTCGTATTCAAATTACCAATAATTTGAAATTTGAAAATACACTTTGTTTTTAATAAACTGTATTTAACAATTCACTTCTCACAACCACATCTGCACAACTTCGTACATGGAAGTTTGCTTCTTGAACATTTGCACCTGGAACAAACCGATTTGCAAACACATTTAATCAACTCTGTGCACTCTCTAGCTGCTTCTGGGTTGTCATCCAAACAGTAACAAAAGATCCGCCAATCAATTTCCATCCAAAGACGTCAGGTGCTGGAAACTTTACATGTGCTATGGGGCTTACTAGTACAGTCCAGATACCAGCCTGATATATATATATATATATATGTTGAACTGTGCTGAACATTTCATGTATTGCTTCATTAACTAAAGTCAGGTTCACAGATTTGTCATAAACAATCACATCGAAATGCTAAATACTCTCAAACAGTGGCGATGAAACATCAAGAACCACACACGGATTCCTCGTATTGGCATCAAGCATTCTGTGAGCTAAGCTTTCCAAGCATCCCAAAATTGCGCTTACCCTTACCAAGGAAAAAGGGAGTTGAGTCGCATCCTGATATCGGGTGGAATATTGGAAGTACAGTTGAATTTTTGTTAGCCCATTGAATTGCACGTATCAACTATGTTGTATGTAACATGGGGTTTAGATTTCTCGAAAGACAAAGAGTTTCAAATGTTTGCATTGAAAAAGCATAGCATACAGATGTCCCAACATGACCACGATAATATATGTGTCAACAGTGTGAACAATAATCGAAGAATTATCGGTTTGTAGCATATGAAATATATGTTCTTCTCACACGAAAACCAGCGGTTCCCCCATCTATATCGAAAGTGGGCGAAAGCAGGGGTGGTAATAAATGTGACATCCTAAGCTGCATGAAGGTCCCATCCGATTCAAACTACATAGACACTGCAGAGCCAAATCCAAAGGTCGAGTGTAAGGTGTTCGACGGGGGGTGCTCTGATACACTTACTGAGACATGAGGTCGGGCATACCTTCTCAATGTATATCAGCACAACGTTTATACATATGTTATGATGCAGCTCCCAGATAGTAGAAGAATTGACTTGGTTTTGGACAGGTAAATATAGGTTAGTATCAAAACAGGAACATGAGAGAAACGTGGTTGTGGCATTCGATGTAAGGTTGGGGCTTACCACAAAAATTCCAACGAATTGGAATGACTTTCTAAGAAACACCACCAACAAGCAAGTATTGTTTGCATTGGTCAATGAATGTCTCTTTAAATTGGAAACCCTACCAAAGAAAACTATCTTCACAACGGAGGATGATAACGCGGTCCTAATTTGGAACCTATTCTCTTTGGATGCACATATGAAGAAGCTGACAGTAGATTAGTCGGACATATATCTCATATGCTGCAACTCATTATTTATCGATTATTGTTCAAGGATATTTACAAGGATATTATCGTGATTCTAGTGTGACATATGCATGCTAAGCTACTACTCCAATGCAAAGATTTGGAACTGTGTCTTTCGACAAGTCTAAGTCCCATGTTATCCGCAACATAGTTGATATGTACAATTCAATTAGGCTCAGAAAATTCAACTGTGCTTTCAATATTCCATCATTTCCATGTGATATCAGGATGCGACTCAACTTCCTTTTTCTTTGGTAATGGTAAGCGCACATTTTGGGATGCTTGAAAAGCTTACCCAGAGCTAACAGAATGCTTGATGTCAATTACGAGGAATCCTTTTGTGGCACTTGATGGTCTATCACCACTATTTGAGTGTATTTAGCATTTCGTCGTGATTGTTTATGACAAATCTGCGAACCTGACCTCAGTTAATGAAGATAGACATGAAATGTTCAGCAAAGGCCGTGCACATGAACAGTTACCACCAAAGAAATTGTGCTACTAGTATACATCAGGCTGGTATATGGACTGTAAGCCCCATAATAGATGCAAAGTTTCCAGCACTAGACTCACTGGGGGGAAACTGTTTCACAAGAGTCGATTCTATCGCCTTTTCGGTTTTGTCTCTATCGAACTAAGGCCCGACTCTTTCGCGATTAAACACAACTGTTTTCAAAAGTTTTGACCGCCATTTATACACTAAATATCAAAACAGAACTATTTTCTAAACAAATATCCGTAGATTAGGTCTTTGCTCGTGCTTATTGATGATAATAATGCGAAATCAGCTATTTTTGTGCACACTTTGAGGCATAATGCGTTTTTGTGCATTTCCTATGTAAATTAAGCAGCAATTTGATGATAAGTTTATCGACCTTGATACTTTTAGTTGGCTGGAACATGTCTCATTATGTGATCGAACACCAGGACATTATATTAACCTATAATGTTCGATCATAAAACCTAACAAGTTCAGCCCAATTTAAATGTGATGAGGCTGAAAAGCTGAGCATCAAACTGTTGCTCAATTCTCGTGGGAAATACACACAAATGCACGTCTCTAAATGTGCACCACAAGCAGCTATTGCATTGCTATCATCAATAAGCACGTACAGAGACCTAATCTGTCGGTTGTTATTGAAGAATACTTTCTGTATTGATATTCAGTGTATAAACAGCCTATCAAAACTTTGAATATTTTTTAACAAACCGCGAAAGAGTCTGAACTTAATTGATAGAGACGAAACCGGAAGGGTGATAGAATCGATTCTGGTGAAACAGTTTTCCCCCCAGTGTGACTACTTCGGGTGAAAATTTATTGACGATTCTTTTGTTCTTGTATGGTTGACAACCCCAGACGTGGCTAGAGTGTGCACCGAATTGATTAAATTTGTATGAAATCGGTTTGTTCCAGGTGCAAATGTTCAAAAAGCAAACTTCCATGTACGGAGTTGTGCAGATGTGGTTGTGAGTAGTGAATTGTTCAATTCAGTTTATTAAAACAAAGTGTATTTTCAAATTTACTGATCCCATCTTCCCACCACATGGCACCCTGGAGTATATCTCAGCAACAATATAACACTCAAAAGTATACAAATGCATATATATTATTGAATCTGCGCTATTCGCATGATTGTGTTTCATGTTCTGTTGCTGAAATAATTGAGGACACTATATGATACAAGGAAATAATATTATTTCTTACTCCGAACTCAACTATACTTTCGGGTATACGCTTCAATCATTTTGTGCATAATTGGACATAAAACACTGAATTTAAGTATTGGTAATTTGAATACGAGGCCTGATGATGAAGATATGTTGCAGAATACCTTCCATATGGTCTTGTTTTTTAGAACTAAATTGAGTTTGATGAGCATGGGGTCTGTCATTTAGTGTTTCCTAATTTCGTGGTAAATCCACTACTAAATTGATTTTTTATTTGTAAATATCTCGACATACAAATTTTTATTCAATTGATCCAATCATATAGTAGTGTCGCAAATAGAATTGATGACATCAGGGTCATTCACGGTTGGTTATTAAGCATTTACAGAATGAAACACAGTCTGAGAATAATTTCATTTATTTTATATAGCACATATTCTACCTCACATTTCTACCAGAACGAACAATACTACTTCACCTTTAATGTGCATAACTCTTCCACAGAAGTTATTCCATCGAATAATGAACACATAGTTGATATCTCTCTTATATTATCTCGAAATTGTAAAGTATTTATTTTTTAAATAAGGATAAAAAAACAATTTCTCATGTTTTGGCCGCCATTTTGGCATCCATCTTGAATAATTGTGGCCATTTTTCAACTAAAAGTCGCGGTTGTTATTCTATGAACACTAATATTAGATAGTGTTGAGGAATTCGTTATGTTTACCATATCAATCAAGAAGCAAATCTATTAGGTGTGCCACCGTCAAACCGGCGGCCATCTTGGACGCCATCTTGAATTTTCGGCTCTACGTCGGTCAAAAAGTTGGTTCTTGAGAAAATTCCTAGACTAGAGATGCTGTCCTACAAGATACTAAAAAATGGCGCTTTTATCCGACTTGTATCGATCGGAGCATTTTTTGTCACTAACTACCTACACTAAAAGGGATTACCGTTACGTAAGTAATTACTTTGTTGATGCACCGTCTGTCCTGACTCCTGACAGCCGTTCAGAATTTGTGCAATTGTTAAACTAGTCGCATATTGTTGGTATATCTTTGAAGTTAGGAGCATAGATTTTGATTATCTTATCTGTTAATTAAAAAAAGAGTACCGTTTAACTTTTATTTATATCTGAGAAAGATCGGCAGAATTTGTATCAAAACTTGAACTAACGTTTTAAATAAGTTAGAAAGGGAGCTTAACATTAAAACAAAATCCATCGCAATACTGCCCCTGGAAACTCATAATTGCATGCAGTAGGACACATTACTTCAGTCGTCAAAATATCCACATTCGGACTCGATTTCTGGAACGACCTTCTAGAATGGGGCGCACATTTCAGTCTATTATTGTAGATATGTCTTTTGCCAACAAGTCGGTACATAATATGATGGGGGAAAAATAATGGTTGTCAGTGAAATCATTGCTCAAAGTTACAGCGGTTCACTACCACTATCCGAGTCGGCGGACGGACATAATTATATATAAATTAAATTTGCTGCCGAAAAACTATGATATTTGGCGTCATTTATCGTAGCTGGTTTGTACAAATCAGCTGATGTTTTTACATATTCACGAAGGTCTGTCTTTTGCCAACAAGAATATATACGATATGATGGGGAAAAAATAATGTTTGTCAGTGAAATCATTGCTCAAAGTTACAGTGGTTCACTACCACTATCCGAGTCGGCGGACGGACATAATTATATAGAAATTAAATTTGCTGCCGAAAAACTATGATATTTGGCGTCTTTTATCGGAGCTGGTTTGTACAAATCAGCTGATGTTTTTACATATTCACGAAGGTCTGTCTTTTGCCAAAATGCCATGCCCCATTGAAGCTCTTGTTGCACACTATGGCGGGGATCGCTTTTAGGACTAGGGCACTAGTGGTAGCAGAATATGAGACAATTAAAAACAAATAGACCAAAATATCACATTATTTTCCCAATGACATCGACCTTGGCAATTGATCTTGACCCGATACATGTATGTCCTAGTGGCCCAATCCGTTTGATGGACAATTAATGAGTTAGCTATGGGTTAACGCAATTTCTTTAAACACAAGGTTCGTTCATTCTAAAAATCAGCCATTTGAAATTTTTCTTCAAATATGTTATGCCATTGCCATGGAAACCTGATTTAAGACATATGATCCGGCCAACCTGGGCACTCCCCTCGAAAACGTTTTCCCTATAACTAAGATACATATATTTAACGTTTCATGCTTTAGTCAATAAATCACAATTCAACCATTAACTCATTCAGTGTCAGTATTTTTGTTCCAGATTTCCTGGGGGAAAGCCATTATTTACAGTAATTAGATACTTAGTTTGAATATTCAATATTGGATAGAATAAAAATTTACCGTTGGTATTGCTAGTATAGTCCCTACTCATTAACTGCTTTGAAGAACCATGTCCCCGACGGGATAGTAATCGCCCTTTACGCAATCAAAATCGGTTTTCCAATTAACAGAGAGTTTGAACTCTGCAAGTCACGCCCACAAAGCCCATTAATTTTCACTATGTATATTCAGACGGCTGCATCTGCTAGAAGCTTCAATGTGTGTAGCTTCCCGATACATCGTTTGAACGGAGACAACGTCCATCTAATACAGCGATTGCACGCTTATCAGATCCCCCCATGATAATTAAACAGACAAGTGTCTCAAAATGTAACTTGTAATCTGCAGTATTCTCGCATATGCACCAATATTGAAATTATATATATGTATATATCTGTCTCAGGCACTGAATGAATTAAAGGATCCTACTATAAATATATAACTATAATATACACAAAAACACAAAAACACGATATCTTGGGAAATAACTGATTTTGACCCAGTTTTGAAAATGGCAACACAGTTTAAAGACCTATATCTCACGACTTGACGGTTGCAATAATAATGCAGTTCTCCATGTAGCATATATGTTGTAGATTATTTCTGAGCACAGATAATGTATTCAGAACTGATATATAAACTCAGTGGGTAGAAACTGTATGACCCGATATGAAAAAAGCTAATATTTGAGAAAGTCCTTGACATTTGTATATGACCTTGACCTCTGAATGTGAAATCTCCAGCGTCAAAAGAAAGTACACCAATGGGCAACACCCGATACCATTGCAAAGATAGACTTACTGCATTAAACGAAATATTAGACAATTAATAAAAAATATACCAAAATAATACATTTTCCCCAATGACCTTGACCCTGGTAATTGACCTTGACCCTATATGCCCTGGTGGCCATGTCCGCTTGATGGACCATTAATGAGTCAGCTATGAGTTAACATAATTTGCTTAAACCCAAGGTTCGTTGAATCTTAAAAGTGGCTTTTTAAATATTTCTTTAAATATTTTATGCCGTTGCCATGGAAACCTGATTTTATCATAATAGATGACCCCCCCCCCCCCCCAACCCGAGCACCCTTCCAAAAAAGTTTTCCTTATACATAAGCAACATATATTTGAAGTTTCATGCTTTAGCCACTAAAATCACGATTCAACCCTTAAGGGATCCCACTATAAGTATCTAATTGATACTATACACAGAAGCACGATATCTTGGGAAATAACTGATTTTGACCCATTTTGGAAAATGGTCACCAAGTTTAAAGAACTATATCTCATGACAGACTTCTCCGTTTCAACAACAACGCAGTTCTCCATGTAGCCTATATGCTATATATTATTTATGAACACAGATAACGTATTCAGAACTGATATATAAACTCAGTGGGTAGAAAATGAATGATCCGTTATGAAAAATGCTATTATTTTGGTCAATGACCTTGACCTTTATATATGACCTTGACCTCTTGAGGGGAAATTTCCAGTGCCAAAAAAAGCCCACCAATGGTAGCACCCCATAACGATGCAAAGGTAGACGTACTGCCTTAAACTTTCTAGTTATAAACTATTATAGGCATAATTTTTATACCGGCCAAAAACACCCTCCGTTGCCATGGAAACACACATTTTGACACTAAGCTACACTGCCCCAGTGTGCCCCAGCACTGAGATAAAGTTCAGGTTATAGGCTTTCAGAAAAATGTTGATAGAATTTGCCCAACAAATTGGTACCATTTTCCATTTTTGGGGAGCCTGGCTCATGGACTACATGATTGTGATGGTAGTGGTTGGGGAAATAAAACATTCACACGTCCACCATTGGTGTATCAGTCGTATAAATCAGGCAAAAATAAAAATATGCACCATTGTATGAAGACGTTGACCCGAAGAAGATGTACGTGTTGGAGGACAAAGCTTGTGAATTAATGTACGGTTAATCACACATTTGCGAATGATGTTCTATGCGTTAAGACACAACGGCGGGAGACTGATCACTATACATCCGCGAATAAAATCGGAAATACTTGATCTACCTTGGGAATTGTCTGGTACATGTATAATCACCTGTCGTCAGGGACTTGTCGACAGACGGTAGGGGTAAAATGTCAACAATTGTAAATTTCATACCAGTGTTGCCAATATCATAAAACCAAACAATCTGGCTAGATGAAGGGGGAGGGAATTCGTGAGAGATATAGATGCGGGAAGGGAGAGTGAGGGGTGGAGATCGTGAGAGAGACAGTCGAATGAGAGGGAGGGAGATCACAAGAGAGATAGACTGACGGAGTTGAATGTAGGGAGATCGTGAGAGATAGATGAAGGGAGAGTGAGGGATGGAGATTGTGAGAGAGATATTCGGATAGGGATGGAGGGAGATCGTGATAAATAGAAGAATGGAGAGGGAGGGATGGAGACCGTGAGAGAGAGCGAGAGAGAGAGAGAGAGAGAGGAAGTGAGTGTGATGGAGGGAGATCACGAGAGAGAGACGAAGGGAGACGGAGGGAGTGGGGTCGTGTGGGAGATATTCGGATGGAGAGCGATGGAGGGAGATCGTGATAAATAGACGAATTAAGGGAGAGTGAGTTATAGGGGATGGTGAGAGAGATATTCGGATGGAGAGCGATGGAGGGAGATCGCGAAACATAGCTACATATAGACGAAGGATAGAGGGGGTGGAGACCGTGAGAGAGATAGACGAGGGGATAGGGATGGAGGGATATCGTGGGAAGCTAGCGAGTTTGGAGAAACACAATAGTTGAAAAAGCTTTAGAATATCCATGTATACAATGTATGCGTCAGGCGCCATGGGAGGGAGTATAGTTACATGTATATAAACATTTATGATACAAGATGATACAAGATGGCGTCGTAAACAAACAAAAAAAATTTTGGTGGAAAATAAAACTCAAATTTCTTCTCTTATCCAACGGGATCGGTAATAATTCTAGTGACAGATGATATACAACTGAATCGAGAAACCCTACAACTGAAATTCATTCTAACACAGTAAGGTTTAAAGCGTAATTTGACTGTAATTTGACTGTAAATTCCTAGCCGATTTCGGAACACCTATTCTCGTGATACGATATACTAAAATGCCCGGCGACAAACGACCCCCGGCAAGTTCCACGTCCAGTGTCAGTGGCGACGACAGCATGCAGGGAGACCCGCGGAATCCCACATCAAACAGAATGAAAGGCATGCCGCCAAAGAAATTAAAAACGTCCGAAATTAAAAAAAATCAACAGAAACTGAACTTTGTTACAGAAACCGAGGTAACACAAACGAGTTATTTAGAGACAGCTCTGGCACAGATTAACGCTAAACTTGACACAATGGTGACGAAGGATTATCACGACCGAAGCATCGAACCCCTTGTAAAACTTGACAGCCTCAATGAAATAATCACTAAACTAAAAACTGATTTTGATGAAAAAATTAAAGTAGTGAAAGATGAATGCAGAGGTAGAGTGTATAACACAGAGTTGAGGATGGATGAACTGGAGAAGCAAATGGGTGGTCTGAGAAAAGATGTAGAAAACAGAGATGATAAGGTGAAATCACTGGAAAGAGAACTGATAGTACAAAGGGAGAGAAATAACAAACTGGAACAGCAGACACGAAAGGACGGTATCAGGATTTTTGGTATAGCAGGGGATAGCAACACAGAAACATTGGATGAGTGTGAGAAAAAATGTGTTGCCTTACTGAATGATAAATTATCATTGAACATAATCCAGAATGACATCAGCATAGCACATAGAATAGGTAAATTCCTACCAAACAACCACAATTCCAGAAGCATAATCTGTCACTTTGTTTCTCGAAGAACAAACAATGCTGCTGTGAGTAACAGAAGGCTTCTCAAGGGCTCAGGAATTGTAATCAAGGAGGACCTTACTGAACTCAACACTGATTTGATGAAGAAAGCAAAAGAGAGATCAGATGTAACAGACACTTGGTCAGTTGGAGGAAAGGTATATGTGAAATACAGTGATACATCAAAGAAAGTCAAGCAGATACAAAAATTATCTGATGTGTAACTTGTATGTGTGCACTAACTAGTACACATGAACTTACAAAATAATAAACTGTTTAAATGGGCAAAATTGAGCTCATGAATATGCATCCATCATTTGTTTCTCATTAGAATGATGAATTTTGTAAATAATATTGACATTGTTACTTTGTTTACAAGCTTAACTCATATATGTAGTTATAGATGAAAAGTTTGTATGTATGTATATGTGTGTATGTATGTGTATATGTGTGTATATATATGCATATATATGTATATATATATATATATATATATATATGTATGTATATATATGTATATGTGTGTATGTATATGTATGGGTATATATAAAAATTCCTAATTATGTGTACTTAGTTATCATTATAATATGAAATAACTATACATGTGTACTTAGTTATCATTATAATATGAAATAACTATACATGTGTACTTAATTCATAGTAATAGCTCACAAATCATGTGGGTTTTTTTTCTGTAATTAAATAATTTTTCTGCATTTCCTGCGAGTACATGACATCAGTATTCAAACTAAGGTTATATGTATATCCAACCAAGGTAATATGTATATAAAGAGTAATATTTCCCTTGAAATCTGCACATACTGAAATAAATCTCCACAGAAATAGCCTATATCCTATACAGTAATATAACTATACATATGTACTTAATTCATGGTAATTGCTCACAAATCATGTGTTTTGTTTCTGCATTAGTTACTTTGTTTACAAGCTTAACTCATAATTGTTTCTGCATTAGTTACTTTGTTTACAAGCTTAACTCATATATGTAGTTATAGATGAAAAGTTTAATATGCAGTTCTGCAAGAATACAGTTGTCCATCTGAATTCAAATGCAAAGTATAAAGCATAACAGTATTTCATAGCAAGTTATTTTAAACACAAAAGTGGCTAAACACCCACTTATTTATTTCCTATTCATATAACTATCAAAATATAAATGCTGCCATACTTCTATTCTATTTGCCATTCGTGCAATAACATCATTGATGAAAAATGATGATTAATCATTTATCTTAATGCAGTATTGGCATGATATATATGTGTGTGTATGTATATGTATGTATATGTATGTATATGTATGTATATGTATGTATATGTATGTATATGTATGTATATGTATGTATATGTATGTATATGTAAGTATATGTATGTATATGTATGTATATGTATGTATATGTATGTATATGTATGTATATGTATGTATATGTATATGTATGTATGTTGTATATATAAGTATATATAAAATTACTAACTACATGTATGTGTACTTATTTAACATTATAGTATGATAAAGGTATACATGTGTACTTAATTTATAGTAATAGCTCACAAATCATGTGTTTTTCTGCATTCATCTAAATTTTCTGAATTTCTTGCGAGTACATGACATCAGTGTTCCAACTAAGGTTATATATATATTGCACACTAAGACTGATATCTGATTTCAAAACAGCAAAACATGAAATTTTGAATATTGCAAAATGGTCATCCATTAATCAATCACCAAATATTCTTCGCCACAATAATACTTTATGAAGAAAATGTAATCTGCATGTGATAACAATCATAAATGATTCTATTAATTACCAGGTCTGAAATAACAGAAGAAAAATATTTATATCATAATATTATTAATTATTATTATATCATATCATTATGATATGTTTGGAAATATTGTTGGATTTCGTGTTGAAATAGGTATTATAGTGTTTCTTAAAGATAACTAAAGATCACTAAAGTACCACCGAAACAGCACAAAGTCCATACTCTGGGTGCCTATGTCATGCTATATTCCTGTCATATCATTGCCATGTATTGAGATCTAGAAATCTTTTGCAGGGCCCTTAGAGATGGCATTTATTTTTATCCAAAAAGGCTCTGAAGTTACTCAGGGCTATAAAATAATCTAGTTGATTATAATGGAGACAAGCCGGTTGGTATGAATTCTGTCAACAACAACAAAAATAAAATAAAATAAAAGAAAAAAAGAAAAAAAAATTCTCAGCTTACACAAACTTGGACAGGAAACATTACTATTTATAGTATACTACAACAGTTCTGATTGAAACACGACACATAATATATATGGCAACAATTCTAATTTGTTATGAATTCTGTCACAATGGAAAAAAAATATATATATATACTGTTTCCAAATTTCACTTCAGCTTCCATAACACCTGGACAGGAATTGTTACTATTAATAAAAAGTTGATAACCGAAATGTTTATGATTTAAAAACTAAATCTATATATGTTTATATATATTATATGCATATATATGCATGTATGTATATGTATATATATGTATATATTAAAGTGATCAATTCTATCCGGTATGAATTATATTACATAAGAAAACTAAACTTCATCCTCTAGAAACATAGACATGAAATGTAACTCTCTGTAGAATATTTACAACATTTTGGATTTAATTATTGGAAAACAAACAATAAATATATATATAGACAAAAAAATAATTAACAGACAAAATTTCCTCTTTCGTTAAATATTGTGTCAGCATAACAAATAAATATCCCGATTGTTATGGAAGTGCTGTATGAAATAAATAGATCATCTCTAGGGGTCCTCAAATTATTCAAGGAGACTCTCTGATTATGTGATGGAATCAGTGCACTTACTATTATAGCAAGACGGAACCTGACCATCAACTAAATGTTATTCACCTAAATTCACCATCATGAACAGAGAATTATAAGAACTTATAAAGATTATACAGTCACATAATCCACATTAGGCTATACATGTATATGTAAGTGTTATAATTATATGCAAATGTTATAGGACCCAAATGATGTAGCCATACAGTAAGTGTTATAATTATATGCAAATGTTATAGGACCCAAATGATGTAGCCATACAGCAGAATACTATACTATACCATACTGTACTATACTGAACAGTGCTATACTATAGTATACTATGTTGTATTATGCTATGCTGTAGTATATTATACTACACTACGATATACTGTACTTTATTATGTTTATCATACTATACTGCACCGTGATACATGTGTATAATATGTTATACTATACTATACCGTACAATACTATAGTACTATGCTGCGGTGTACTATACTATACTAGTATGAATTTGGGTTGTCCCTCTTTATTTACAAAGATATACATACAGAAACTTCCATAAATATGTCAATACTGTATAGGATAGATAATAAACTGTGCCACTTTATGAGTAAAAATGCATTTGTAGCTAACCACATAGTTTATAGATTTAGTCCAGAATCCCTGTTGTGACTATGGTGTAGTCATAGTGGAGAATAATGGTATGCTCTTCATATAAACTTCAATTTGGTGCAATTCATTGTCTCTCACTCTATGCATACCATGTGTAATTAGTCACATAGTTTATAGGGGTCTTGTCCAGAATCTCTTGTCTGGCTACTGTACGGCTAGATCCATTGGATCTTACTATCATGGCTGACGCCATGTAAGATCCATCTTGCCCTTAAAACAACATAGGCGACTATGATTCCTATAAAAGTAACAATTAGGACCAACGCACATGTATTTATCAACTAAATACTAATACAAGTGTGAAACCATCCACTCACCTACGTGTCGTTTATCCTTAAAATCCGACAAATAATAGAACGTAAACACTGACATGTCGTGTGTTCGTCGATCATTGCATGTGACACATCATTTCCTGAATTCCCCTGTGAGTTCCCCCGGAATCCCCGTGCACGCGGCAAGGTAATCACACGCGTTCACATTGTGTGTACAATTCAGGTAGCCTGATACAATTCAAGGTGAGGGTAACTACAATCTGCGCATGCGTGTAGTTTTTACAACTAACTGATTTCAATTTGTTACACATGCGTACTGATAACTTCCTGATACAGTCATGTGGGTTGCAGAATCATGTCCGGTGACATTCCCATGCGCGATTAGTGCACGAGACGCACGTAGTCATGTGATATGTTAGCTCCTCCTGCTTCGGCCATTTAACCACGTTTTGTCAACATGTTTTCCGACTGGATATTTGGATTAAATTATTACGGAATTATACACACGTTCTGGTAGGTGTCAGAGCTAATATATATTGCAATATTGTTAACATTAATGACTATGTTAGTTGATTCTTAAAAATAAGTGTATTTAAAAAAATTAAATAGCCGTCTAAGCTGATGCGCCGCCGCGGTCAGACGTGGATGGCCATAGCCATATTACCACGTCTGGTCAGACTACTGTACGGCCAGAATGGAGATTCATGGTATACATGTAACTTATATAGCTTGCTACTATTCAGTGCCTCTCATTCGGAGGAAATCATTATTATTACACTCTATTGCAAATAATGTTATTGTTTTTTGTAACTACTGGTACTTATCACTGTGTACCACCCTATGCTAGCTATACTAATACAAAATTGTGTTATCACCCTTTATTTAGAAAGTCCAGAAATATCCATACTTATATCAATTATATGTCACTATTGCTCGAGATGGAAATTAAACTAAGTCATTCCACGAGTAAAACTCCATTCTTTGGGATCTAGCCACATATTTTGTATAACTATTTAAAATCTCTACTCTGGCTACCCCATTTGGATCTAGCCACATATTCTGTATATCTAGTCAAAATCTCTACTCTGGCTACCGTGTACTACCGATTAGAGTGGAGAATCGTCACCCATGCTGGCATGATCTACATAGCTAGGTATATTATTATTCGCATTGAACTCAATAGACCCAATTGCATATTAGAACATAATTACTAATTCACACAAAAATGCTACTTACCATCCAACTTGGAGCCAATATCCAGAATTTAGTCACAAAAGATAAACGCATAAATGCCTGTTGGATAAATCATGTTTGTCACATAATGATAATTATTATTGTCTTCAATCAGTCAATGCACGCTGTATTCAAAGATTATTATTTCTTTAAATCAACTGGCATTCACCTATTAACTCCATCCTCAACATGTACACAAATCATCGAAGATAATAGAATGAATTATATATTCCAATTAAGAAGTATTCCCAGCACATAAGATGATAAACGACAAGTTCTCAACACAGGCTTTCGGCGCAACAGGTCGCGCGTCATCGTGTGTCTACACTTCACTAGTCCGAGAGGCAGGATAAATACGTGCATCAGGTGACAAACAATCATAATATTTAGAAGTGTTGGGATCATCACGGAAAGATACAGTAAGCGCCAGAACTGTCGTGCTCTCTCGACAATTTCCAATGTTGTGGATGGGGTGGTTTGGGGTGGTAATGCCGAAACTTAATAATGGGTATTGATCACCATGTATGCATGCCATATGCATACATACCGTTGTATATGTAAACATCTATACATTTTATGCACCTGTGATTTACATATGTAATTTGTATATGAGCTTACTCATCCTTGTTAATAATTATTAATTATTGATCACTATGTATACATGCCATATGCATATATACCGTTGTGTGTATATTTGTATGAATATACATCTACAGATTGTATACACCTGTGATTTACATATGTATATGAGCTTATACTCATCCTTGTTGATAATTATTCATCTATATAATCTTTATTTGATAACATATTGACACCAGGTTGGTCCAGGTCTTCTCGTGCTGAGGCCGACTGGGATGTTGGGATGGCGAGATGCTGGCACCTCGCCATCCCAGTATCTTGGCTGGATTTAGTACGAGGGGACTTGGACTAACAACAGGTATGCTATATTTATACTTTCATCAGCATTTCACGGATAAACCTCATATTGATATAATTCCACCAAAACTTGAATTAATATTTGGTAAAATGATATTCGTATTGGTTTCCACGCACACGTATCGATCTTCCGCACGAAAACATAAACATATGACGATACCGGGGCGCACATTACAACAATTTAGAAATTTCAACTATGTCTGCAAATAGCATAACTTTGAGTGAGGTTAGGGATGAGCGTGCACAAGATTTCGCGGCAAAATGGTCTCAAATAGAAGGAGATGAATCCGATCCCGATAACATCCAACTTTGGAATCAAAATACATGCCAATATTTCTCGCCTACACAGGGTAAAAAAAATGCTCTCAAATAATATAAAATTCTCTATCTTCGGACTAAACTGCAGAAGCCTTAACGCAAATTATGGAGATCTAAAAAACCTACTTTGTGATTTGAAAACAGAAGAAAATTTGTTCGATGTTATAGCCCTAACAGAAATATTCAAAGTGCATAGTTCTTCAGATTTTTCACTTCCAGGATATCACCCCTTAGAATTCAAATCTCGACCTGATGGTGACGATGCCAGAGGTGGTGTTGGTATTTATATTAAGGAAAATCTTCAATATAAACCCAGACCAGATTTGACAATATTTATACCACACGTAATAGAAACATTATTTATAGAAATACACCGAGGAGCGAACGATAATTATATAATAGGATGTATTTATATACCGAACACAGCACCAAAGGCCGACTTGGACAAATTTATGTTGAAATTCGATAATATATTAGAAAAATTGAACAATGCCAAGTCTTACATGATAGGAGACCTCAACATCAACCTCTTAAACTTCGACACGCATCAAAAAACTAACGATTTCATAAACAATGTCTTCACTAGAGGATTTGTGCCCATGATAACGAAACCTACAAGAATGACTGAGCACTCTGCTACCCTAATTGATCACATCTATACCAACAAAGTACAAGGTGGTCACCAAACAGGGATAATTACTTGCGACATCTCCGATCATTTCGGTATATTCCTCTCCGAATCAAACAAACACAAACCCATAAAACCCCCTCATAAAAAAGCCACGTACAGGAACTACACCCCAAATAATGTCAACATTTTTAAAAACTTGTTAAAATCATGTAAATTCGACTCAGTTCTCAGTTGTAACTCCCCTAATAAGGCATATGAATTGTTTTTGGACATATATATGAACGCGCATGATCTAGCTTTTCCTCTAATAACACGAAATGTACCAAAAAAATATATAAAGCGCGAACCATGGATGACACATGGACTAATCAAATCCTCTATTACTAAGCAAGAATTATACTCTAATAAACTGAAGGCACCATCAGAAACAAATAAAATCGCCTATTTAAATTATCGTCAATTATACAATAAACTAATAAGGAAATGTAAAAATAATTATTATTGCGATAGTCTAGAAAAAAATAAGAATGATATAAAAAACACATGGAAAATTCTTAAAAATGCCATCAATAAAAATCTAAAATCATGCAACTACCCTCAGACATTTAATGATAGCGATACAGAGCTATCTGACCCAAACATAATAGCCGAAAAATTCAATGACTACTTTTCAACAATCGGTCGAAACACCAGCAACTCTATACACACTGAAAATGACGCAAATTTCACTGATTATCTTCGAAATAGGCGAACAAACGAATTTGAAATCGAACCTACATCGATACAGGAAATAGTATTGACATGTTATACTATGAAAGGGAAAATGAGCAAAGATTACAACGGCATATCGACCGCACTTATGAAAGAGAGTATCTTCATAATAGCTCCACCACTTAAGCATATATTTAATCTATCGTTTGAACAGGGAATATTCCCAATGAAAATGAAAATTTCCAAAGTAGTCCCCATTCCTAAAATAAATAACTCTAAGGAAATAACAAACTATCGCCCGATCAGTATCCTGCCATCGTTCTCTAAACTACTTGAAAAAATTATGCAAAAACGATTAGTAGATTTTCTAAATGAACATGAAATTTTGTATAAACACCAATATGGATTTAGACCAAATCACTCAACATTTCATCCGATTATGCACCTTTTAGACCATCTCGTTAAAAATAATGATAAACCGACACGGGATTCCACCTTAGCTGTATTTATTGATTTATCTAAAGCATTCGATACGATCGACCACGACATACTGATATCGAAACTTGACCACTATGGCATCAGGGGTGTAGCAATGTCATGGTTCCATAGTTACTTGAATGAGAGGAGGCAATACGTTGAATATAGTGGGAGTACTTCTCACCTTATGAATACTTCCTGTGGAGTCCCCCAAGGCTCAATTCTTGGGCCGATTATTTTTTTAATATACGTGAATGATATGGTAAATTCTACAACAATGGACATTTTATCGTATGCCGATGACACTACACTATTCACAAGCGGTAAAGATGGCGAACTAGTACAAAGTTATGTCAACAATGAATTAGCCAATGTATCCGATTGGTGCTGCTGTAATAAACTATCAATTAATATTAATACAAGCAATTATATGCTTTTACACCCCCAAAACAATGACAACAAATGGAATACTTTGACAATAAAGCTAAAAAACATTCAATTGAACCGGATATGGAATCTTGGGCGTGAATCATCGACACGATTTCTTGGTATCCACATTGATGAAAACTTGACATTCAAGAAAACATTGTACTATGCACTGATTCAAAGCCACTTAGTTTATGGTATCCAAATATGGGGTCATGTCCCGGAAGTCAAGAAAATATTCCTATTACAAAAACGAGCATTGCGTATAATATGCAATAAGAAGTACAGAAGTCACACAGATCCACTCTTTAAAAAAGAGAAAATCTTGAAAATATATGACTTACACACTCTCAATTCTTCAATTTTCATGCATCACTGGTGTTATAATCGCCTGCCCGCGTCTTTTGGAATGATGTACAACAAACGAGCAAAATCAACACCTAGACACCCGAATCCCGTACTATTAGAACTACCCAGAACTGACTGTTCATGAAAACTACCCCACCACGCCTTCCCACAACATGGAACAATATGGAAAAAGATTATACATCTTGCCAAAGCAGGCACACACTGAAGAAGCGCTTACAGATAGCCATGCTGAGCAATTACCCAGAAAATGTACGATGTAAAAACAAAGGATGTCCCGACTGTGCTTTTAAATAATACGAACATTCATTGTAAACTTCACACCGGTGTTCACACTATCGCATTCTCGTTCCTAAAAATGCCCATATACTACCATGCATCATAATACTATACCGTACATCATTAGGATTTCTCTAACAATGACCCTATACCACTAGACATACATATAAACATTATATATCTGTACTGTTAATTTGAATTATCCCTAAACCTCACTCAACAAAAAGACTTTCCGGCGATCTATATAGATTCCTCTTATAAAAACTAAATACTTTGTTCTTAAAATACCCATGGAACTGGAATCGAAACTGTTCATATGTGTTAGAAAATATGAAAAGTTCAAAACATTATTATGGAGAGATAATGCATTATCGATCTTATAACTAGTCTGGATTGTCTCACAACCACACCGATACTTGTTTGTGATATGCCCTAAATACTATGTTCTAGATACCTTTATATGTATATGATTATAGTCTGTACGTGTGCGTGGATATGAAATACAAGCCATCGATTCAATTATTTATAGTGATATAGGGGGTAGCAGGAAGACAGCCCGATAGGGCTAGGCTAACCCCCAACAATATACAACATTACCTTTTATGTGTTACTTCCATTGTATTATTCATGTGTATATTGTAAATAAATTATCCTATCCTTTAATCAATTAGAGAGTCGTGTCAGTGTAGCTATTTGACACATTTAGTCTCAATCTCATCCCCTGATCCTGACCGCAGTGTTTGCAACGAACGTTAACATACATAAACTGGATTTGTGTATAAAATGATAACAAACTCGTAGTACTTACTTACCTTAGGGCAGATATATATGTCTCAGCAGACATTTGGTGCATCCTGTCAATATGAAATTGATATTAAGTTTGATCTCTCACATGTACTTTCGAATGTATGTTTTCGGTTCACAAAGTTAAGGCCACAATTTAACGCCCGGAATGTGGTGTTCGTACCGCGAGTCGCTTTTAATTTACACTGTTTTGAATACACGTCTTCGTCACACTTTGTTGGGAAAATTAAATAATATTTTTTTACTATAACATTAACCGGTATACAAAATGCAAACAAGGTGACATTGAATAAAAGTAACCAGGCATGCTTGCTTATAGAGTAACTTCCCGTTAACAGTTGTCTGCAAAAGTAAGATAGCATTAAAGGCATATACTATTAGCATGTTAAATAAACAAAATAAAACTTTCAAAGCTATACACAACCAAAACAATATTAGCTCTGTTTTATATTCTGACAAAATGAATAATTTATCAGTTTCCTGTCAATTGTGTGCATAAACTCAATAAACAATCAGGGGCGCCGCTCTTTGTTTCAGCTCATCGTCTCGCTCGGTAACTTCGGCACATTAGTCTACGTAGCATGGGACACTTCGGGCAACATACTGCCCCCAATTAAAGCTCATATGAGCTGAACCCCTTCAAGATCGTCGAGCTTTGATCGCCGGTCTGTTCAAATCGCTCCACGTGTCCACGGAACCAGTCCGGTGATCGATGTGACGCCTCGGCGGATTGTGGATTCGACTTGAACCTGGACTGCTTTGATCTGGTCAAGTGATGCGACTCGACTTTAATCTTAACCGCTCCGATCTGGTCAAGTGATGCGTATTATACACGGACCATGTATGTCGTACATATAATACACGTACCATGTATGCCATACATATAATACACATACCATGCATGACATTCATATAATACATGTACCATGTATGCCATACATATATTACACGTACCATGTATGCCATACATATAATACACGTACCATGTATGCTGTACATATAATACACGTACCATGTATGCCATACATATAATACACGTACCATGTATGCCATACATATAATACACGTACCATGTATACCATACATATAATATACGTACCATGTATGCCATACATATTATACACGTACCATGTATACAATACATATAATACACGTACCATGTATGACATACATAAAATACCGCCGTCCTGATCAACATTCCGTGGTTCGTTTGTCCGTCTGTCCGTTCGTAATTGATCCATCAATAATTTCCTTTAGCCCACTCTGCGTATCACACCTCTCATCCGATGTCACCAAACTCCATACGGATCTTCCGGTGATCTCTAAATGTGAACGGTAGATTTTTTTCCGAAATTCTTTTAAAAACATAGCCACATGCCGCCATCTTGGATTTAAAATTTGAATCTATGGGCACACAGAGCAGCCCACATTTATCGGAGAAATATTTTGAAAATGTACAGACAGGTTTAGAATTACCCATAGATGAGAGCATTGGAGGCTTTTCGATGAAAACGTGACCGCCCACAGCCATATCTTATAGTTTACTATTTGCATTAATAAATGTTTTGGCATACATGTACCATATATACAGACCAAATCCCGCATCCAAACGTCACCAAACACGTATTGATCTTCTGGATGACCACTGGGGAAGTTGGAGGAGGTGTATTGTTTTTTATGACATTTGTTTTAAAATATGCCCGCCAGCGGCCATCTTATATTTTATTTCTTGCACGACTAAATCCTTCAGCATATCAAACAGGCTACACCCCTGATCTTATCGTCACTTAGCTTCAGAATCTGCGGTTGACCTCTAGATGGGAGAATCGACCTTTTTCCCGAAATTTGTTAAAAAGCTCTGCAGCCTGCATTTATCGGAAACTGTTTTGAATATTTACAGGCATGTTTATGATCGCCTCTAAATGTGTTTGATAAAAAAAACATGGCTGCTGGCAGCCATCTTGCATTTAACACTTTGCATTAATAAATAGTTCGACATGCCCTGTGCAGTCAACATAATTATTTTAAATCTGATTGATCCCAAACTCAACATGGCTCTTCGGTTTGACCTCTGGTATTATTCTTGAACATCACATTTCCTCGGTCCTTATCGCTCCATTGACTGTAATGTGTGGAATTATCCCCGCTCATTTATATTTTCTCTTAAATCATAAAATTAGTAATTCAGATTTGTGTTACTACATGAACAATGTAGTTGGGAACAATCAACCAAATGTCAAAAATTGTTAAAATAATAAGGATCAGTTTTGATTACACGCTGTTCCGTTTCTAAACTTCAGGTTTATACAATAATATATTACAGATCGGTCGCATCTTCTGAAATACGAAAAGAAAGAAAATTGAATGTGCCCCATGCAAATAGAGCAAGTGTGTGAACAATTATATTTTTGTTCCGTCCGCCATTGCTTCGCATGTGAATTTCTATAAACCATAGTATATCATAGGTATGCAGTTAGCCAAATGTCGGATATTGCATCCATGATAGTGACGGCACGTTTGGCCGATTAAGTAAAACACGACGAAATTTGGGAAGTCAAGATAAAACTAAATTACAAACCATTCTGCTATCAATATCTAAAGCCAAATCGGGTGTGTAAAATTCCTGTAGTTACACATGTAATGGTGTATCTGACATTTTGGGAGTCGTTTCCGGTTGACTTGTGACACGTCCCATCATGTGAGAGTGATTTAAAACACTTCAAGTTGTTTCAAGTAAATGGGGACTTCAGGTTTAAAATTGTTGACTTTTTATCGCGTAAACTAGTATACTCACAGGGTGGGCTGATTCGATAGGTGTTTCAAAATAAGGTAGTTTCATAATTATGGAATGATTTGGGTTATGTTGGAGTATGTGTAGAAGGGTATGGTAATCTGAGTCGGGCGTGCAGTATTTTGGCTTCACGGGTATACGCAATGTAAAACTATCTATGGATCTTCTTCATATTCAAGTCGAGTGATGCTGAAAGGGAATCCATGTTAATAATATTTTTGTCGAGATTATTCCAGGGACGTCGTTGATGGAAGAATTGATCTGTTGTGATATTCATAGTCAAAACCAGGTATTATGAAGTGATTGCTTTGTCTAGTTTCAAGCCTATATATCTTTCCGTGAGTCGGGGTAATAGTGTTCTAACATAAGTCGGTGACTGGCCATATACCATTTTATAAAAAAAAGCCGTGAATGTAAGGTTTCCCAACCAGATTCTGACAGAAGTGTAGAATTACCGACATATCTGGTGACACCCGTCACAATTCGGGCTGCTTCGTATTATACGTCTTCGATTTTATCAGAGTTTTGCTGGGAGCAGCCGTCCCATAGGAGTATTCGAGGATTGGTCGAACTAGCGTGAATTTATATAAGTAGCATTTTTTCGAGAGCTGTATGGTCCAGATGGAATCGGTATTTCCTCATTTTGAAGAGAGATGCGTTTCCATGCGGTCTTAGTCATTTCTTCAATATGAGGCGCCCACCCGCTTTCGTCATTATAAAGATTTTTATGTACTTCGACTTCTTTAATGGGTTGTTGGTTTAGTGTGATACGTTTTCGGGAGCACGTTAGTGCTTCTGTCTTGAGTTTATTAAATTTAACATGCCATTTATAAGACCAAGCTTGAAATTTGTCGATATCCTGTTGCATCACTATCGCTCCAGTGTGAGGGTCATTGGTAGTAAATGCGACGGGTGTGTCGACGGAAAAGAGGCGAACTTTACCTGTAATAATTGCAACAGGTTATCGCGAATTCCTATACCATGAAGTTTGAATAGTAAACCACCGTGCCATACTTTGTCAAATGCTTTAATAATGTCGAAAAATAATAATTGAATGTCAGGCCCCTCGTTAAGGAAACTACTGATATTGTTATATATTCAACACAACTGATGAGAAGTTGAGTCAATGGACCGGAAGCCAGACTGATGTTCGGTTAAAATGTGGTTTGTTTGGAGAGACGTCATGCGATGCTTGGCGATGCATGTTTCAAATAATTTGCTCATACAACTCAGAAGTGAAATCGGATAATAATCGCCTTTCTTTTGTATCGGTGCATGCCACGTTCACTCGTTTCCATTTCGGAGGACAGTGTGGTTCGCGGATAAAACGGTTGAACATCTGCGAAAGAGACTTGGTCAAGCTTGTACAGTTCTTCAATAATCGGGGGCTTATAAAATCAGGACATGTATCAGGCTGTATTGCCTTTAGTACGTTCAACACTTCTAGTTCGGTTATTTCTATATAATTCAATGTGTAAAGATCAGGGTCGTCATCTAATATATCTGGGGGTTGTATGACCTACCAATGGATGCGATGCTGCAGAAATAGTTATTGAGGACCTCTGATGTTTCCTCATCGGCCGATAAAATGTTGCCTTGCCATTTTAAAGGTGGCACATTGTCAGATATATTGGTGGAAAGACGATTAAAAGTTTTCCACCACTTACTGTCCGTTGTCATGGGATCAAGCAGAATTCCTTGTATCTTGTGAGATGTATGCGTTTGGCTGCTCTCACTTTGTTAATTATATCTTTGCGAATTTTACGATATTTACACCAGACTGCGGGATATTTCTTCTTTTTGCAATTTTGTGTATTCTTTTTCGTTGCCTAATTAAGTACTTAATCCGGGGGGTTATCCATTCAGGTTCTTCTCTCCTATATATAGTGGATTGGTTTGTGTGGAATGTGTTTTTGCATGAGATCAGTCAGTGTTTCTGTTAAAGTACTACATATATTTTCAACGGGTATGTATTTAAACAACAGTTTCTGTGGCAAGTCGGGATATTATATTTTATGGTTGATGGCAGGATAATTAGCTTGTTCGTACACGTAGATTGTGCACCGGCTTATTCGGTTTTATTGGGTTCTGGGTGTTAATGTTTACGTACACGGGTACATGGTATCGGACTAAGTCGCAAAAGAAGGATTCAAGTGTTCCACTTTCTTTGTTCATGCAGTTCTCGTTTATCAGTACGACGTATATTAATGTCTCGGAGTATTCAATGAAATTTGTCGAGTCGTTGATAACTTGGTCAAGAGTAAACGGAGTGCATATTGATGACACTTTAGTACTAGTTGGGGCAAACTGATTTTCATTTTAAGTCTCCACATATGACTATTTTTTTGGATGGATAAGTATTTATCATATCCCCAATATTACCTTCTATCTCACCACGGCATTGTACATTTGGGCGGGGGGGGGGGCGATAAAACGTACGGACTAACACATTTTGTCCATTCATTAAGATTTAAATCCATATATTCTCTAGGTTACTAGGTGTCTCCGTTTGAATGCCAACGTGTTTTTGATGTAGACTATGACGCCACCCCCTACTGTGTCGTATTAGGACTATCCCTACGATAGGGATAATGTATAAGTCGTTTGTGTTAGGTTCTGTTCGAAGCGAAGACTCCGTAAAATCACACACATCGTACTTTTGAATTTCAGTGGAAAGTATGTCTAATTTCGGGACGATGCTCTGCACGTTCAAGTGGAAAATTATTGTACATCATATAGTCCAGGGCCGGGAATTGGCAATACATTACCAGATATTATTAGTAATTGTCTGAGCCTTGTCGGTATTCCAACTACGTTCGTACGTGTGTGTACACATGTCGAATTAGGTTTTCTATTTTTCTTTAATACTATATTATTTACGAACTCGTCGTCCGTATTCATCATCGAGTATCGCGCGCGACTTTAGGTTACAGTGAAGTAATTCGATTGGTAGCGCCCTCCAACGGTTTTTGAAACAAGATGCAGGAGAGAATTAAACAAATTCTGGGCTCTGGTTGGTTAATAGTAGTTTTGATATTTAAACATATAAAATATGTGCAATCACTCCTCTTGAAATTTCAGACTCCAAACAAAACATTAGCACAGTGTAAAGCACGTGGTTCCTAGATTTAATTGTTTTGGTGTGAGGTAAAAAATGTCAATATTTTTTTCAGCAATTCTGACTCTCGATTATAAATCCCAAATTTAAAGGTACGTGGATAGCCAGGGCTGCAGGCCATTATATGTTAACACTGAGGCCTATAGGAAATAATTACTTCACTGTAACCTAAAGGTAGAATAAGCCTACCCGTGGTCTATGGTAGTTATCTGGGTTCATTGTGGTACTTCATTTCGATAAAACAGAGTTTGTGGGCCAGCTTCCCCGTTTCGAGCGACGTTTGATCGGGTTGTTATTTAACATATATAAATACAGTGAGTTGCATGGGATATATGAAATAAGTAGAAATGATAAAAGAACAAACATAATGAAAAAACGTATTCATGTTTCAGAATTAAACAGTTCTTAAGGGGAACGTTAAGCGTGTATTAACATTGTATGTTTTCATTAGTGACAGTTGGGAGGATGTCAAGTCCTTGCGGTTGCGTGGGCATTATAGTATGACATAAAAGCAGCATTTCTTAACTCTATATGTTGTACAGGGATTTCCATACTAATTAAATAGGATTACTATGTCAAGTGTCCATCATTGTAAAATATGTCGATTCTCGTCAATTTGTCATTACTGTGGTCCCATTCAAGTATGGAACCAGAAGAAAAACCTGACCGGCATGTGTTTTTCTGTGGTAAACATACATACAACATTCCATTTCGCTGAGTTTAGTATAACTGCCGCCGTTATGGAAATTAAGAAACATGGCAATATACGCGTGCGGACGGACATACATACCAAACGATGTACTTTTCCGACTCCTTGTCGAGGAATTGTGCAAGTTGGTTGGGGACATGAATTCAATCGTGACGTAAACAAACATAAGAAACTATGGAACCTGGCATCATTTCCCGAAACATGAAACAATGAGTTATTTATGATTGTCATTATATAATAGTCTTCTTTCGTGATAATAGTATACGTTATATGGTGTGTACTGTGTATAAATGATATTGAATAATGATAGTGTGGATGTCTGGTTTTGGTTAAAAAGCTCGTGGCTATAATCGTTACATGCCAGGAGCGATAACTCTCTCCAATTGTTGCAAACTTGGCAAAACGTTCGGGATAGATTACTCTATTCTGTTTTACTATTTATTGATGATTGATTCTTTTGAGATAATTTAATGCTATTTATAGACAAATTTCGTTAACATTGTCAGGGGTGGAAGTACAATGCGTTTAATTCTCACATAGTAAGCTGTGGTACAGATGTCACGTGGTTTGTGGACGCGACCTAATATAAAAAAAAATCATATTGTCCGCAACGATACTGAAAGCAAACGACAAAACCATAACATATGCAGTAAGGACAAAATATACTTTAATATAAAATTAACAGGAGAAGACAGAATTTAATGGCAATAACTGAAATCGAAGAGGAAGAACTTTTCGACAACTAAATCGAGCGAAAGGAAACAAAGTTGTAAAACTTTGAAACAAATATTTGATTGAGACTATATACATATGTATATCATTAAAACGTGTAATCGGTAAAGGGGGTATATTATATAGCATTGAAACATGTAATCGGTAACCGGGGGTTATATCATTGAAACGTGTAATCGGTAACAGGGGTTTATATCATTGAAACATGTAATCGGTAACCGGGGGTTATAGCATTGAAACATGTAATCGGTAACCGGGGGTTATAGCATTGAAACATGTAACCGGCAACAGGGGGTTATAGCATTGAAACATGTAATCGGTAACCGGGGGTTATAGCATTGAAACATGTAATCGGTAACAGGGGGTTATAGCATAGAAACATGTAATCGGTAACCGGGCGTTATATCATTGAAACATGTAATCGGTAACAGGGGCTTATAGCATTGAAACATGTAATCGGTAACAGGGGGTTATACCATTGAAACATGTAATCGGTTACAGGGGGTTAAAGGCACGTGAGGCCTTAGTTGTCGAAAATATTCATATTTGTTCCAATCACCGTAAACAGAAAAAAATTAAAACGCATAATGTTTCGTTCATATATACCATGACCATCGCGTAAACAGCAAGTTATCATAAAGATTTACTATATTTTACCTAAGCAAGAGTCTGATTGTGTTACAGAAGACAACACAATGCTGCTGGCTAATCACACACAAATGGCATAAACGCTCTTTATTCGTTCCATATCAGGAATTCACCCACAAAGAACGCTCTTTATGTTTACAATCATAATATAAACAAACACCAGAAAAGTAACTTTTTATGCTTTTATTTACATAACAATGGTCAAAAATATGACAATAACATACTGTTTACGAGATATTTCTTATTTGTATACGGACAAAGTCTGTCTACATTTTGTTGTTCTTTCTGTTTGTGGCGGTTTTTGACGGGTGGAAATATTTTCACAGGATACCCACCGCCAAGGCCAACCGTACCTTTAAGAGTCAGAAACGGCCTCGTTCCTCAAATAAAGATGATGAATACCACGATAATATAGATCTCGTTCCGTGGTGAATGGAGACTACAGACACATTCATTGAACGAATAAACAAAAATAAAGCGTATTCAGGGGGGGTCTGCAATTTTATTCCGAACACCAGGCTGAGGTGGGTGGGTGATTCAGAAGCTCGGCTTACACATTTTTTACTGGCCCTGTAAAATTTTTCATAGAACCATTTTTCTTCAAAATAATGGGACAACAGGTTTTAATAATGCTTAGGCCAAAACAAAAAAGGGTTTTGGTTCTCAGTCACCGCCGCATTGATTAAAAAAGGGCCGCCTTAGGCCTTTTTATTGCAATGCCTGATGTTATGACAAAAAACTTACGAAACAAAAAAATTGAAAAAATAAATAAATTGGGGATTTTATAAACATATCCGTAGCAGATATGTGTTGAATAATAGTGTGCATTGAGCTCTAACATGTAATGTGTTAAAAAGTGACTTGCAGGCTTACAACATGAAGTAGATGACTACAATTAAGAAAATGATAAGCTGACCCTCATGCTCTTCTTACAAGTAGTCATTGTGAACTAACTTACACTAATTGTAACAAAAGAACATAAATTACTTTATTGAAGTTCAACGAAGAATTATTTAGAGAGCAGGGTGTGAGTGTAAAATATTAGATCGACGGTGGTCAAATCGGTGGGGCATATCTGGGTGATTGGCGATATCTGGGTGATGGCGATAGTAGTTCACGCGTGATAAGCATTGATTGATAATTGACTCGATTCAGCACGAGTTTCTCGAATGTTCTAAAGTGTGCTTGAACGTAAACAAGATTTTAGCGCTCATTCTACGTTTAGCTTCTTATGTGCACGGTTGGACCCACCCTCCCACCCACATGTAGTAACGTAGATCATTCAATTATATATTGGCTTTTGAAAAAGTTGATCATCAATACATACGAGAATATAGGCTGAAAAATTTCGTTTCCTGATACATGTTTATAGTATGCCATGATAGTATAGGTCTTTTATGATTATTTAATGATAACATTATATAGGATGTGCACAGTTCATGTGAAGCCAACGTTATCCTGAATTTCTAGATTAAATCTTCGTTATACAATTCGTAGTTGTTATTCTATAAATCATTTATGTTTGTTCGAGTGGAACGAGTTAAAACATAATAGTCAATGATGTGCGAAAATATTTCTTTTCCCAGAGAGTGATTACAAACTGGAATAGTTTATCAGCTTACATTGTTTCCACTGAATCGGTTCAACAATTCAAGGAGTTATTCGATAACAACTGTTATAACGGGCGATATATGTACGACTAAACGTCATGGATAATTTTAAAACAATTAAATCATTTACGTTATTCTATACATGTATGTTATTATGTGAAAGGGGTAAAAGTCATGGTGACTTACTCCCCAAACATTGATGATGCTGATGTAACTTTATACAATTGAAAGGCACAGAACTAAATACAGGATCACATATTAGAATGGGGAGGTATCAGTTTTTAGACAACAATAACAGTAGTTAATGTCAGGGGCATTATATAATGTTAGGTAATCCCAGTCATACACTCGTAGTACAATGTCATTTTTATATAAGACTAAATGAGTTTATATGCATAACAGTTCCCTCTAAATTTCTGGTTATTACTAGACAGAGGAAGGTATCTTTGTCCATGCTTACTATGCGCAGAAAAAAATAAAAAATAAAAATAAAACCCTCCCTCATTGATTTGAAAAAAAAATTGCCCGAGAACCAAAACTCTTTTTTTTTTGGCCTTATATTATGTAATATAGGTATGAACTTAACTCTTGGTAGGGGGTTTGAGTTCAGCATCAGTTAATAATGACACCAATGGGTAATAAAAAAGATCAGCTTGCTAAATGTTTTCGTCAAGGATCTATCAATGCACATTGACATGAAACGGCTCAGATTTAAATAGTTATATTACAAATCGTGTATTCAACCTGATATAAATGAAAACATATCACAATAATAGATTCTTCAAATAAATGTAAACTCTTCACTGAACTCTTCAAATAAATATAGACTATATTTAAAAAAAAACCATAATAAAATAAAACAAACGTGTTAAAGGGGTACTGTACACAGAGATAGGCAATACCATCGTACGATCTCACTCCCTATAAAAGTACTTGACGCTTTATGAATCTTGTTTCTTCTCTTTTTTTGCGAATCGGTTATAGCGGGACTTCCCTGTGCATGTAACATGTTTTGTTCGCAACTCAATAATGTTCGTCGTAAACGGCCGTCGACAAAAGACACCCAACAGGTGATATTTCAAGAACGGTAACTAGTAATGGCATAATTCGCCATTTTATGACTCCAGCCATAAATTCATTTTTATTAAATAATTCAATTTGACTTTTATGATAGTCTGTTAATCGGAACGTTTCAGTAGACATCGTCGACTCAAATAAGTTATTTTAAAATATAATATTGATATTAGATCGCAATTGTCATCGGGAATTTATTGGAATTGGGGTACAGTACCCCTTTAACACAAACTTTGACCGATTTCAACGATATTCGGTATATGGGTCTGGGAGCACCTCTAGACGGGAACTGTCAAATTTGAATGATGTTTGATGAAAATTATGGCCGCTGGCAACCATCTTGGATCTTACTCTTTGCATCACTAAATCCTTCAAAAACACCCTGCAGAGCTTATCACTCATCCATCAGTACACCATACAACCCACATTGTATGAATAATTGTTTTGAATTGTTAGTCTTGTTGGTAAATAGAAAATAGGAATACGGAACATTGGTCGGATACAATCAGGAAAACTGAGTAAATTAGTCATTTGAAGCATTTTGGAGGGGGTGGGTCTCTAGCCCAGAATCGGAACAAAAAATAGGGGGTGGAGGGTACACAGAGGGCGGGTGGATTGCGCCTAGTGTCTGGAATTTTTTTCCTGACCTCCTATTGTCTTTTTTTCAAGCAATGATTGTTTCATTCAAATTCGTTGATTATTGAAAGAAATTATGACAAATAACAAAAACGATACAGATTATCTGCAAATTTCATGATTATATAGCATACATCAGTATACATGATCTTGTTGTGGAGCGGACGGAACCGATTTCAGAAAGTTTAGTCCATCGGGACCACACACAAGCTTGTGATACATCATTTTGAAGGTTATGACATTCCGCAGCGGTGTGAAATATACAAATGATGCAAAAGATTATTTCTAGCGGATTAAGTGCCAAAATTCAGCAAAAATCCCTGTTTTTGTAAAATGCGGCAAAATGAGAAATAAAAGTATAGAAACGCGAACATTTTGTGCTAAAATATTGTAGTCTAGATACCTCTAGATATACACTAAGATGGTGTTACGATTTCTCTGATATAACAAAGATTTTTTTTTATTTATTGTAAAAATAGACAAAACAGCGCAATTTTTCATTTTTTTTGCTTCACTTAATTGGCGATAGATAAATATTGTTTTGACCAGGGATATCGTATATGGCCGAGAGAAGTGCGGATATATATACCAATTACGACAATATGCTGAATATGTCAATATATTTAACACGCGCTGTGTTATGTAAGATTATTTCAACCCTCACCCCAAAATTCAGCAAAAAGTCACTGTTTTAGGGGAATTCGGCACAAATGAATACAAAAGCACGTGTATTCGGGATATTTTTGTGCTACGATATAGCAGGTTACATACTTATAACACAAAGGACTGAAATGCCATGACTGCGGTGATAGATGTAAAAATGTCTTACATTTACTTGGAAAATAGACAAAAAATCATTCATTTTCAGTTGTTTCGCCCCTCTTAATAGGCGATTATTCAATATTGCATTGAATGGAGATCCCGTATATAATCTAGAAACTTGTGGATATATATATACCGCATATGATTGTAGGATAATGATGTCAGTCTTTGTCATAGATGCTATGTGGTGGTAGATTGTGTCACCCCCACCCCAAAATTCAGGGGGAAATATCAGTTTTAGAAATTTATGTATGGCAGAATACAAAAGCACAACAACTCTAATTATTTTTGCGCTATTATATTGCAGTCTACCCACTTCAAGATATACCTTGTGATAACGCCATGGTATCATTTACAGATGGCAATATTTCGGAGTGTTCTGATGAAAGTAATCCGAAAATCGTGAAATTTAAACTTGTTTTGCCCCTCTACATGGGTGATAATTCAATTCCATTTTGAACAATAATCCAGGACAAACTCTCAAGAGTTGACAAGACACATAATGCATATGAATGTTGTCGGATTGTATCATCTTCTGCCGCATTTGTTTGGTTACGTTATTGCACCCCTCGCCCCATGCAATAATACAATACATCGCAAGATGAGACAAACACGGAATATTCCTATATACATTTATGCATTATACACACACCTTATCAAGCTGATGCTTTTGGTAGTTAACTGAGTTGTAGAAATTACATCATTGTATATGTTTGCTTCGCATAATATAGCTTCACATTTGTATAAGATTATACGTATTGGAAGGTTTATTGATTGTTAATAGCCAGGTTCAGCCACAGTACATGTAACTTGTAACGTGTGTTGTCATTGCCAACGAAATCACCTGACTCACATGACCATTCCGCCTACACGTACACCATCAAACAACCGTTTAGACGTTTTGTGTCAAATGTACAGCATTGCGAAATGTCTATCAGAGAGGTGTCCAATCTTTATGTCAATCGACGAACCTGTGCTTAGTGAACTTTTGTTAAATTCTTCAGCAGCGGTGACCACGCCGTTACTTTTCCCAAAAGGGTTGTTGGTATGACTTCCTTTACATATCGTAGGTCGTCTGCATCCTGGAACCGGTGGAAGCCAAAGTTTGTTTGTATCTGGGTGCAGAAATGTTCTCCAATGCGGGCGCATAGCCTACTCTTCTTCGATGCACATGGAGGGTTTTTAACGTCCAATGGGCATGAACTACCCAAGAGACGGCACAGCCATTAAGGTGAGCTCGCGATCTCACAAAATCTAGTCATGGCTCAACCCTGCAAGTTGAGCCAAGGGGTCGTGTTGGGAATGAACATGCATCCACCTGTGACTCGATGTTTCCCCCAAGGGCTGCCACTTGCCTTTATAATCATATAATAGAATATTTTTGTTACATCAACAATACTTTACAAACAGTATAAACACTCTTTCTGTGGCTCTCCTATCTGGGAGTCATCATCCACGATTCTGCACTATGGGGACATTCCCACAGTATTTGGGGTTTTGGTGCGTTACGACCTTCTTGGTCACAGCCATTAAATCGAGCCTTGTCATCTACCTTGCGATGCTCTTTAATTCTACATATCGTCCTTGGATCTCCCTTGGGGTACCCAATGTCGCCTTTTCTGGGTTGGGCCATATTTCTTGAAATATGATGAGGAACATATGCCGTAATATATCCAAGGCCTTGATCATTACATGTCGAATTTCTCTGACCATGTATGTCTGTCAATGTGTCAGGAAGAATATATTTCTCCTGTGCATTTAGTTTCCCTTCAAGATAGGGTGGTTTTGGTTCAGCTCTCATCCCCATTGCTTATGGTAGCAGAAACTACTGATGTATTCCCATGTGATCATGGATACCCATAATAGGTTCGGTAAGCTTTCTGAGCATTTGTGAATTTCCAGAACTTCCAGGAGTCACATGGCATATTCTGCCAAAATCTGTGTTCTCTCCCATAGCTGGTGACTTATCCGTGCTGCTTATTCCAATTCCTTTTGGGGAATTTGTGTTGATGTGCCCTGACAAGTGACGAGAAAATACTATCTCTGGCAGAGTTTCTGATGAGTCAGAAGATACAACTCGGTATGCCTTATTCGCTTCGTTGGACTCAATGATCAGCAGCCCGTGTGCTATATCATTTATGTAACATATGGCATATGGGGCGTCCACAACAATATGATGCTTTCTTATAGCATTTAGGCTAAGACTTCCGTCTTGGCTTATGTCAACCACTATCATGCGCTGTTTCTCACATTCTGCTGCACCATGGTAATATATTTTGATTCCATTTATTGTCTCCAAATCATCATATAGATGGGTATCCAGTTTGGCTTTATCTTCCGATAAGTAGTCATACAGTTTCTTTGAGAGCATGGAAACTGTTGCTCCAGTACCAATTAGAAACCTCACTGGCTGCCCATGGAGATTGCAATCTAAACACAGGCTTCCCTCTTCAGAAGAGTTGTATCTAACAAACTCCTTGGAGTTACGATGTCCACTTGTATTCTGCTGGTGTCCCCTACACCGATAGGCATTAGGACACATGTCGCGTGGATTGTGAGAAGTTCTGCATCTAGTGCGTTATTTGTATTCGTTTGTGTTATAATCAGGATTATCATTATAATTCTGTCTCCATTGTCTATCGCCACGACAGTCCCTCCAGGACTCATTTGTGTTACTCTTTTTCTCCTTGTTTTTGTTCTCCTTTTATCCTTGTTTTGGTTCTCCAAGTTTGTCATTCTTTGTTTTTCAACAGTCATATATACTATATGTCTTGACAAGTGAAACTGTTGAAATCTTTCCCTATATCCTTGTTCAAAATCAAAATTAAATTATTACCCATATATATAAAGCAGAGGGGCAAAAACGTTTAAAATGTACGATTCTTCGGTCTACTTTCACCATGAATCTCAGAAATCTTGCCATGCATCTATATAAACAACATCTTCAAATTGGGTATATATCTAGGAGTATAAGTGTGTACAATACTATATCATAGCACAGAATAATCCCAGTTCTAAAACTGTCTTATTGCTGTTCTAAAGCCTGACCTTTTTGCTGATTTGTTTGATGAGGGGTGACACAATCTTACACAATACAGCACCTACCACAAAGGATGAAATAATCGGATTATGAACATATACCATGAACATTTCCACAAATTTCAAGGGTATTTCTGAGATCCCTCATCAAAGCAATATTGAATTATGACCCATTAAGAGGGCAAAACAATTGAAAATCAACATTTGTTTTTGTCTATTTTCACAATAAATCTCAGACATTTTGCCATCTATGAACGAAATCATGGCGTTACCATACTTGGTATCTATAAGTATGTAGATTGCTATATCTTAGTGGGAAGATATCCCAAATTCACTGACTTTTTCTTTCGTTCTGCTGAATTTCACATCACTTATTGAATATGTTGACATAAATAACATGTTGCCATATGCGGAATATATCTCCGCAGTTTTCTACACTATATTGAAGATCGCAAGTCAAAACAATATTGAACTATTCCTGATTAAGTGGACCAAAACAATTGAAAATTTGCGTTTTTTTGGTATATTGTTACAAAAAAATCTCAAAAATCTTGATAACTTTCAACGAAATCTAGCACTATCATATTAGAAATATAGAAGTATGTGGAATACTATATCTTCGCGTTTCTCTACAATTGTGTCGTTCTTAGCCGCATTTATAAAAGATAGAGATTTTTACTGATTTTTGCCGCTTAAACCTCTCAAAATCATCTTTTGCATTATTTGTATATTTCACACCGGGTCCTATCCGGTGCACAATGTCATAACCTTCACGGTGATGTACCACAAGCCCGTGTGTGGTGCCGATGGACTAAACTCCTACTTCTAGTGAGCTTTTTGAGTTTGTCCGCTGCACTTATTGGGGTCCTATGCCGGTACCGACCTCATTTAAAGCCTCTGATATTTAGCCCTAGAATACGACTTACTCCAGTCGAAAGAACAGTTATTCCCAAATGGATTTTTTTCCAGGTTTGCGGCATATAAATATGTCGTGTAAAAGTAACTAAATGTCTGTAGTTGTACCATGATCGTCGGTTGTAACATACAATCAATTCAAGATCATAGACGTATTTACTATGCATTATTTGAGAGCTACGGGAAGACATCTCTGACTAACATTATAACACACTGTTAGACATATTCGATCCTTTCGACTGGAAAAGGACGAAAATGTATGTTTTTCCATTTTTTACGGAAACCGCGCACAAAAAGTCTTCTCCAGAAAGATGTGACACCCAATGCGAGCCAATAATAAAAACATATGCCATGGTTATATCTGAGTTCAAAACAAATTCGTACAAGCCGCGACAACGCCCGGTATCGTCTCTCAGCAAAGTTTTCTTTAATCGTACCCCAACAACTCCCTATATAAATAGACAGAACACAACGCGCATCTTAATCGAGACTCTTTTATGAGTTGCGGATGGCGCAAGGAAATATTTGCACTGTTGTCATTGCCTGTAAATAAATAAAGATAAATAATTCACTTTCCATTTTTGAGAGTTATTTGAATATCATTGACGATTTAAAACGTGATAAAATGCGGATAATAGTTATCTCCCAATTGGTCGACCCGATGTCACTTTTAGTGAATAAAGAATACAGCATGCATGTATGCATCACCAAGTTGGAAAATAACACATAGCTGAAATGAGTAGCTACTGAGTTGGCTGATCATTTATTCAATTTGAAGACCAAATTTGTATCATGTCATTGTAGAGGCACCAGGACAGGAGTGCTATCATTAAACCTGGGAGTTAGTCCACTTTCAAACACTATTACATGTATTCAGACATTCGCTACTAAGGTCTCATCTTTTCAAAGTAGTTATGCTAGTCGCTTTTAAAGCCAATAAGCATATTATGGCATATACTGACTGGCAGTACCACGGGGCTATGTGTGCATTATACAAAAACGTTTTTATATGACAAACGTGAGACATCCCGGTGTCAACAATATAAAATATAACACACTTATTTGTTAATATAACCTGGCCTCTGATCCTTTTATATCAGCCAGTGGTTACTAAACAAACTATCGTTTAAAGGTGACATGCAACGGTTTTTAGATTGGTCTATGACCCTCGTATCAATGCGCCACGATCGGCCCTGATCCCAACACGTGGAACCGAGAGGTCTCTAGACAGGCGGGAAGCCTAGAAATAGCCTTTTTGTCTTTAAATTAGGATGTTCATCCACGCATAAACATTCAAGCGATCACTAACGCGATGCACAGAGTCCATTACATTCTACCTTAATTGCATTGATGAGCAGACTTGAATACTCTCTGCAAATATCAAAGCAACATATCATAGTTCCCCGTCAAATGAATTTTGGGATGAAGTTCCCAGTCTATTGTCTCAGATGGAAACAATAAAGCATAAAGCATATTTTACAATACTCAGAATCATTCAGTGCTAGCAAAACAATTGGAGGCAGCTAGCCATCTACCTGAGTTAAATTTGTGGGCACGTGGTCATGGTATTTTGTTTTGCCATTTATGATATGGATTGTGGTAATGTTACTACCATTGCACATGATAATATCTTGGAATATGCAAAAAGACATGTGTTGCAAAGAACCAGACTGATACGATTTTGTTCATGTAATCTGATTTATTTTCTCATTGGGGGGTCTAAAAATGATGGCCATAATAAACAATTTACACAGCGGGTGGGTGGGTTTATGCTATATAATAATAACACAGACCACGTGTCTGCAAATTTGTCCAAGACCCACTCTGTTCTGCACAGGATATAACATCGAGTTGTAAAAACTGTCTTGTATATGGCATTATGGCTATTATGGCTGCCATCTCCGAAGCCATCTTCTAAACATATAGTTTCCCAGGTTGATATGCTTGGATTTAGACCTTTAGTATAGGGACGAACGCTAACATAATGAGCTACATTACTCATATGTAAACCTGACATCGACACAATTGGTATAATCGCATTCTGTGTGGGGGTTAGGTTTAGTATTATATTGCGTCTATATGATTGCCCCATTGAACGAGAGCAGAATATTGTTTACAGAAATGTACTTAAAGTTAGCTTTAAGATATAAAAGATAACAAAATTTCATATCAATTCGAGAAGTTGGATATCTACATGTGTTTAAACCGACGCATATTGGAATTTGTTTTATATCTCTGGCAATCTCTGCCTTCGTGGTAAACAGAATGTTAAATTATATTTTCCCCAATGATGGTTTATTACATTGTCAACAAGAGATATATCGCGCATCACTATAATTTGACCTTGAATCCACTACTTCCCGAACAGTGGACCAACCTTTTCCAGAGTACCTATCTTTTTCGATGCGCGATACGGCGTTTCTGTTGGATCTTATTTGTCCCTGTGAGAATAATGGTCCCTACATGTTGACAATAATTTTGTGGTTATTTTAAAATTGCATCTATGTTACAGGTTTTTTTAAACAGGAACATAATAATGGTAATAATAATATAATAATAAGTAATTATGTTGTGATGCCTTTATATTCAAGCCTATATATATATGGTAGTAAAATTTACAGTTGTCTGTTTCCAAAACATGTGCTGAATGTATTTCTCTCTCTTATAAAATATAAGAATGGGTCGACAAGTATTAGATCATGTCGTGAATTTCTACTCTGGCTACGCACGTGGAGATTACATTTCATCCGTTTAAAATGTGGGAACTCGTTGATGTTCTGACGGGGAACTTTATAGCATTAAACACACAAAGCAGGGAATATATTTATTTGTCAGTATACATGTTCCTTAATACTCTATTACACAGTAGGGTGCCATGGTACCAACTCCAGATTGCATGTTTTGCCACTTTTGGAAATATATTATAGCTGCAATGTTTTGTCAATGTTATAAACTTCCCTGTCAGAACATGAACACGTTCCCATGATTTGAGCCGGTGGATTACGATCTCAGCGGACGTAATCAGAGTAGAGATTCATGACATGCAATTGTCTAACCAAATATATGTCTACTAGCCGATGAGCCCGACGTTGTCCGGGCTATTCAAAAACCAAATTTCAAGTCGATAGCTCCACCCATTTCCGAGATCTGGTCTGCACATGCGCGAAGCTGGCGTCACACGGGCTCGGCGACCCGATAAAAATTCGTATCCGGGGCAAGATACATTCACATACCAAATTTCAAGTCGATAGCTCCACCCGTTTCCGAGATCTGGTCTGCGCATGCGCGAAGCTGGCGTCGCACGGGCTCGTGGACCCGATAAAATTCGTATCCGGGGCAAGATACATTCACATACCAAATTTCAAGTCGATAGCTCCACCCGTTTCCGAGATCTCGTCTGCGCATGCGCTGCACGGGCGTCGCACGTGCTCGCCAATACGACAGCGACGACCACCTGGTCAAACTACACACGCGTACCAAGTTTCGTCCCGATCGGTCGAAGTGTTGGTATCTGATGCAAAAGACGAAATTGTGAGTGTTGGTTTGTAACCGGGATTTCTGAGAAGCATTATTAGTCCAGGAGATATTGGTAGATCTCTGCACCCCCCCCCCCCAGGACTTAACTTCACCCCACTAATTTTCTTCCTTAAGGTCTCCTCTAAATTTTTTCACTTGGTAACAAGAAACAAAGTGGCCGCAGAGACTCCAGACAAGATGGCGTCCATCATGGCGGCCATTTTTTATATGCACCAGGTCTCTTTGATCGCCGTTATAGTAAAGATGATGTCACATGCGGTCTTGTTTTCCGTTCGATTCGTTATGGTAATATGCAACCCTTACAAATTAGCCAAAAATCCGACACAAAAATCCAATATGGCCGCCAAGATGGCCGCCGAAATGTGAAAAAATGCTATTTTTCGGACATTTCACCCCCTTTCGTTTGTCTCTGTGGGAAAATGTTGGCACCTTGACGCGATTTTATACATTTATCGTCTAGAAGAGTCATTGGCGAACACACGGGGACCATAATATACATTTGCTGACGGATATTTTTGTCCGATATCATGTTTTCCCAAATGCCGGTATAATCCGGTCAAAGCCAAAACGACGCTAATAACGCAATGTCTGTTTCGAATCAATGAGTGTTATTGCTATTATTACTCCAGCCATGATCATATATGTGCAGGAGATACTCGGGCTAGGATTCCTCTTCTACCTGAGTTGAGGAATATTCACCCAAATCCAAAATGGCCACCAGAAATAGAAAAATCGCCGAAAATCGCTTATTTTAACATCAGTAATGAGTTATTGTCACGACAACTCCACACCTGCTTACTATTGTGAGTTGGGAACACTTAGTTGAATAACTTTCCTTATATTGCATCCAAATAAAAGTCCCCCAAATCCAAAATGGCGCCCACAATGGCCGACAAATTTTGAAAAATCACCGAAATTCCCTCATGTTCACATCATTGGGCATTATTGTCGATAAAACTCCACACATGCTGACAGTTGAGTTGTAAATACTGAGGTGAAGTAATTACCTTTCATCCCATGCAAGAAATGGTTTTCCAAATCTAAGATGGCGGCCAAAATGGCGACCGATATTTGAAAACACTCCTACAATCCTTTACTTTCTTACGATGGGCGTTATTGCTTCGCAAATTCTACCCACCATCACATGTTGATATGGAATATTGGTATGAAGCATTCATTTGAGTTTGTCAATTGATACTCAAGGTCGAGATGGCAGGTAAACTGGAGGCCAGAAATTGAAAAGAAATCGATATATTCACATACAAATTTCAACTTTTTGTCATATTATCGATATGTATGGACGAAACTATACACAAACCATATATTAGTTCAACTTAAAACGTACAAAAACGCATAACATTGATCGGGTCCTTCTGGAAGTACGAAAACCCACACTTAATATAGCGATGTGTCATTTCGAAATCCATTTGACACTTCGCGCCGATAATGGCCGTAACCGTAGGTGCGCCGAATAGCCACATTAGAACAATTACCTGGTAAAAGATTCTGATTTGCCACGTCCTTAATGATCTGGACCAGTTTCCATTTCTTTACCTGATAAATCTAGGTCGCTCACACCGACAAAGCATTCAACACTTCCTGTGAGAAGGGTCCCTTTAATCATAACGTTTCAAACAATTAATTTCCCGGTGTCTGGCTTAAGATTTTAGATGCTTGTTAAATATGGGATTTGTTCGTCATCTTGAACTAGAAAGGCATATGGTCGATAAGTATACAAGCTTACATAAGGTCATCTATATGTATGTCTTTCTCATACCCCGTGGGGATAATGACATGTATACATGGCGAACTTCCCAGTTAACTAGTCACTTCTCAATAGATGGTTCAACTCACAAACTTAGCGAACGTATTGGCATACGTGGACAACTTCGGCAGTGTTTCGGAAGTAGCTAGCTGTCTCATTCCCTTGGACAGATGCCTATCTGCTAAGGAGAAGGCCATAATGTACCGACTACCCACACTTCTTGATCATGATCATAAGCAAACTGTGTGACGTCCCGCAGTCGTCTCGTCGAATAGCTCCCAGCAGAGAAGAACAATACTCGCGGTGGTAGTTTGTGGACATGCGCCATGACAGTGGGAATGAAATGGGACACGGTATACAACCCTACACCAGGTGCATGTTTCAATATAGAATGTCATGCGTGTTGGTCTTTTTGGTGTGGTAAGATTGTATTTCCACATCCGTTTCAAGGCCGTTCTGAATCGACATGACCAGATGTATAATTTTGTCTGGATAATACTAACCTAGCCACTCGGATGGGCTAAAGGATAATGTCTTTATGGAATGAAGGTATGCATTGTTGTTATGATCTCCCAGGGTTATTGTCAGTATGTGGACGGTATTATTCAAGAAAATGTCAGGAACTGTGGTGCATTTATTTCACTGTGTGTTTAAAGAACAATTTATAGTCTCGATGGCAATGGATGTGAACGTTGGTGAACGTGACCTTTATGATCATATAGCTTTATATTATACTAGCAGGTTAGCCCGCCACTGGCGTGCTTGGTCAGAAACATGACATTTTTTAAATACATTTTTTAACGATTGATTCGTTAATTGAACTGAATGGTCAGAATACAGAATTGAAAACGCGAGGAGACAATCAATGAATTAATTCTGCCTTTATATCAAGAGAAATTATGGTCTCACCATGGACCAATAACAATTCAAGTACAAAAGTTAATTAAATTGTAAATTGTTTTCGTCCCATGGCTTTGTTTCAGAAACATGACATTTTTGTAATTATTTTGTTTTTATTTGTTTTTTATTTTTTAATATGAATTTAATGTTTTTAAAATTTAATTTTTTGTTTCTGGCGGAAAAATTTACCCGTAGAAATCCCCCCTTCCTAGGAACGACAGACAACGCATTCTTTGTTTCGTGAAATCTCTCTACGATAACATTGCATTGAATTTAAAACAAACGCTTCTCGTCGGGAAATCTGTCTGCATAATATTTCGAGTCTGCCGTACCCGTCGTAATGTCGTGAAATCTCGACTGCATAATAGATAACATTGCATTGAATCTGTTGTTGGCATTCAGGGCTTCGGGCCGTTGTTGTTGGCATCACGGCTCCCCGAAAACTCTCACATTGCCGAAAACGTGTATTTAGTAATATCGTTGTTGTTGATATTTACGGCTTGGGGGCTATTTTCTCGCCAACAATGTCGTTGGCGTTCACGGTTTGGGGCAGTGTGTATAGCTGCGTGAGTTAGCAGGAATCGAGGGGTGTAAGTTTAGAGCTTGTTTATATGAATGTTTCGGAAATAGACTAAGATTTTCAGCCGTAACAAAAAATGTATACATCAGAAAATGTAAATTCCATCGGCTTTCATGTGTAGTAAAGATGTCTTATAAGCCGACATTGCCGTGGGGATGCCCGTTCCTACACGTGTTTTCGATTCTATGAAGTACCCACATATATACACACATATATCCGATCGGTCGAGGTGTTGGTATCTGATGCAAAAGACGAAACTGTGAGTGTTGGTCAATAGTCCCCGCCGTGAACCTCATCGTCGCAAAGAGCGGACAGTCAATTAACCCCGTTGTGAACCTCAATCACCAACACGAAGTAAACATGTGTTACGTTCTAAAAATAGGAAAGCACTTTCTCTCGTACGTAGCAAGTTTGAGCTCAATCGGCATTCCCTGGAATTTCCCGTAGATTGGCAGATTAATATAATTCCAGTAGCTTTATAACGGTATATCTGGGGAGAAATCTGATGCTATATTCGTGATTATCTGGGATGATTTCGGTATATAACTATATACTGTAAAAACAAAGCGCGCAATCCGTGCTCGCAGGGTTGGTCAGAAACAAATGTTTTTTTAATTTAATGTATGTTCCGTATATCTCCCTGCAGATGCAAATAACGTTGAATGGCAAACAGACGCTCTTTATAGCGATGCGTAAAAAACAAACGCTCATTAAATAATCACTTGATTAACCCCCGCGGTGCCTTTGCGGTGATTTGGGAGTGGATAAAGGGTGCTCAGGGCTTCTCGAAAACCCGACTACGACGATACCCGTGGGTTTTTACATTTAGATGGGAAGTTTGAACTCAATCTGTACACGCGTTTTGGATTCTATGAAGTACACACACACATACACATATATATATATACGAAGTCTCAAAATATATAGTACTAGCAGGTTAGCCCGCCACCGGCGGCTTGTCCGAAACATGACATTTTTTTAATATTTGTTTTTAATTTTTAGCTCCACGCGTTTCAATAAGAAAAATTTGTACCCGGTAGCTCCACCCGTTTCCGAGATCTGGTCTGCGCATGCGCGAAGCTGGCGTCGCACGGACTCGGCGACCCGATAAAATTTGTACCCGGCGCAAGATACATTCACATAGCAAATTTCAAGTCGATAGCTCCACCCGTTTCCGAGATCTCGTCTGCGCATGCGCTGCACGGGCGTCGCATGGACTCGGCTACCCGATAAAATTTGTACCTGGCGCAAGATACATTCACATAGCAAATTTCAGGTCGATAGCTCCACCCGTTTCCGAGATCTGCCTTTCTGCATAATATTTCGAGCGATAACATTGCATTGAAATGTCAGACTCCCATCGTGAACCTCAACACGAAGTAAACACGTGTTTCGAGCGATAACATTGCATTGAAATGACTCCCATCGTGAACCTCAAGACGACGTAAAACACGTGTTGCGTTCTAGGAAATGCACTCAATGCAGATGCTAATAACGTTGACTTCGTATATATATATATAATGACGTTATTAACCCCGGCCGTGCCGTTTGAGCTGATTTTTATGACTGGGAGTGGAGTACGGGTGCTCGGAGCTTCTGGAAAACGCGTGGACGACATCGTACGTGTTATTTTACCTTTAGATAGGAAGTTTGAGCTCAATCTGTCCAGCCGTTCCCGTCCTAATGTACTATTTCGAGCGATAACAATTGTCAGACTCCCATCGTGAACCTCAACACGAAGTAAACACGTGTTTCGAGCGATAACATTGCATTGAAGTCAGACTCCCATCGTGGACCCCCAAGACGACGTAAACACGTGTTTGTTCCGGTATAACTTTGGAGACTCTGACTTCATATATATATATAATGACGTTATTAACCCCGGCCGTGCCGTTTGAGCTGATTTCGATGACTGGGAGTGGATAAAGGGTGCTCAGAGCTTCTCGAAAACACATCTACGGCGGTGTCGGTGGGATTTTACACTTACATACGAAATTTGATCTCAATCTGTACACGCGTTTTGGATTCTATGAAGTACAAACACACATATATATATACACACATATATACGAAGTCTCAAAATATATAGTACTAGCCGATGAGCCCGACGTTGTCCGGGCTATTCAAAAAATCTAATTTCAAGTCGATAGCTATTCAAAAACCAAATTTCAAGTCGATAGCTACACCCGTTTCCGAGGTCTGGTCTGCGCATGCGCGAAGCTGGCGTCGCACGTGCTCGGCGACCCGATAAATTTCGTATCCGGGGCAAGATACATTCACATACCAAATTTCAAGTCGATAGCTCCACCCGTTTCCGAGATCTCGTCTGCGCATGCGCGAAGCTGGTGTCGCACGGGCTTGGCGACCCGATAAAATTCGCATCCGGGGCAAGATACATTCACATAGCAAATTTCAAGTCGATAGCTCCACCCGTTTCCGAGATCTCGTCTGCGCATGCGCGAAGCGGGCGCCGCACGGGCTCGCCAATACGACAACGACGACCGCCTGGTCAAACTACACTCACGTACCAAGTTTCGTCCCGATCGGTCAAGAATCGTAGATTTGTATTAATGACAAACAAACAAACATACATACAGACAGAGGTCTTCAAAATATATATGAGATAGACTAGCAGGGTAGCCCGCCACCGGCGGCTTGTCCGAAACATTGTTTATATTTTTTTATTTTTTTTAGCTCCACGCGTTTCAATAAGAAAAAATTGTACCCGGTAGCTCCACCCGTTTCCGAGATCTGGTCTGCGCATGCGCGAAGCTGGCTTCGCACGGGCTCGGCGACCCGATCAAATTTGTACCCGGCCCAAGATACATTCACATAGCAAATTTCAAGTCGATAGCTCCACCCGTTTCCGATATCTCGTCTGCGCATGCGCTGCACGGGCGTCGCATGGGCTCGGCGACCCGATAAAATTTGTACCCGGCGCAAGATACATTCACATTGCAATTTTCAAGTCGATAGCTCCACCCGTTTCCGAGATCTGCCTTTTTAATCGAGATAAATGCATTTCGTACCCGTCCTAATGTACTATTTCGAGCGATAACAATTGTCAGACTCCCATCGTGGACCTCAACACGAAGTAAACACGTGTTTCGAGCGATAACATTGCATTGAAGTCAGACTCCCATCGTGGACCCCCAAGACGACGTAAACACGTGTTTGTTCCCGTATAACTCTGGAGACTCTGACTTCATATATATATAATGACGTTATTAACCCCGGCCGTGCCGTTTGAGCTGATTTTAATGACTGGGAGTGGAGTACGGGTGCCTGGAGCTTCTGGAAAACGCGTGGACGACATCGTACGTGGGATTTTACCTCTAGATGGGAAGTTTGAGCTCAATCTGTCCAGCCGTTGTACTATTTCGAGCGATAACAATTGTCAGACTCCCATCGTGAACCTCAACACGAAGTAAACACGTGTTTCGAGCGATAACATTGCATTGAAGTCAGACTCCCATCGTGGACCCCCAAGACGACGTAAACACGTGTTTGTTCCGGTATAACTCTGGAGACTCTGACTTCATATATATATATAATGACGTTATTAACCCCGGCCGTGCCGTTTGATCTGATTTTGATGAATGGGAGTGGAGAACGGGTGCTCTGAGCTTTTCTAAACCGCGACCACGGTCGTGTCGGTGGGATTTGACACTTACATAGGAAGTTTGATCTCAATCTGTACACGCGTTTTGGATTCTATGAAGTACACACATACACACATACGAAGTCTCAAAATATATAGTATAGACTAACAGGTTAGCCCGCCACCGGCGGCTTGTCCGAAACATGACATTTTTTATATATTTTTTTTTTAATTTTTAGCTCCACGCGTTTCAATAAGAAAAATTTGTACCCGGTAGCTCCACCCGTTTCCGAGATCTGGTCTGCGCATGCGCGAAGCTGGCGTCGCATGGACTCGGCGACCAGATAAAATTTGTACCCGGCGCAAGATACATTCACATAGCAAATTTCAAGTCGATAGCTCCACCCGTTTCCGAGATCTCGTCTGCGCATGCGCTGCACGGGCATCGCACGGGCTCGGCGGCCCGATAAAATTTGTACACGGCGCAAGATACATTCACATACCAAATTTCAAGTCGATAGCTCCACCCGTTTCCGATATCTCGTCTGCGCATGCGCTGCACGGGCGTCGCACGGGCTCGCCAATACGACAGCGACGACCACCTGGTCAAACTACACTCACGTACCAAGTTTCGTCCCGATCGGTCGAGGTGTTGGTATCTGATGCAAAAGACGAAATTGTGAGTGTTGGTCAATAGTCCCCGCCGTGAACCGCATCGTCGCAAAGAGCGGACAGTCAATTAACCCCGTTGTGAACCTCAATCACCAACGCGACGTAAACATGTGTTGCGTTCTAAAAATAGGAAAGCATTTTCTCTCTGCATAATTCTGCAGATGCTAATAACGTTGCTCCCCGTAGGTAGCAATATCGTTGTTGTTGATATTTACGGCTTGGGGTCTATTTTCTTATTTAGCAAGTTTGAGCTCAATCGGTTCGAGTCTATAAAGGACACACTCATATATATGACACTTCCCGTGGGTAGCAAGTTTGAGCTCAATCGGCATTCCCTGGAATTTCCCGTAGATTGGCAGATTCCAGTAGCTTTTTATAACGGTATATCTGGGGAGAAATCTGATGCTATATTCGTGATTATCTGGGATGATTTCGGTATATAACTATATACTGTAAAAACAAAGCGCGCCATCCGTGCTCGCAGGGTTGGTCAGAAACAAATGTTTTTTAAATTTAATGTATGTTCCGTATATCTCTCTGCAGATGCAAATAGCGTTGAATGGCAAACAGACGCTCTTTATAGAGATGCGTCAAAAACAAACGCTCATTATATAATTAAATAATCACTTGATTAACCCACGCCGTGCCTTTGCGGTGATTTGAGATTGGAGAACGGGTGCTCTGAGCTTTTCTAAACTGCGACCACGGTCGTGTCGGTGGGATTTGACACTTACATAGGAAGTTTGAGCTCAATCTGTACACGCGTTTTGGATTCTATGAAGTACACACACACATATATACGAAGTCTCAAAATATATAGTACTAGCAGGTTAGCCCGCCACCGGCGGCTTGTCCGAAACATGACATTTTTTTTATATTTTTTTTTAATTTTTAGCTCCACGCGTTTCAATAAGAAAAATTTGTACTGGTCTGCGCATGCGCGAAGCTGGCGTGGCACGGGCTCGGCGACCCGATAAAATTTGTACCCGGCGCAAGATACATTCACATACCAAATTTCAAGTCGATAGCTCCACCCGTTTCCGATATCTCGTCTGCGCATGCGCTGCACGGGCGTCGCACGGGCTCGCCAATACGACAGCGACGACCACCTGGTCAAACTACACTCACGTACCAAGTTTCGTCCCGATCGGTCGAGGTGTTGGTATCTGATGCAAAAGACGAAATTGTGAGTGTTGGTCAATAGTCCCCGCCGTGAACCTCATCGTCGCAAAGAGCGGACAGTCAATTAACCACGTTGTGAACCTCAATCACCAACGCGACGTAAACATGTGTTGCGCTCTAAAAATAGGAAATCATTTTCTCTCTGCATAATTCTGCAGATGCTAATAACGTTGCTCCCCGTAGGTAGCAATATCGTTGTTGTTGATATTTACGGCTTGGGGGCTATTTTCTTATTTAGCAAGTTTGAGCTCAATCGGTTCGAGTCTATAAAGGACACACTCATATATATGACACTTCCCGTGGGTAGCAAGTTTGAGCTCAATCGGCATTCCCTGGAATTTCCCGTAGATTGGCAGATTCCAGTAGCTTTTTATAACGGTATATCTGGGGAGAAATCTGATGCTATATTCGTGATTATCTGGGATGATTTCGGTATATAACTATATACTGCAAAAACAAAGCGCGCCATCCGTGCTCGCAGGGTTGGTCAGAAACAAATGTTTTTTAAATTTAATGTATGTTCCGTATATCTCTCTGCAGATGCAAATAGCGTTGAATGGCAAACAGACGCTCTTTATAGAGATGCGTCAAAAACAAACGCTCATTAAATAATCACTTGATTAACCCACGCCGTGCCTTTACGGTGATTTGAGATTGGAGAACGGGTGCTCTGGGCTTTTCTAAACTGCGACCACGGTCGTGTCGGTGTGATTTGACACTTACATAGGAAGTTTGAGCTCAATCTGTACACGCGTTTTGGATTCTATGAAGTACACACACACATATATACGAAGTCTCAAAATATATAGTACTAGCAGGTTAGCCCGCCACCGGCGGCTTGTCCGAAACATGACATTTTTTTGATATTTGTTTTTAATTTTTAGCTCCACGCGTTTCAATAAGAAAAATATGTACCCGGTAGCTCCACCCGTTTCCGAGATCTGGTCTGCGCATGCGCGAAGCTGGCGTCGCACGGACTCGGCGACCCGATAAAATTTGTACCCGGCGCAAGATACATTCACATAGCAAATTTCAAGTCGATAGCTCCACCCGTTTCCGATATCTCGTCTGCGCATGCGCTGCACGGGCGTCGCATGGACTCGGCGACCCGATAAAATTTGTACCCGGTGCAAGATACATTCACATAGCAAATTTCAGGTCGATAGCTCCACCCGTTTCCGAGATCTGCCTTTCTGCATAATATTTCGAGCGATAACATTGCATTGAAATGTCAGACTCCCATCGTGAACCTCAACACGAAGTAAACACGTGTTTCGAGCGATAACATTGCATTGAAATGACTCCCATCGTGAACCTCAAGACGACGTAAAACACGTGTTGCGTTCTAGGAAATGCACTCAATGCAGATGCTAATAACGTTGACTTCGTATATATATATATAATGACGTTATTAACCCCGGCCGTGCCGTTTGAGCTGATTTTTATGACTGGGAGTGGAGTACGGGTGCTCGGAGCTTCTGGAAAATGCGTGGACGACATCGTACGTGGTATTTTACCTTTAGATAGGAAGTTTGAGCTCAATCTGTCCAGCCGTTCCCGTCCTAATGTACTATTTCGAGCGATAACAATTGTCAGACTCCCATCGTGAACCTCAACACGAAGTAAACACGTGTTTCGAGCGATAACATTGCATTGAAGTCATACTCCCATCGTGGACCCCCAAGACGACGTAAACACGTGTTTGTTCCGGTATAACTTTGGAGACTCTGACTTCATATATATATATAATGACGTTATTAACCCCGGCCGTGCCGTTTGAGCTGATTTCGATGACTGGGAGTGGATAAAGGGTGCTCAGAGCTTCTCGAAAACACATCTACGGCGGTGTCGGTGTATTTTACACTTACATACGAAATTTGATCTCAATCTGTACACGCGTTTTGGATTCTATGAAGTACACACATATATACACACACATATATATACGAAGTCTCAAAATATATAGTACTAGCCGATGAGCCCGACGTTGTCCGGGCTATTCAAAAACCAAATTTCAAGTCGATAGCTCCACCCGTTTCCGAGATCTGTCTGTAAACCAAATTTCAAGTCGATAGCTCCACCCGTTTCCGAGATCTGGTCTGCGCATGCGCGAAGCTGGCGTCGCACGGGCTCGGCGACCCGATAAAATTCGCACCCGGGGCAAGATACATTCACATACCAAATATCAAGTCGATAGCTCCACCCGTTTCCGAGATATCGTCTGCGCATGCGCGAAGCGGGCGCCTCACGGGCTCGCCAATACGACAACGTTCACCGCCTGGTCAAACTACACACACGTACCAAGTTTCGTCCCGATCGGTCGAGAATCGTAGATTTGTATAAATGACAGACAGACAAACAGACAAACAAACAAACATACATACAGACAGAGGTCTTCAAAATATATATGAGATAGACTAGCAGGTTAGCCCGCCACCGGCGGCTTGTCCGAAACATGACATTTTTTAAATACTTGTTTTTAATTTTTAGCTCCACGCGTTTCAATAAGAAAAAATTGTACCCGGTAGCTCCACCCGTTTCCGAGATCTGGTCTGCGCTTGCGCGAAGCTGGCGTCGCACGGACTCGGCGACCCGATAAAATTTGTACCCGGCGCAAGATACATTCACATAGCAAATTTCAAGTCGATAGCTCCACCCGTTTCCGATATCTCGTCTGCGCATGCGCTGCACGGGCGTCGCATGGACTCGTCGACCCGATAAAATTTGTACCCGGTGCAAGATACATTCACATAGCAAATTTCAGGTCGATAGCTCCACCCGTTTCCGAGATCTGCCTTTCTGCATAATATTTCGAGCGATAACATTGCATTGAAATGTCAGACTCCCATCGTGAACCTCAACACGAAGTAAACACGTGTTTCGAGCGATAACATTGCATTGAAATGACTCCCATCGTGAACCTCAAGACGACGTAAAACACGTGTTGCGTTCTAGGAAATGCACTCAATGCGGATGCTAATAACGTTGACTTCGTATATATATATATAACTAGCAGGTTAGCCCGCCACCGGCGGCTTGTCCGAAACATGACATTTTTTTAATATTTTTTTTTAATTTTTAGCTCCACGCGTTTCAATAAGAAAAATTTGTACCCGGTAGCTTCACCCGTTTCCGAGATCTGGTCTGCGCATGCGCGAAGCTGGCGTCGCACGGACTCGGCGACCCGATAAAATTTGTACCCGGCGCAAGATACATTCACATAGCAAATTTCAAGTCGATAGCTCCACCCGTTTCCGATATCTCGTCTGCGCATGCGCTGCACGGGCGTCGCATGGACTCGGCGACCCGATAAAATTTGTACCCGGTGCAAGATACATTCACATAGCAAATTTCAGGTCGATAGCTCCACCCGTTTCCGAGATCTGCCTTTCTGCATAATATTTCGAGCGATAACATTGCATTGAAATGTCAGACTCCCATCGTGAACCTCAACACGAAGTAAACACGTGTTTCGAGCGATAACATTGCATTGAAATGACTCCCATCGTGAACCTCAAGACGACGTAAAACACGTGTTGCGTTCTAGGAAATGCACTCAATGCAGATGCTAATAACGTTGACTTCGTATATATATATATAATGACGTTATTAACCCCGGCCGTGCCGTTTGAGCTGATTTTTATGACTGGGAGTGGAGTACGGGTGCTCGGAGCTTCTGGAAAACGCGTGGACGACATCGTACGTGGTATTTTACCTTTAGATAGGAAGTTTGAGCTCAATCTGTCCAGCCGTTCCCGTCCTAATGTACTATTTCGAGCGATAACAATTGTCAGACTCCCATCGTGAACCTCAACACGAAGTAAACACGTGTTTCGAGCGATAACATTGCATTGAAGTCAGACTCCCATCGTGGACCCCCAAGACGACGTAAACACGTGTTTGTTCCGGTATAACTTTGGAGACTCTGACTTCATATATATATATAATGACGTTATTAACCCCGGCCGTGCCGTTTGAGCTGATTTCGATGACTGGGAGTGGATAAAGGGTGCTCAGAGCTTCTCGAAAACACATCTACGGCGGTGTCGGTGTATTTTACACTTACATACGAAATTTTATCTCAATCTGTACACGCGTTTTGGATTCTATGAAGTACACACATATATACACACACATATATATACGAAGTCTCAAAATATATAGTATAGATGACGTTATTAACCCCGGCCGTGCCGTTTGAGCTGATTTTTATGACTGGGAGTGGAGTACGGGTGCTCGGAGCTTCTGGAAAACGCGTGGACGACATCGTACGTGGTATTTTACCTTTAGATAGGAAGTTTGAGCTCAATCTGTCCAGCCGTTCCCGTCCTAATGTACTATTTCTAGCGATAACAATTGTCAGACTCCCATCGTGAACCTCAACACGAAGTAAACACGTGTTTCGAGCGATAACATTGCATTGAAGTCAGACTCCCATCGTGGACCCCCAAGACGACGTATACACGTGTTTGTTCCGGTATAACTTTGGAGACTCTGACTTCATATATATATATAATGACGTTATTAACCCCGGCCGTGCCGTTTGAGCTGATTTCGATGACTGGGAGTGGATAAAGGGTGATCAGAGCTTCTCGAAAACACATCTACGGCGGTGTCGGTGGGATTTTACACTTACATACGAAATTTGATCTCAATCTGTACACGCGTTTTGGATTCTATGAAGTACACACATATATACACACACATATATATACGAAGTCTCAAAATATATAGTATAGACTAGCAGGTTAGCCCGCCACCGGCGGCTTGTCCGAAACATGACATTTTTTAAATACTTGTTTTTAATTTTTAGCTCCACGCGTTTCAATAAGAAAAAATTGTACCCGGTAGCTCCACCCGTTTCCGAGATCTGGTCTGCGCATGCGCGAAGCTGGCGTCGCACGGACTCGGCGACCCGATAAAATTTGTACCCGGCGCAAGATACATTCACATAGCAAATTTCAAGTCGATAGCTCCACCCGTTTCCGATATCTCGTCTGCGCATGCGCTGCACGGGCGTCGCATGGACTCGTCGACCCGATAAAATTTGTACCCGGTGCAAGATACATTCACATAGCAAATTTCAGGTCGATAGCTCCACCCGTTTCCGAGATCTGCCTTTCTGCATAATATTTCGAGCGATAACATTGCATTGAAATGTCAGACTCCCATCGTGAACCTCAACACGAAGTAAACACGTGTTTCGAGCGATAACATTGCATTGAAATGACTCCCATCGTGAACCTCAAGACGACGTAAAACACGTGTTGCGTTCTAGGAAATGCACTCAATGCGGATGCTAATAACGTTGACTTCGTATATATATATATAACTAGCAGGTTAGCCCGCCACCGGCGGCTTGTCCGAAACATGACATTTTTTTAATATTTTTTTTTAATTTTTAGCTCCACGCGTTTCAATAAGAAAAATTTGTACCCGGTAGCTCCACCCGTTTCCGAGATCTGGTCTGCGCATGCGCGAAGCTGGCGTCGCACGGACTCGGCGACCCGATAAAATTTGTACCCGGCGCAAGATACATTCACATAGCAAATTTCAAGTCGATAGCTCCACCCGTTTCCGATATCTCGTCTGCGCATGCGCTGCACGGGCGTCGCATGGACTCGGCGACCCGATAAAATTTGTACCCGGTGCAAGATACATTCACATAGCAAATTTCAGGTCGATAGCTCCACCCGTTTCCGAGATCTGCCTTTCTGCATAATATTTCGAGCGATAACATTGCATTGAAATGTCAGACTCCCATCGTGAACCTCAACACGAAGTAAACACGTGTTTCGAGCGATAACATTGCATTGAAATGACTCCCATCGTGAACCTCAAGACGACGTAAAACACGTGTTGCGTTCTAGGAAATGCACTCAATGCAGATGCTAATAACGTTGACTTCGTATATATATATATAATGACGTTATTAACCCTTTGAACCCGTAACACCGATATTTAGGTGCAAACGAACCGTGACTATATCCCGTAACACCGATATTTCGGTGCAGCGACGACATGATTCGGTAGCAAATTTATATATAGTATAACGAGCGTTTGACCCACTGATTTATATTTAAATTGCCCCCACATATGTCAGCGGCGCCCATGGTGCGTATGGAATGGTTGACCGCTAGTATCGGGTAGAAATATATGTGCATGCGCATAGCATATAATCTACAAAAACATACGATATTTTAAGCGAACTATGCCGCTATATTTACGGCATATAATTTCGTGTTCCCCGTGTGTGAACAGAACAGACGTAATTTAGACACACAATTTCAGTTTAAATTACCCTCGTGTATATTAACCAGTGTTCTGCTACATATGGGGAAGGGTCTATCGCATATGAAGTTGATTTATTCGCGCATGCGCAGACTAGCGCAATGACAAATAAATGGTTTATAACGTACTTATACACGACATACCCACTAATATATATATTTAAATTGGCCTATTGAAGTCAGCGCTGGCAAAGGTGTCTATATGGATTGGCTGCCCGCTAGAAATGGCTAGGAAAATATGCGCATGGGCGCAGACTATAATTCATTTTTAAAAATGCGTTTAAGTTAAATGTGGCGCTATATATGACATTTTGTTGCATGTTTCACATGTTAGTATAGTAGACACAATCTAGACAGCTTACTTGAACAATGGGGCCACGATATGTTACGGGAAATTACGTTGTTTCTGGTCTCTGTAATATCAGTCTCTGTTGTGCCACATGCAGCAAAAAGTCTATCGCATATCAAGTTGACTTACTCGCGCATGGTCAGGTATATCTTAATTTCACATTAGGATATTGGTTGCATCGAAACGCAATTCGCTGATGTATAATTACAACGTTATAAGCTAGAATTCGTTTATCCTGCAAATTTCGGGTAGTTGCCGAGATCGGGTGGCAAAGTCTCCCGATCTTACAATGATCAGTGGTCCGTGCATGCATATATCATGCCTGCACAGTTTCAGGTAGGTGTCCCCTTTCAACATAACCAACACCATGCGACTAGACACTGTCTAAATTAAGGCAAAACATACCACTGAATGGTTAGTGCAATTATGTCATTCGATCAGTTGTGGTATTTGCTTAGCAACCGTTGCTACCCTTAAATGGGATATTTGGTTCACTATTCTGGTCGGGTATATCTCAAATTTCACGTTAGGGTAGTACCTGCATCAAAAAACGCAATCACTGAGGTTGAATTACGACGCTATAAGCTATATTTACATTTTCCAATCAATTCCGGGTAGTTTCCTAGCAACCGTTACCAAGGAGTTGCCGCGAGGCAAAGTCTCGCGATCTTATAATGATCGCTGATCCATGGGGGACAAACCTGTAAAGTTTCAGACCGGTGTCGCAATTTGAACATAATCAACACCATGCTACTAGAAACTATCTAATTTAAGCGGACATACCACTGGGAGCCCCGGGTCAGGGTGTCGATCACTGTGGGGCGCCAGGGTTCAAAGGGTTAACCCCGGCCGTGCCGTTTGAGCTGATTTTTTATGACTGGGAGTGGAGTACGGGTGCTCGGAGCTTCTGGAAAACGCGTGGACGACATCGTACGTGGTATTTTACCTTTAGATAGGAAGTTTGAGCTCAATCTGTCCAGCCGTTCCCGTCCTAATGTACTATTTCGAGCGATAACAATTGTCAGACTCCCATCGTGAACCTCAACACGAAGTAAACACGTGTTTCGAGCGATAACATTGCATTGAAGTCAGACTCCCATCGTGGACCCCCAAGACGACGTAAACACGTGTTTGTTCCGGTATAACTTTGGAGACTCTGACTTCATATATATATATAATGACGTTATTAACCCCGGCCGTGCCGTTTGAGCTGATTTCGATGACTGGGAGTGGATAAAGGGTGCTCAGAGCTTCTCGAAAACACATCTACGGCGGTGTCGGTGTATTTTACACTTACATACGAAATTTGATCTCAATCTGTACACGCGTTTTGGATTCTATGAAGTACACACATATATACACACACATATATATACGAAGTCTCAAAATATATAGTATAGATAGATAGATAGACTAGCAGGTTAGCCCGCCACTGACGTGCTTGGTCAGAAACATGACATTTTAAAAATTATTAATGATTGATTTGTCAATTGAACTGAATGGTCAGAATACAGAAAAATTATTAATGATTGATTCGTCAATTGAACTGAATGGTCAGAATACAGAACTGACGTCTTTTCCGAAACATGACATTTTTTAAATATTTTTTTTTTATTTTTAGCTCCACGCGTTTCAATAAGAAAAATTTGTACCCGGTAGCTCCACCCGTTTCCGAGATCTGGTCTGCGCATGCGCGAAGCTGGCGTCGCACGGACTCGGCGACCCGATAAAATGTGTACCCGGCGCAAGATACATTCACATAGCAAATTTCAAGTCGATAGCTCCACCCGTTTCCGAGATCTCGTCTGCGCATGCGCTGCACGGGCGTCGCACGGGCTCGCCAATACGACCACCTGGTCAAACTACACTCACGTACCAAGTTTCGTCCCGATCGGTCGAGGTGTTGGTATCTGATGCAAAAGACGAAATTGTGAGTGTTGGTCAATAGTCCCCGCCGTGAACCTCATCGTCGCAAAGAGCGGACAGTCAATTAACCCCGTTGTGAACCTCAATCACCAACGCGACGTAAACATGTGTTGCGTTCTAAAAATAGGAAAGCATTTTCTCTCTGCATAATTCTGCAGATGCTAATAACGTTGCTCCCCGTAGGTAGCATACCGTAGCAATATCGTTGTTGTTGATATTTACGGCTTGGGGGCTATTTTCTTATTTAGCAAGTTTGAGCTCAATCGGTTCGAGTCTATAAAGGACATACTCATATATATGACACTTCCCGTGGGTAGCAAGTTTGAGCTCAATCGGCATTCCCTGGAATTTCCCGTAGATTGGCAGATTCCAGTAGCTTTTTATAACGGTATATCTGGGGAGAAATCTGATGCTATATTCGTGATTATCTGGGATGATTTCGGTATATAACTATATACTGTAAAAACAAAGCGCGCCATCCGTGCTCGCAGGGTTGGTCAGAAACAAATGTTTTTTAAATTTAATGTATGTTCCGTATATCTCTCTGCAGATGCAAATAGCGTTGAATGGCAAACAGACGCTCTTTATAGAGATGCGTCAAAAACAAACGCTCATTAAATAATCACTTGATTAACCCACGCCGTGCCTTTGCGGTGATTTGAGATTGGAGAACGGGTGCTCTGAGCTTTTCTAAACTGCGACCACGGTCGTGTCGGTGTGATTTGACACTTACATAGGAAGTTTGAGCTCAATCTGTACACGCGTTTTGGATTCTATGAAGTACACACACACATATATACGAAGTCTCAAAATATATAGTATAGACTAGCAGGTTAGCCCGCCACTGGCGTGCTTGGTCAGAAACATGACATTTTAAAAATTATTAATGATTGATTCGTCAATTGAACTGAATGGTCAGAATACAGAACTGAAAACGTGAGGAGACACGATGAGCCCGACGTTGTCCGGGCTATTCAAAAATCAATTTTCAAGTCGATAGCTCCACCCGTTTCCGAGATCTGGTCTGCGCATGCGCGAAGCTGGCGTCGCACGGCCTCGGCGACCCGATAAAATTCGTATCCGGGGCAAGATACATTCACATACCAAAGTTTAAGTCGATAGCTCCACCCGTTTCCGAGATCTCGTCTGCGCATGCGCTGCACGGGCGTCGCACGGGCTTGCCAATACAACAACTACGACCACCTGGTCAAACTACACACACGTACGAAGTTTCGTCCCGATCGGTCGAGGTGTTGGTATCTGATGCAAAAGACGAACGGGAGTTCTGAGACTAACTACCCCCACCCCTCAAGCCCTGTCCTAAGTGTCATACTTACTATAACAATGATGCTGAACACTTTGAGGCAATTATATTGCAGAAATGTTGTAAGACAAAAGTATTTCTCACATTGCCGTAAAGAGAAAATTAGTAGCTTGAACTAATTATTTTCTCGCCTAAATGTAGTTGTTGTTGTTGGCATTAGCGGCTTGGGAGTGACCCCCACCTTTATGAGATGATCAAAAGACAAGATAGCAAATTTCAAGTCGATAGCTCCACCCGTTTCCGAGACAACGCATTCTTTGTTTTTCAATGAGTTAATTCATGTCCCCGTCTTAAACTTCAGAGCGGACAGTCAATTAATCCCGTCGTGAAATCCCTCTGCATATTATTTCGAGCTCTTAGATCATTTCTGCCTTTTTAGTCGAGATAATTGCATTTCGTTCTCATCCGTATTTCGGACGCATGTGGTCAGTCGTTTAGCCACGATCATTGGAATCCACTTCCGTATTTCTGACGCATGTGGTGTGTCGTTTAGAAACGACCATAGCAATAAAGAGCGTCAATTGTTAAAACCTCCGTATAAGGTATAGATAAAGAGTGTTGTTGCCTTAACCCCCGCCGTGCCTTTGCGGTGATTTGGGAGTGGATAAAGGGTGCTCATGGCTTCTCGAAAACCCGACTACGACGATACCCGTGGATTTTTACATTTAGATGGGAAGTTTGAACTCAATCTGTACACGCGTTTTGGATTCTATGAAGTACACACATATATATATATATATATACGAAGTCTCAAATTATATAGTATAGATAGACTAGCAGGTTAGCCCGCCACTGGCGTGCTTGGTCAGAAACATGACATTTTTAAAATACATTTTTTAACGATTGATTCGTTAATTGAACTGAATGGTCAGAATACAGAATTGAAAACGTGAGGAGACAACCAATGAGTTAATTCTAACATGACAATTTTTAAGTTTTAATAAAAAAAATTAATTAATTTTTTAAATTAAATATTTTATTTTATTTTTGGTTTTTAAATTTTACCCGAGGTTGGTCAGAAAATTCGTACCCGGGGCAAGATACATTCACATACCAAATTTCAAGTCGATAGCTCCACCGGTTTCCGAGATCTCGTCTGCGCATGCGCGAAGCTTGCGTCGCACGGACTCGGCGACCCGATAAAATTCGTACCCGGGGCAAGATACATTCACATACCAAATTTCAAGTCGATAGCTCCACCGGTTTCCGAGATCTCGTCTGCGCATGCGCTGTACGGGCGTCGCACGGACTCGGCGACCCGATAAAATTTGTATCCGGGGCAAGATACATTCACGTAGCAAATTTCAAGTCGATAGCTCCACCCGTTTGCGAGATAACGCATTCTTTGTTTTTCAATGAGTTAATTCATGGTACCCGTCCTCCCCGTCCTAACTAAACTTCAGAGCGGACAGTCAATTAATCCCGTCGTGAAATCCCTCTGCATAATATTTCGAGCTCTTAGATCAATTCTGCCTTTTTAGTTTCATTTCGTCCGCGTCCGTATTTCGGACGCATGGGTCAGTCGTTTAGCCACGTCCATTGGATGGGGTATCGTTTAGCCACGTCCATTGCAATAAAGAGCGTTAATTGTTAAAACCTCCGTATAAGGTATAGATAAAGAGCGCTGTTGTCTTAACCCCCGCCGTGCCTTTGCGGTGATTTGGGAGTGGATAAAGGGTGCTCAGGGCTTCTCGAAAACCCGACTACGACGATACCCGTGGGTTTTTACATTTAGATGGGAAGTTTGAACTCAATCTGTACACGCGTTTTGGATTCTATGAAGTACACACACACATACACATATATATATATACGAAGTCTCAAAATATATAGTATAGACTAGAAGGTGACCCGACTTCGTCCGGGCTTTGAACTTGAATTGTCCATTTTGAAGGTCAAGGTCAAGTGGGGTCACGATTTGACCAGTCCAAAAACAGTGCCCGGACAAAAGTACCAGACAAACGTGCCCGTCGAAATCCATCCGGTTTTAACCGATTTGACCTTGAATTGATCATTTTGAAGGTCAAGGTCTGGTCGGGGTCACGATTGGACCCGTCCAAAACAATCAGTGGACAAAACTAACTCCACGTATCAAATTTCGTCGAAATCCCATCAATTTGGCGATTTGACCTTGAAGTTACCCGATTTCAAGGTCAATGTCACGTCGCACGGGCAAATGAATACGCTTATGAGACTCGCAATAAGAAAGGACACCCACATACCAAGTTTCATCGAAATCCCGTGATATTCGGGCGTTTGACCTTGAAATGACCCGACTTCAAGGTCAAGGTCACGTCGCACGGACAAATAAATATGCCTATGTTCGTCCCCGGCCGAAAATACCCCCACATACCATGTTTCATCGAAATCGGCAGGGCCATTTTCGAGTCCATCGATTACACACACACACACACAGACACACAGATCTTCCAAAATATATAATAGACTAGAAGGTGACCCGACTTCGTCCGGGGTTTGACCTTGAATTATCTATTTTAAAGGCCAAGGTCAAGTGGGGTCACGATTTGACCCGTCCAAAACACTGCCCGAACAAAAGTACTCGACAAAAGTACCTGTCGAAATCCATCCGGTTTTACCCGATTTGACCTTTTAACCCGATTTGATTTCCACTCAAGTATATAAACGCGCCACATTTACACACGCTCATTAATTATCCAGTTTCAACGTAAAGATAAATTACCCAAGACGTCTGAAACAGTCAAATGCATCGGCCGGTTGAGCGTTAACGTGATCTAACGTTATGAACTCTAACGACGTCATAGAAGTTACGCATTGTTTTTACTCTGATAGAAGATCGTACCACTTCTTCTTAATAATTGAGGCAGATAACTAAAACGTATACATACATATTATATATCGTTGGAAAGATGAAGCCACACAGATTCTAACCGTGCAAATTATATGACTGGCAATTTATTATTCGCGCTATATCGAATCGATTTGTAAGCACCGAACTGAAATATATTAGCGCAAAACGGAGTAAAAACAGATTTGACCTCGGCACGTGAAAAGTTGACCTCGGATCTGAAAATCAATAGGCCTATGTTGCTCGTGGCCCGAAAATACCCCCACATACCAAGTTTCATCGAAATTGGCTTAGTCGTTTTTGAGTCCATCGATTACACACAAACACACAAACAGATCTTCCAAAATATATAATAGACTAGCATGTTAGCCCGCCACTGGCGTGCTTGGTCAGAAACATGACATTTAAAAAATTATTAATGATTGATTCGTCAATTGAACTGAATGGTCAGAATACAGAACTGAAAACGTGAGGAGACACGATGAGCCCGACGTTGTCCGGGCTATTCAAAAATCAATTTTCAAGTCGATAGCTCCACCCGTTTCCGAGATCTGGTCTGCGCATGCGCGAAGCTGGCGTCGCACGGCCTCGGCGACCCGATAAAATTCGTATCCGGGGCAAGATACATTCACATACCAAAGTTTAAGTCGATAGCTCCACCCGTTTCCGAGATCTCGTCTGCGCATGCGCTGCACGGGCGTCGCACGGGCTTGCCAATACAACAACCACGACCACCTGGTCAAACTACACACACGTACGAAGTTTCGTCCCGATCGGTCGAGGTGTTGGTATCTGATGCAAAAGACGAACGGGAGTTCTGAGACTAACTACCCCCACCCCTCAAGCCCTGTCCTAAGTGTCATACTTACTATAACAATGATGCTGAACACTTTGAGGCAATTATATTGCAGAAATGTTGTAAGACAAAAGTATTTCTCACATTGCCGTAAAGAGAAAATTAGTAGCTTGAACTAATTATTTTCTCGCCAACAATGTAGTTGTTGTTGTTGGCATTAACGGCTTGGGAGTGACCCCCACCTTTATGAGATGATCAAAAGACAAGATAGCAAATTTCAAGTCGATAGCTCCACCCGTTTCCGAGACAACGCATTCTTTGTTTTTCAATGAGTTAATTCATGTCCCCGTCTTAAACTTCAGAGCGGACAGTCAATTAATCCCGTCGTGAAATCCCTCTGCATATTATTTCGAGCTCTTAGATCATTTCTGCCTTTTTAGTCGAGATAATTGCATTTCGTTCTCATCCGTATTTCGGACGCATGTGGTCAGTCGTTTAGCCACGATCATTGGAATCCACTTCCGTATTTCTGACGCATGTGGTGTGTCGTTTAGAAACGACCATAGCAATAAAGAGCGTTGATTGTTAAAACCTCCGTATAAGGTATAGATAAAGAGTGTTATTGCCTTAACCTCCGCCGTGCCTTTGCGGTGATTTGGGAGTGGATAAAGGGTGCTCATGGCTTCTCGAAAACCAGACTACGGCGGTGTCGGTGAGATTTTACAATTACATACGGAATTTGATCTCAATCTGTACACGCGTTTTGGATTCTATGAAGTACACGCATATATACACATATACACATATACGAAGTCTCAAAATATATAGTATAGATTAGAGCTAACTCATTTGGCGTTTCGTACAATCTCGATCGGTTTATTATTTATAAAATCCAATCTGTTCAATAATCCTAATCGTAGTCGTTACGTTTTGCGAAACGATTTGTTTGCCCCACGTGAACATAAAGCTAGCCACACATGCTTGCGTATGCGTATGGTGCGTTGCATTATTTTTATCGCATGCGATAGTCGGACGGAAAATCAAATAGAAATGCACGGACACCCACACATGCATGCGGTTCCGATGCGAAACTATTCTGACGCTCCGAATGCATCCGATTTTTATCGGACCGAAAATACTCGTATTTTCCATCCGATAGAAATCGTCGCTCCGTTTGCGTTCGCGTGTAAATCCATGGTGAAGTGACTGAAACGATCACTATCGGACAACGTTCGCATGACCCCAACGGCACGACGAACGGATCCGATTATTTTCGCTAACGCATACGCAAGCATGTGTGGCTGGCTTTTCACGCGAACGCAAACGGAGCGACGATTTCTATCGGATGGAAAATACGAGTATTTTCGGTCCGATAAAAATCGGAGGCATTCGGAGCGTCAGAATAGTTTCGCATCGGAACCGCATGCATGTGTGGGTGCCCGTGCATTTCTATTTGATTTTCCGTCCGACAATCGCATGCGATAAAAATAACGCAACGCACCATACGCATACGCAAGCATGTGTGGCTAGCTTTATCAGTAGAATTTGTTAATCGGTTGTATGTTTATGTTTTGCTATTAAAGGCGTTCGTTGCAGAAATATTCATATATTTTCAAATCGCCATCAACAGAAGGAATATTAAAATATATATAGTTTTGTTCATATGCCAACCATGATCAGCGCTTAAATAGTATATTGTCACCAAGACGTACAATGGTGTACGTAAACAAGAGCATGCTCGTGTTACAGAAATTGTGCTTATGTTTACATAACACGGCGCAATTATATTGGTTAATCACACACAACTGATATAAACGCTCTTTATTATTTCCATATCAGGACAACAGTAACAAGTAACGCTCTTTGTGTTTGCCATATCCGGTTCTACAAAAGCCAGGAAATGTAACGTTGTTTGCTTTTGTTTACATGACCAAGGAGACAAAATGACAATAACATACTATTTATGCCATATTTCTGATTGGTATAAAAACAGGGTTTGCCTATATTTTACTTTTCTGATTATGGCAGTTTTTGACGAAATTGAATATCTTAACACCATACTCACCCAACACCGCCCGTATCTTTAAAGCCACATGGCGGTTTGCGCTTCAAGATACACATACTAATATTCGCTTAACTACCTTCATACGAGCATTGTGTAACCCAAAAAGACGCATTGAAGTAATGAAAAATACAACTCTGAATACGGTGTTTGTGTCCCAAACAAAAAACTGCATTTGTGCGACATGGAACAGAAAAGAGCGTTACGTGTTAATATATTTCTGATATGGCAGCAATAAAGAGCGTCTGTCTGACTTCTGGCGATAAGTTGAAAACGGCTAAAAAATGGCTGTGCAAGTGTTTTTTTAGAACACTTTATGCCGGTATACCAATAGTACGTTTATTTATCGACCAATCGCTTCATTTTCCTTCAAATTACGCAGAAAAAACATTTGGAGGTTCGAATGAGCCATGTCCGTTTAATTAAAATGATGGCTAATTCGAACCGCCAAATTGTGTCTACGTAATTTGGAAGGACGAATACCAGAAGTCGACAAATACATAAAATATTGATATACCGGCTTCTTATGCTCTGAAAACTAGTTGTCAAAGTCACATCCATTTTACATGCCGTTTTAATTTTTTCACCAGAAGTAAGATAAACGCTCTTTATTTCTACCATACCAGGAAAAGACTAACACGGAACACTCTTGTCTGTTCCATATCGCGCAATTTTCGAGCAAATGGCTGCTTTTGTTTTTGCGAATAATATTTTGTGTATTATGGAGCGCAAATCATCAGGTGGCTTTTATGACACATCGATCTTACCATTGATTATGAGCTGATAACAACATAATTAAGTACAAAATAATCATCACGGCGGCAAACAGAATAATATCAACTTATGGTGAGTGGCAAGAAATTTGAACGAAACAATTCACTCACAAACGGACTAGTATAAAGTCAACTCTGCGAAAAAAATTTGATCTCCAACAAATTTCCGACTATTATTAACCATCTGTAATCGTTATTACTACGTGTTCATTGTGCAAAAGTGTATATTTTTGAACAGCACATTTAAACAAAGATGTGTTGAAATCGTTAATGATGTGAATATAATAAAAGTTACGCTGAATACACGTCCTAAGTCTAAAGTTCGTTCAGATATCTCGACTCCGATGAACTGAGGCTCCTAAGGCTGCGTGCACACACTAGCACATTTGTTTGATATCTGTTTCAGGCATATCGACATAGAAAACTACCTGGTGCCAGAATATAAAGGGGAGCATTGCGTATAAAATGAATCTTTATCAAATCTACCGCAAAGAGAAGTAAAATTCATGTACTCCCACATGTAATGGTGCAACTATATTTACGGTTTATTCTTATGAGATAATTTAATGCTATTTATAGGCAAATTTCGGCAACACCGTTACGGATGGAACTACGAAGTTTTTAGAAGTGGAAAAATGATCCAGGAGATGAGGGACCATGTAGGCTAACAAATTAAACAAGTCGCTCTTCAAAAGCTTTCGGCCTTAGGCCTCATTCAGTTCATATTACTCAGACAAAATCACATGATGGCATTCAGATAAACAAACAAATAACAATCATTGTTATTTGAATGCCATCGTGTGATTTTGTCTGAATAATATCAACTTCTTTAACAGTTTTACTGCTCACATATTTAGCTGATGTACAGATGCATTTTAAAAGCAATTTTGAGTTTATTCTGAGAATTAAGATTCTCTCCAATCAGATTGTCTGCGAGTCATACATACACTTATGGTACCTTGTGAATGTTGGCAGTTAAATGTTCTGCAAGTCTGACGCTAGTATCTAATGCACTGAGTTTGGAATGATACATACGTGACTCGACGCAAAACCATTTGTGTTATGAGTTGTCTTAATTAGTGGCGGTTTTGAATTTTGCAGAATAATACATGGGACATATGATGTTTTTAAACGTCATCAACACATTTTAATAATGTTAACCCTTTACCCAACAGAACGGCCCTGTGCCAATGCATTCTCTTATATATGCGAGTCGACCATAGATCGCCTCGCATATATAAGAGAATGCATTGGCTTAACACATTAAAAATTATAAAATTGTTAAAGAATGTAAGAAAAAATGGTAAAAAGTGTTTTTAGGCCAATGCATTCTCTTATATATGCGAGGCGACCTATGGTCGACTCGCATATATAAGAGAATGCATTGGCACAGGGCATAACTGTAACCATCACAATGTGGTCAATGAGCCGGTTCCAATGATATCCATATTTGTATGGTTTTATTGAGACCGACCCAAGATAATTTAGGCTGTTGCAGCTTTATTTGGCGGTTTTTGGCAGGTTTGTTGGGTAAAGGGTTAAACCCAAAATAAATGTCACTAAACAAAAACAGTTAGTTCCCTTTTGGGGTTTATGTGTGGTCATGTTACGCATTCAGCTTCAATGACGTACAGTTTAGGAACATTGATATCGGCGGAATGTGAGCGCCATGAATTCCATCCAACCTTGGTGCTTTTCTGACACCAGGCACAAATTCCCGAAATCAGTTAGCACACCACTGACTGCATGTAATGCAAAGTAACTCTGATGTTCTAAACTTTCCGGATTTGTCATTTGATTTATTATTCCCATCCAACCATTTGATCCACGGGATGCCTTGATCCGAGCGCTCACAAGGAGAGCGTACTCGATGTTAAGGAACATTCTCTCGATAATAATATCCAATGCTGTTGTGTTTGTTCTAAAGTCACCGACTGGCTCCCGCTGCATTGAATATGTGTCATTATCCAGAGGATAACTGAACTTTTCGATATGCCTGACTGCAAACGTTAGCAACTCTTTTGTAATTGTATTGCACAGTTTGTCGATATTTTCCTCGCACTGGTTGCTGACCACGCGACTGTCAGCACGTGATTTATGTGACATACCATGTAACACGTGGTCAGCAACAGTGTTCCCGCATGTTTTAAATTTGATCATGATATTTTTGACGATATCTAACCATGTATTCATTATGTTTTCTGATTGCCTTAATTCACGATCGTCCCCTTTATTTGTATTTGCCGATCGTATGACGAAGAACTCATCTAAAGGGTCATTAGTGGGATCGAGAATTTTAATCCAAAAAATTAAAAAATTGGGCTCTTCAGAAGGGTACTGTTCTCTAGAACAAAGATCAATCTTCTTATTAATCGACGTAAGCCATGATTTAACACTCTCTTTATACTGGTGGCTGAGTGCATGGTATGGACAACTCGCCATTACATATGCGGATACTCGTTGCTTCATGCCATGAGATACAATCCCGGTTCCATACATGACCTCTGCTGCTTCTATGGTGTTCCTGATGTTAGACATTTCAGAACGTTGTCTACTCATAGTATTAAGTATATCCCCAGCGAGCTCCAGTCTTGCGTCTGGTATTATTCCCGCGATATCATAAGTGATAAGACACAACCATAGAAAACACCACAACCGTCTACGGATATCTACAAGATCAGATTCCGAGATAGCGACCAACAAGTTCATTTCAGGATCAAAATAATGAGGCAAGAATCTGTCATTCAAATACTGATCAAGTCTCTTCAATATATCTACGACTGTCAAGCCATATTCAGAGATTCGAGCGCTCGTCTTCTCGAAATGCCAGAGAGCTGACGTCTTCATATGGTAGGACTTCAACACCCCCCGGTCAAAATCGATGATGCGTCCGATTAACTTCAAACGCTGTATAGTGACTATCTGGTTAACTGACATTGTTCTCAACAGCACGACTTCTGCCTTAGCGAACGACAGGCAAAAATCGTGCTCACGGTCCGGGTCTGTTGGGGCAGGTCGCGCGACGAGGTGGAATTCCCCGGTGCTTATTATCGATATAATGTCGTCTGATGGCCATGACCGGTCACGTGCAGCGAATGAGCGAATTATCCGTGGCACACTACTGAGTACCAGTTGTGGCACAATGTCCACGGAGAAGTGTGTGTCATCAACTGTCTTTCCAACCTTTGAGAATCCTTCAGTCTCCATGTATATTTTTCCAAATATGTCTTCACACATGTCTCTGACAGGATCAGCCAATACATATTCCCCGTCACCCAAGATGACGTTTGGTACGAGCCCTGCTAACCCCTCAGTAGATATCCGGACATAACACGGGATGTCATCCCGGTATCTCAAACTGGATTCATCTATTTTTATGTTTCGGGGTTCGACCATAACATCTTGATCGCTTCCCCCAACAGCAACTGCGCTCGCCCTGCTCCCTACAAGTGTCAACTTATGATGATCAGTCGACCGACGTGCTGTAATTCTACTGACATGCGTATGAAGCAGAATCCGGTTATAACGTTGTAGTAAATCCTGTGGATCCTCACTGCGCCGACTTCGTGACGAGAACGCCATAACTAGAAAATGAATACCTTAATCCGGTGAAACTTGGGTGTGTCGATTTAGAGGCGATGGTGTCATTATTAATCCACATTGACTCATGGTTTAGCTTTATTCTTCACAAAGCGTTCGTAGTTCACATGGCAGTCCTTTAAATATCCATACTTCAGCCCAAACTCCAGATCACAGCGTCTTATACTGGAGATGTCGATTTTGGGAAATCCCAGAATATTTTCAGCACATGTGAGTGGGAAATAACATGTCATCGTTCTGAAAAATAAATAAATCATAGACGCCGCAGTGAATATTTTGACACGAACGATAACCCATGTTATAACGCCAACATTGCGTCAAGAATCATCACCAGTACGCCCAGACGCACGTGTTGCATAAGTCTTGATGTTCCAAGATAAATGTTCTCAACGTCTATATTGTGCATGTGATTAGTGTCACACAACATTTCAGAGTCATCCATAAATTTATAGCATACAAAAATAAATTTGCAATATGAAATAGGATATAATACATACTGTAACTGCCTCTATATTACTTATTGTAAATAATAATTAATTTTTACATCCTCAGTAAATCTTGAGTTGCCACATTACAGTTGCGAAACTTATTCAAACTTCAAAGTATTTATACTGGGAGAAAAATTACCCTAATTGGCATTTTATGGCGGCCCTCGGGTGACATTCCAGGTCGAGAGCCGCGACAAATCCCCGTGTCTCACGAAAACAAAGGTGACAACTGTTTTGCTATCTGACAAAGGAGTACACACGAACCTCCTTAATAGCAGGCATAAATGCGCGCATATATATATTCTTTAATCCAGTTCGAAAAGTTAATTTTATGTTGAAATCCTCGCTATTTAGAAAATAAAACATTCATAATCTGGATCAATTATCAGACCCATCATTTGCGAAGCTATTCTCCGGTCAGTGTGTTGGTCGTATGGTGGGAATCGGTTCACGGAAAGAGGAGTAAAGCAATTTCGAAGTTGAGTAGCCATGCAGCGAAATGTTCGGTTTCGTTTCAAATGAGCGTATAGACGCAGGCAGATGGGTAATGTCCAGAATGCTAAAATGTGAAACTAACACGTTGTAGTGGTGCAAAAATAAATTGACAACTGTTACAGATTGTTACGCAACAAAAGGGTATTCTTCTGAAGTCTGAGGAATGTATTGCAGAAAAGAAATAGTCAATTGATAAACAGTAAAGAGTGGCTACATGTATTTGATCTTTAGAGCTTAGTACATAAACGTATTTGAAACGTATGTACATCGTATGTGCAAATTATCAGGGACGTGGCTAGAGGGTTTCCGTTGGGAGGGTGTCCACCTTGGGAAATTCCAACTGCAAACACAAGTTTTGTATAATTCCATTTGCACCCCCACCCCCTTGCACCTCCTATATATATCCTATATATTCATAAACCATGGTTCTATATTCCCGGTATGAGAACATTCAGATATTTTAACCTGAAAAATTACATAAATCATAACATCTAGTGGTCTAACTCTAGACAAATGCACACGGCTACGGACAAGAGACCAGGATACAATGGGCTGACCATGGTTGTTCGGTCCGGTCTGAGAACATTTTGAAAACTATACAAGAAAATCGCAAATCCTAGCATCTGGACTGGCCTAAACTGAAGCTTTCCTATAGTGTTGGAAATTTCAAACCTCATACTCCCCCTCAGGTTGGAAATTTCTCCAACTGATGACCATTTCAGTCCACAAGTTTGAACAAATGTAGTAAAATATTGTTTTGTTAAACTAATTAGCACTTTTGTATTGGCCATGGGGTCAGGGACAAAGACACACCGGGTCGAACATGACCATGGTTCGGCCCGGTGTGCGAAAATTTTGAAATCTGAACAAGAAAATCGCAAAATCCTAGCATCTAGACTAGCCTCAAGCCTTTCTAGAGTTGGAAATTTCAAACCTGACACCCACACTTAGGTTGGAAAATTTCCAACTGATGACAATTCCAATTACAATATTGACCAAATGTATGACAATATTGTTTTCTTAAATTAACTAGCAGTTTTTAACTGGACACGGGGGAGGGACCAGGACACAAGCTTTCCAAGTGTTGGAAATTCCCAACCTGTTACCCCCCTAAGGTTGGAAAATTTCCAACTGATGACCATTTCAGACAAAATTCTGAAAATAAATAGGAAAATATGCAAATATTGGTCCAAAAACAATTAATTCCCCCCAATAAATTGTTTGAAAATCAAACTTCAAGAACATTTTCAACCTATTGTTGGTGTGAAATTTCCAACTAATGTGTTGGCAGGTATGAAATTTCCAACTGTTGAAAATGTTTACCAAAGTTGGGGGGTAAGACAACCCCATAACCTCTCACCCCCCCCTGTTGCCACGTCTCTGTGTGCAATTGTCAGCAGCACATAGCAACTGAATAATTTAGGTTTATATATTGGTCCCACGGTATTTATTATTGACTAGCAGGGTTACCCGGCGTTGCACAGGTTAAAGTGATGTGAAACCCTCTGTGGATATTTGGTGGGAATAGAGAATACTCTTGCTCTCAAAGTGTTACACGTATTCTAATAAATTGTATATCCAAATGGCATCACAAAACATGATTCTTACACATGGAATATAAGTAGTGGCTCACCTTGTCAGGTCGGAGCGATTATCATTTTGTTTATCGCGTTTAATCCGTCCCACCAATAAAGAAGTATTTATTTATTTAAAACTGCGTATACTTCAGACGTTATAGCATGAAACATGAACATCATAAACACATCAGTTCGAAAAAATAAAAGACGACAATTGTGTTTTACATAGATATGTATCAATCAATAAATCAATCTAGTTTATCATATCTTCATGAAGATACAGATATTTTAAAGATATGTCCAGGTGCTCCACTGTTCTGGCTAATCATTTTCAGTTTAAAATAATTGATGTTTCGCATGTATAGCAACTACATGTGCCCGACACAGCGAGATTTTGAGTTGTTTATGTTAGGCGATAAGTCTGTTCTAAAAATGAAAGAAATCCTCTGTATCGGGAAGATATACCCTTGCCAGATGTCAATATTGGAGGATCCTGAAAAGTCATGTGCTACGGACTGCGTTTTCCTTTATCTCAGAAGTAACCATATTTGACTGCACACTGTGACCACTATTTTTGAACAGGCCTGCTCTACATTTCCATATCCCTTGGCAATTGTATTTTTTTTTTGTGGAAACAATATTGACTGGGACAGACTCAATCGTATTATAATATATACATGAGCCATTCTAATATGCAATCATCTGACGATTCAAGATCCCTCATTTTGAATGAATATATGTATCTCTTAAATAGATTGATATAAATATACTTTTAATGCTTTCTTCTATGTATCTGTGTTGCTAGATCATTATAGGAATGCCCCGATTCCCATACCAATATAAATATGACATTTGAGATTACTTGAGAAGATATAATAATTGTTCAAGTGACTTAATTCGGTCACCATTTGTCGAGATTGTGAAATTGGAATGCCAAAAACTCCTTACAACGACATGGAGACGGCCTGGGAGATGACTATATATAACTTTGTTGGATATCGGCGAATTGAACAATCTTATAAATGCTAGTGAATCTCCTCTAGCCATTCATGACACAAACGACTCCAAATGTGCATGAATTTTGGTGGAATCAGTGCTTAATATATTTGTATCAACTTTGTCTGCAACTCCCCTCATGCATGACTTGAACCGCGCCACTTTTGTCATATTTAAACCACGTCTATTAGACTCATGCATGCATCATATAATGGATATGATTATATATAGGTTTGGTGGTAATCCGCAACTAAACAAATTCTTATCATAGTTATTACCCCCATCTCTCACCCAAACGGCACCAATTTCGCGTCTTTAAATCACACGTCTATATTCCTCGTATCACGGAGAAGAATAATATATCAATTTGGTCGAAATATGTGCTAAAAATAGCCCCTCTTTAGCCACTTTAGAAAATTTTAACCCGCACCATTATCTTACTCGTAAAAAGTTACCCCTGTTTTAGACCGCCTTGGCGCCATCTCGATTGTATCCTTAAAATTATATATAGAACACAGACAGATATTCGCAAACATTTGATTCATTGTATCATTTGAGAAGAACGTGTATGAGCTTGATGGTAATTGCACTAAACATATTTTTTATAAATGTTTGGTGACCCTCCCGTCCCTATTTCGGACTCAAGCGGCGCCACTTTTGACATCATTAAACCACACACTTACACTCTTTATAGAGATGAATATATATAAAATTTATGAAAATTGGCGAGTATACAAATTCGTATCAAATTTAGGTCCACCATTGCATATATCTCACCAATTTGGCGCATTTAAACCACACGATTAGATTATTCGTATCACGGAGAAGAATATGTATCAATCAGGTGGAAATCGGCGATAAACATATTGTTTATCAATATGTTTGTGTCCCTTTCACCATCTTGGCACCCCGACTCGAATGGCCCCACTTTTGACATCTTTAAACCACACAATTAGACTCCTGATATCATGGAGATTATTATTTTTAAGTTTGGTGCGAATCCGCGAATAAAGTTTTTTTTATCAAATTTAGTGCCCACCCCACCCACCCCACACAATCTCTCACCGAAGTAGCGCCAATATGACGTCTTTAAAATCACACGATTAGATTCCTCATATCATGGATATTGGATAAGAATGTGTATCAATTTGGTGGAAATTGGCGCTAAAATATTGTGTATAAATTTTGGTGCCCCTCTCCCTTTCAGTGCGCCCCTGATTCGAATGACGCCATTTATTACAGCTTTAAGCCACGCCATTAGACACCTCATACCATGAGGATGAATTTGTATATGTTTCGTGGCAATCGGCGACTAAACCAATTCTTGTCAGATTTAGTACCCACCGCCCCAAATCTCTCATCCCAACGACACCAATTTGGCGTCTTTAAATCACACAATAAGATTCCGTGTATCATGGAGAAGATCTCAGAAGAATGTGCATCAATTTGGTGGAATTCGGCGCTAAAATTATTTTGATAAATTTTGGTGCCCCTCTCCCGTTCCGGGCATCCCTGGTGCGAATGGCGCGACTTTTGACATATTTAAATCGCACCATTAGATTCATCATATTATGGGGATGATTATATATACGTTTGGTGGTAATCGGCGACATTTTTTTCTGCCCCTCCCACTTTTCTGCCCCTGATAACATTGTTGTCACTTTAGAAAATTCTAACCCTCGCCATTATCTTTCTCGTAAACAGTTACCCCTATTAGAAAAAAATATTAAAAAGGTCCAATAGGAACATAACACCTTATAACGGATTTGTGTCCATGATAACACCATTTATACATAGCGTGCTTTAATTGCAAATATAAAAAAAACATAGTTATGCAAACTAGCAAACGTTTATTGGTAAAAACAGTGTTTTCGGAAATTGTTAGAGAGCTGTGAGAGAATCTCTGCATGTTGAGTTTTTCGCAGTTCTATGTTTACTGGTAACAGCTGAGCGGTCAACAACTGCCGAAATGTTACCCTCGAGGGTAACAAGTGATTTGCGGCCCGCCATGTGACGCACTCTCAGCCAATCAGAAGAGAGGAAAATGGGATGAAGGATAACAATAAGTATTATTGTGCATTCGGGAGTCGGTTTTATATTATTATGCACGTTGTTGACATGGTACATTTATCCATGTCCGCCAAATGTTTTGAGCAATGCATCGTGGAATCGTGACAAAAACTTTTGTTATGCATATCTCGTGATAGTTCCTTGTTTCGTTGCATTTTGGATGTTTTGTTGAGCATTTTCGTGAATACTTCGTGTGCTTCATTCGGCTGCGAATGAATGTTGCCATCACGTGATTTCGTCTATAACCTGTTTCAATTGTTGTCTACGGTAGTCCGCTTCATTGATACATTGTGACTTAGTTATTTCAACTCTTGTGATTTAAAACTACAAATACTTTTATATTTCCTTACTCATATTAATTAAGTCGGTATTTGGTTGGAGTTAAAGCGTTGTCTTAAGCTGATTTGGGACCAAGCGATGAGAAGATCTAGTACCGTATTCATGCGCTTCGTCCTTGAAAAGTTTCAGGGGCGCCAACTTCAACATTACTCAACTTCAACGGGTTTATATTATATCTATAGCAATTTGATATTTATCTTAACTATTTAAATATTCTCTTATCCAGACCAATGACCGGTATTAAGGATCTTTTTTTTTGTGTGTTCGCGTAACTACTTTTATTCTTTTGCGCCATCATTGGTCAACGGATTCCGTTGAGTACAGACATTGGTTAACGGATCCGTTCAGGCTGGTCCGATTCCGTTCTATGACGTGATTGGTCATCGGCTCACCAACGGATCCGTTCAGCACTGCCATTGGTCACCGGATTTCGGCTAGAACATATAAATAGGGTTCTTCAACCCAACTCGGGGGCATTAGTCAATTGTCCATCACTCTTGCTAGTTGCAACCAAAACTCACTGAATCAGTTCAACTTAATATCTAACTTGGGGAAAATCCGTTCAACGGAATCAACTTAAAGGTGCACATACATGGATAATTTATCTAACTTGGGGAATATCCGTTCAACTGAATTAAGTTAATGATGCATATGTAGAAATCCGTTCAACGGGAAATAACTGGGGAAATCCGTTCAACGGAAACTCCATTAGAGATATATCATCATTACATGTATATTATATTTTGTACGCCATATGTACATCCACTGAATTTCTGTTAGAAAGAATAAATTGCATCAACGTGATAAACATGGACTCATTACTTGGCAAGTGACCCCGTGGCCCACTAAATCGGCCACGGCCCCAGATATCCACCCGGGAAATTGTGACCCACGCCACACAGTCCGGTCTTTCCCTGACCCGGCTTGTGGATTTGGGAGTTCTTTGGCAATCGACCAAGATACGTACGTCCAGGGGGGGGGGGGTCTGTATGCTACAATTGGTGTCAGACGTGCGATTTTGATATGTTTTCGAAATCTTCAAACCTAAGGACCACAGACGACAGACCAACGTATACCGACGAAGGAAAATGATCCGCATGATGGACGACTCTCCAGACCCAGAATGCAGTTCCGGAAAACCCGACATTTGCAGGGCGGCGGTGACGTTCATGGGGCTAGCGACTTCGACGAACCGGAAGTCGAGACACCGGACCAATTTCGCGAGGATGATGATGTGAGGGTATAGAGGGATCACGGTAATTACAGAATGGTTGCACCACAGATGAACCCACTGACGATGAGACCGGATACATACAATGGCATCGAAGATTGGGAAGGATACATTTCGCACTTTGAGGAATGTGCCGAGCTGAATAGATGGACCGAGAGGGACCGAGTCCTCAGCCTAGCAACGAGCTTGCGGGGACCTGCAGGATCGCATTAAATGAGCCTGAAACATGACGACCGCAGACAGTATCGAACATTGAAGGCGGGATTATCGAAAAGATTCAGCGGTGCCCACCAACAAACATGGCTGGCAAAATTTGAGGCCCGGTGGAAGCGACCCAATGAGACATACGCTGAATTCGGCGATGACGTACGATTGATGGCTCAGAAAGGACACCCAGAACTCAATATACATGCACAGGAGATGCTAGCCCTTGCCCCCGGTCTTTGATGCCATCAATGAAATATAAACATATGAGGCCATTATAGGGCACGATCGCAGGAGAAACGTTCGGCGCACTGATGAACTATATATACGGGGTAGATGACAACACAACCAAAATGGAAACACTGATGAAACAAATGGGACAGTTGATAGAGCGACTGAATCCACCCGAGTCTACCCGAGAATATACCGGCCATCCCAGGTATGCTTCCGGTGTGCCAGCGAATCACATCTTGTGTCAGCCTGCCCCTTTCCACCAACAAGAGAGGGCCGAAATGAAGGCGGTCCCTTAGCAAAATTACACGAGCCAACGGCCAAACTATCGGTATTCGAGGTGACAGTATGAATCAATGGAAAGGTCACAACCAAATTCGAGAGTTTACCGACAACCGATACTTAGGACGGAAGGACGAAACCCGTCAATAACCCAGTACAGGTTATGGAACCCGCGATAAGCATAATAGATGGGACTTCCTACCAAGCAACCAAAATAACGGGATTCGTGAATCACACCCATACAACGGGATCCGTGAATCACACCCATACAACGGAATCCGCGAATCCGAAAACGCCCTCTATTGAGACATACTGGAAATGGAGAAGCATGATCAAGACGGCCAGATAATGGTCCACGAGAACCCAGGCTACCGACATCATACCACAACCAGGGAAACTTCCGCAAGGGATGCCTGTAGGCCGAGAGGTCCCTGAAATTATTAGACCATCTGCATGTACGCAAACAGACATAAACGAGATAACCAGGGCCGGGAAATTTGGGGCATGTCTAGATAAAGGGATAACGGATTTTACGCCGCCACAGACGTTAAACGTGTGCCATGTAACTTCCTGATTGACACTGGAGCTACAACATCATTGTTAGCAAAACGGGTGTATGACCAAATAGCTGCAGACAAGCAGCCTGGAGGAAAATAGGAAAAGAGGGCACCGAACGTTAGCGGCACTTCCATAGAAACTTGGAGAATCAGGATACATTGAAGCATCTGTCGTCGAGATGAAAGACCAAATTTTATTGATGTCACGGGGGCTGATTGACTGTACACAATCATCCCCATGTGTACAGCTGTGGAACACCGAAGATGTCCCAATTAGAATCCATGTGTACACAAGAGTGGGGTCGTGTGTCAGCTATGACGAACCGGAAGTACACCAGGTCAGAGCCTCTACAGATTTACCAACCCAATTGAGCAATGTGGATGGGAAATTGATACCCAGCCATGTCGTGGACTTGTTACAGCAAAGTTGCACGAATTTGAATACCACACAGAGAGAGGTTCTCGGGAAACTTTTAAGGGATTATAAAGATGTATTTTCCATGGTACCTTGGGATATGGGACTTACACACATGGCATGCCATGAGATTGACACGGGCGATGCCAAACCGATCTGGGTACCTCCACGAAAACAACCATTCGGGAAGCGATATATTGAAAAACAGGAGATTCATAAACTTCTAGACCGAGGACTTATAGAGCCCAGCAACAGTGACTGGTCCTCCCCATTTGCATTGTGTTTAAGGCCGATTCCACACCCAGATTTTGTATCGATTACCCCAGATTTAATGACGTCACAAAGTCAGATGCTTTCCCTCTTCCAAGGATAGACGAATCATTGGATTGGCTGCGTGGAAATAAGGTTTACTCCTGTCTCGACCTTCTCAGTGGTTTTGGCAGACACCCATGTCTGATAAGGACAAAAACAAAACATCATTCTGATCAGGTCAAGGGTTACATCTCTTCCGGGTTATGCCCATGGGTCTAAAACCCAGCCCTGCCACGTTTGGACGTCTAATGGAGAATGTTTTGCGTGGGTTGTTATGGGAACACTGCCTTTTATTCGTCGACTACATCATTGTGGCGGCACCGATGGTAGAACGGAACATAGAGCGGGTAGCCATGGTTTTAGACAGACTACGGGACGCAAACTTGAAAGTAAAGAGTGCAAAGGCCACGTTATTTAAAGAAGAAGTAAAGTTCTTGGGACACATTGTGTCTGGCGACTGGATCAAGACTGATCCGAGAAAAAACACAAGCAGTTCGAGATTGGCCCACACCGAAGAACGCAGGGGAAACTAGGTCCGTTTTAGGACTCACGGGGTACTACCGTCGGTTTGTGCGTGATTTTGCCGCGATCGCGCGACCACTCAACAAACTGGCAGAGAAGGGTGCAAAGTTTACCTTCTTCAATTTTGAAGTATCCGGAACCGGAGAAGCCTTTCTTGTTGGCCACGGACGCTAGCCAAGCAGCGACGGGGGCCGTCCTTTCCCGAGTGGATGATGGGAAGGAACATGTAATATCATACATGAGTAAAGCACTTTCGCACCCATAATTATCATATTGCGTAACCAGGAAAGAGCTCTTGGCAGTCGCACACGCCTTGAAGAAGTTCTACTGTTATTTATATAGGCAAAACGTCTTTTTGCGCACCAATAATGCAGCTGTTTCATGGATGCGCAACCTCAAAAATCCAACCGGACAGGTGGCAGGATGGTTAGAGGAACTGGGAAATTACGACTTGGAAGTTACTCATAGACCGGGAGTGAAACATCGCAATGCGGATGCTTGAGCCGAAATCCATGTGCAGCTTGTACCCGACAACAGAGAGGAAGTGAAGACCACGAGACCCGCGACACAGGGACGTGTACATCTCCGACGATAGATGAGGGGGTGACTTATGATACGACCATAGTGGAAGCTGAAAGGACCAGGGCAGTAACACCATGATAAGCCTAAACCACCAGCTAGATATCAAAACCAAGCATGGCTCGAGGGGTGGCATCCAAATAACATCCGACAAAACCAATTGGAAGACGCCGATATCGGCACCGTGATGATTTCCAAGGAAGATGACGAGTCCAAACCACAGTGGCTGATCTGTCACACAAGTTTCCGGCGGTGAAACCGCTATGGGCCCAGTGGGACACCCTGCAGATTATCGATGGAGTGATGTACCGAGCTTATCAGACAGATATGGACGGTGAACCCAAGAAACAAATGGTGGTACCATTCAAGAAGAGAGGAATTACTCAAGTACTCCCACGACACACCATCAAGCGGGCATCTTGGGGCTGCAAAACATTTAGCAAGTCAAAGGCAATTTTTATTGGCCGGGCATGAGAACAACAGTACAAAATTACTGCAATGCATGTGACAAATGTGTGGCGAGAAAAACCAACAAGGCGGCAAGAGCACCACTCCATAAGTATCTGGTTGGAGCACCCATGGAACGCATATCAATAAACATCATGGGGCCACTTCCGGTCACCGATTCAGGGATGCGACACATCTTAGTGATGGTTGACAACTTTACCAAATGGAAGGAAGCGTTTCCGATGAAAGACCAAGAGGCCAACGCAGTGACAACAGCGTTCGTGAACGAATTCATCTGCCGGTTTGGAACCTTTTTCCAACTCCACTCGGATCAAGGGTCAAATTTGGAATCTGAGATATTCCAAGGCATGTGCCGACTGTTCGACATATCAAAGACCCGTACGACATCCCTTAGACCACAGAGTAATGGCGCTGTGGAACGCATGAATAAGACCCTGGGAACGATGCTAACCATGTATTCAGAGCACAACCAGAGCAAATGGGATCAATATTTACAACCAGTAATACTGGCATATCGTTCATCCGAACATGCGAGCACGAGTCGGACACCAAACCGGGTGATGTTTGGTCGGGAGGCAATGTTGCCACTAGAAGTTGTCACGGGGAGACCAATGGAGTGTACAGAAACCAACCCTTCAGTACCAGAATACCTCCAGAGATTAGAAGAGACGGTCCTATAGGCACATAAATTTTCTCGGCGTCAATTGGGGAAAGCATCAGGAAGACAAAAGCGGAATTATAACGTAGGGACAAAACCAATAAAATTAAATGTTGAGCAACCAGTCTGGTTATTTGACCGACGATGGAAAGTTGGGGTATGTACATAATTGACTTCAAGAAAGGGACCATTCCTTATCACCAGACTTCAAGATGACGTGACCTGTTTTATTCAAAAGACCGCCAAGGCCCTCCAAAAGCTTTCCATGTGGATAGACTGATGGCGTACCGGAGATGTCACCTCCCGAAGTGGATGAAGAAAGAGCAGAAAAGGATCCATGCAATAACCGAAACCCTGGCCAGTAGTACGACTATACATATTACCGTACCATTTTATTTCAATAAACATGCAGCATTGCGATGTCCATCTCCATTTTTCCCCAAGCCCCATGTTACTAAGGTTCCGAGAGTTACAACCGTCCCTTTTTAATTCCAGATCAACAATGAGAATCATAACCACGTTCGCCTGTCCATATATAGGCTCTGGAGAAGAGATGGTGGCAGAGGAACTGTTAAAACGCCATCTTCAAAACACTCACCGACGGATGACGGTTGTGTGCCCGGTCTGCCACGAAGATAGGAGAACGTTTACAAGGATTTAATTATGATCTACGGGAGCACTGTAGGAAGAAACACCAATCCCAAATGAATACCATCCCACCAATTTTTGTTTCACAGAGTGCAATGGATTCTGGATGGCTACAGTTCCGACTGATTATAGCTTCATATCACCTCCGATAGGGCCGACTGGCGATAATAACACGAATATTCTAACCATACGCAAGATAGATCTGGCTCACACAAATATACATGCCTTGTTGGTGGAGGGGAAAACAACCTACAGAGTGAACATGGGCCAAGAGATTTATACAAATCCAATCAGGATGTCGGCCTTGATTCGGCGTATGACGGTCTTACAGGATATGGTCATTATACCCACCACAAAGTTGACTAAGGTCATGAACCACAACTTGTTAAATACAGCAGCAGAAATACTAGGACTAACGCCCGGACTAGTGCTGTCCTTAGAAGAGTATGCGTTACCACCCATCACCTGACACCACATCAGTTATTTCAGTACCAGCAATTATCACCGAACTACACCTTCCTACCAGCGCACCAGCACCAGTCACCACCCAGACACCACTCCAATCATCACACCAGTTACCACATCACGACAAGTCACCACTCCAGTCATCACACCTGCACCAGTCACCACTCCCAGTCAGCAAACCAGCACCAGACACCACTTCAATCAGCACACCAGCACCAGTGAGCACACTAGTTACCACCTTACATTTGCAAGCTCGACCACCACAGATTGGACTGACATCAGAAATGTGGTAATCAATGACAGCTACTCTAATAACAGCAACTTCAGCGCCAAGTACGCGACACCAATCATGCCTGCTCCACTACTCCAAACAACAGAATCGAAAGAGGCTCGGGAGCTACTGAGTAGCGGTGCACTGCCATTTCTACCCCAGCTCCCAGAGAATGGACGGACGAGACGGGAATAATAGTTGAAGCGGGAGATTTAACATTGATATGGCCGAACAATTGGGTGACGATGACCGGTGATCAAAGACGACTCAGTTCGAGTTCATTGCAATGGCGCTGGAGCATGAAAATTCAGACTAATTCCACCAGGCCGATAGGGCTGACATTTGCGATAAATACAATATGCTCATCTTTACAGGGACCCCACCACTTAACAAGAAGGCCGCCACCTCATTGATCATGGCAAGCTTTCATATTTTTAAGACTCTGATGGATATTGCACTAGGTCTCATCCATGGAAGGGAAGCAGGACGGGTTCTTGACGAGGTGAAGAATTCCAAAAACAGGGATACAACCACAGACAGTCTCACAAATACCATTAACCAAAAGGGGATAGGACTACGACTAGTTTAATATGAAGAAGAAGGAGAAGAAGAAGAAAAAGAAGGAGAAGAAGAAAAAGAAGAAGAAGAAAAGAAACACATATAACTTCATATGCCTCATCATAACTCACTATCGTCCACAACTCACTATCATCTTCAGCTCATCATCTGACATCCATCCGTCCAACATCTGTCATCAGACTCATCACAACTCACTATCATCTACAGCTCAATATCATCTTCAGCTCATTATCAATGTAATCTGACGGTCAGCACACATCATTATTACCATATTGTATAGTTATATATAGTAAGGATCCAGGAGGATCCAATTTATTGAGTAGAAAACGGCCGCAAAAATCGCGCCCGATGTGAATTGTCCTCAAAACGGTCGCCATGCTTGTAACGTATACTTATCAGCGCACATTCTTTCCCGAGATGGCTTATGGCGTCACAAATTTTGCCATGATCGTCCTATTTATGCAAACGAGTCGGAGCCAATCACTTTGCGAGATATGAGTAGGAGCCTTCGAACAAGCGAGTCGGAGCTCGTGTGCATGATTAAATAAAAGCGGCTGACGATATTGATGATATATCGAAACGCGATTAGATAGTCTGGTGATGGCATATCACAATTATCGTAAGTATCATGGTTTATTCCGTCTCTGTTCATCTCAAAACTAATGACGAATTTGGAAATTACGAAATCCAAGGCAAAAACTGGCTGATCGAGACGCCTATCTCAATCACGAATGTTATATCAATATTCGACTACTCATTCTGAACAAATGGGACAAAATCATCACCATGCCAATTTTCTCTTGACAGGGAAGGTTTTCCATGATCAAAATGGCCGAAAGTAAACACAAAAATCAGAAACGAGTTGGAGCCAAATCGTTATAGATTCCAAAGTGTTGAGCCCACTGAACCCCAGTGATACACGTATTACATAAATTCAAGCAAAAGGCAACTTAAGGCTTAACCAAAGTCCAATATGAACTCCGGTTCAAAAATGGCACAAACTTCAGCTAAAAACAACTATACGTATATTATGTATAGTAAATAGTAATTTACCTGTGAAAGAAATTGGTAATATGTGATACTTTCTTCCGAACTGAAATCTGACTTTGTGCACACGTACAGGGTCTGTTGTTGAGAAATTTCCACAAACAAAACTGAATCCTGGTTGGGGAGTTCTCTGTCAAGAATGCTTTGTTATCCATACATTACAACACAACACATTATTCAATTCTCATGTTTTTGAAGCGAGTGATCAAGTTTTGAAATGACACAACCAGATATCACACAGCAGTATTTGGCAATGACTGCTGTATCCATAGTAAAATTGCTGGTTAGAATTCATTGAGTAATCTCTTGATTAATCCTGATTGGGATTCAGACCAGACTGGCCATGCTAAAATATAAGCTGGCTTGCTGAGGGAATCTGACCTTGCACAATTACAGTCACAGTCAAATATAGCTGTTTGCTTTCTGGTGAATTTGAGCCACAATACATACCCTGGCTTTTGAAAATTTAAATTAAATACGTTTTGTTATTATAAAATGTGGATTTCTCAACAAAGCGTTTCGTATGGAGTTCTCCTGGATCCTGATGTACTTTCTTGTATGGAAATTAGCTGACCGTTTTGTCGGAACGTGCGCACAAAGTCAAGAGTGTGGTTGGTAAGTATGTGCCATATATTTTTGTAATCTGCTACCAGTATAGTGTTGTTAACTACATATGATACATTGATTGTTGTTTTCTTTAAATTTTGTGACGTTTTTGATACTTTTCTACCAAGTTTAAAAACTGAAAAACATATCCCTGTAGGCCATATTTGACTGGTTTGGCTAAACCTTAATACAGGTATTATTATACAGTTGTCGCCCGCTGTCGTGGTAGACACTGATATTTGTCACTCGCTCGAGAACGGAATGTCTCTCGAGAAGAAGGACAGCAACTGTTTTGCTATCTGATTACTAAAGAAAAATCCTTGCCATGCATTCACACGCACGATGTTGCACTGAGTCATCTCATGGCACGAGTGTTTTCATTCGCGATTAAGTATGTTCTTAGTAACTTCATATCGTCCTGTAGGATTTATGTTCCATAAAAGATAGTCAATCCGTTACGCGTTTGATAATCACTGTTTATTTACCTTCTCCAATTTGGCATATTAAATGTCGTCTTGTGCGCGAAATTTACTCGCGATATTAATTTCATTACGATCTTCACAGAAAGCTATTGGGAAGTTGTCAATTTCTAAAATGAACATTCGGATATGTCAATATTACCAACTGCATCGCGATCCCCACACAAAATACTTCTGTGATCACAATGCAGACATCGTGGAGAGGTCTATTTCAATTCATTTATTTATCATTTCCTGATATGAAGGATAACTGTACAGGATAATTCATTCGCGACAAACGCATGCATTACGTTGTACACCAGTAAGATTATTTTATAACCAACCGACATCAAGGGGTCGACTCGTTCAATGTTGCACCGTATAATGTAGATATGAAGATATTGAATCACCCAGATGTTTCGATGTAAATAGTACATAATAACAGTTTTCAGATAAAAGTATCAACTTAAAAGTTTGAATATTAGTGTTCACTAAATATACGCAAATTAGTGTTTTTTTCGAATCCGTGGGGTATATGAGATTTATGATTATAACACTATTTTGTGATGTGAAATAGTTGAGTTACTGCCCTGTGTATTGCTTGGAGATATTCTTGTAATATAACATCAGACTGGCGACAAAAACAATGTCTGCCGGCTCAGCGGGCAACAGAAAGATTTGTCACCCGGCACGTGACAGGGGGGGGGGTGGTAAACTAAGGAGGAGGGTAACGATGGCTTACGTTAAGTTTGCCCTCCAGTTTCGCACCCATTCTCCACCTTCATACGCGACGGGAAGGGCTGGAAATAGTATAGTATAAGAGAGAGACGTTAAAGTCTAGATAGGCGACGAGAGAGGGTGGTGAAAGCACAAGCATTGCAAATATGCAGAATATTCCTGCAACGGGGAGGTTATCTGTCTTAAATATATAATTTAATGAATTAGAAACTCGTATTAGTGTAGCTATTTGACGTATGTTATGCATTATAGAGTCGTATTAGTGTAGATATTTTATGTAATGTTATGCACTATAGAGTCGAATCAGTGTAGATATTTGACGTATTTTATGCATTATAGAGTCGTATTAGTGTAGCTATTTGACGTATATTATGCAGTATAAAGTCGTATCCGTGTAGATATTTGACGTATGTTATGCACTATAGAGTCGAATCAGTGTAGATATTTGACGTATTTTATGCATTATAGAGTCGTATTAGTGTAGCTATTTGACGTATTTTATGCATTATAGAGTCGTATCAGTGTAGCTATTTTACGTAATGTTATGCATTATGGAGTCGTATTAGTGTAGATATTTGACGTATTTTATGCATTATAGAGTCGTATCAGTGTAGCTATTTTACGTAATGTTATGCACTGTAGAGTCGTATTAGTGTAGCTATTTTACGTAATGTTATGCACTATAGAGTCGTATTAGTGTAGCTATTTTACGTAATGTTATGCACTATAGAGTCGTATTAGTGTAGATATTTGACGTATTTTATGCATTATAGAGTCGTATCAGTGTAGCTATTTTACGTAATGTTATGCATCATAGAGTCGTATTAGTGTAGCTATTTTACGTAATGTTATGCACTGTAGAGTCGTATTAGTGTAGCTATTTTACGTAATGTTATGCACTATAGAGTCGTATCAGTGTAGCTATTTTACGTAATGTTATGCACTATAGAGTCGTATTAGTGTAGATATTTGACGTATTTTATGCATTATAGAGTCGTATCAGTGTAGCTATTTTACGTAATGTTATGCACTATAGAGTCGTATTAGTGTAGCTATTTTACGTAATGTTATGCACTATAGAGTCGTATTAGTGTAGCTATTTTACGTAATGTTATGCATCATAGAGTCGTATTAGTGTAGCTATTTTACGTAATGTTATGCACTATGGAGTCGTATTAGTGTAGATATTTGACGTATTTTATGCATTATAGAGTCGTATCAGTGTAGCTATTTTACGTAATGTTATGCACTATAGAGTCGTATTAGTGTAGCTATTTTACGTAATGTTATGCACTATAGAGTCGTATTAGTGTAGCTATTTTACGTAATGTTATGCATCATAGAGTCGTATTAGTGTAGCTATTTTACGTAATGTTATGCACTATGGAGTCGTATTAGTGTAGCTATTTTACGTAATGTTATGCACTATGGAGTCGTATTAGTGTAGATATTTGACGTATTTTATGCATTATAGAGTCGTATCAGTGTAGCTATTTTACGTAATGTTATGCACTATAGAGTCGTATTAGTGTAGCTATTTTACGTAATGTTATGCATCATAGAGTCGTATTAGTGTAGCTATTTTACGTAATGTTATGCACTATAGTGTCGTATTAGTGTAGCTATTTTACGTAATGTTATGCACTATGGAGTCGTATTAGTGTAGATATTTGACGTATTTTATGCATTATAGAGTCGTATCAGTGTAGCTATTTTACGTAATGTTATGCACTGTAGAGTCGTATTAGTGTAGCTATTTTACGTAATGTTATGCACTATAGAGTCGTATTAGTGTAGCTATTTTACGTAATGTTATGCACTATAGAGTCGTATTAGTGTAGATATTTGACGTATTTTATGCATTATAGAGTCGTATCAGTGTAGCTATTTTACGTAATGTTATGCACTGTAGAGTCGTATTAGTGTAGCTATTTTACGTAATGTTATGCACTATAGAGTCGTATTAGTGTAGCTATTTTACGTAATGTTATGCACTATAGAGTCGTATTAGTGTAGATATTTGACGTATTTTATGCATTATAGAGTCGTATCAGTGTAGCTATTTTACGTAATGTTATGCATCATAGAGTCGTATTAGTGTAGCTATTTTACGTAATGTTATGCACTATAGAGTCGTATTAGTGTAGATATTTGACGTATTTTATGCATTATAGAGTCGTATCAGTGTAGCTATTTTACGTAATGTTATGCACTATAGAGTCGTATTAGTGTAGCTATTTTACGTAATGTTATGCACTATAGAGTCGTATTAGTGTAGCTATTTTACGTAATGTTATGCATCATAGAGTCGTATTAGTGTAGCTATTTTACGTAATGTTATGCATCATAGAGTCGTATTAGTGTAGATATTTTACGTAATGTTATGCATCATAGAGTCGTATTAGTGTAGCTATTTTACGTAATGTTATGCATCATAGAGTCGTATTAGTGTAGATATTTGACGTATGTTATGCATCATAGAGTCGTATTAGTGTAGATATTTGACGTATTTTATGCATTATAGAGTCGTATCAGTGTAGCTATTTGACGTATGTTATGCATCATAGAGTAGTATTAGTGTAGCTATTTGACGTATGTTATGCATTATGGAGTCGTATTAGTGTAGATATTTTACGTAATGTTATGCATCATAGAGTCGTATTAGTGTAGATATTTGACGTATGTTATGCACTATAGAGTCGTATCAGTGTAGATATTTGACGTATGTTATGCTTTGTGGAGTCGTATCAGTGTAGCTATTTGATGTATGTTATACATTATAGAGTCGAATCAGTGTAGCTATGTGACGTACATTATACATTATAGAGTCGAATCAGTGTAGATATTTGACGTATATTATGCACTAGCAGGGTTACCCGGCATTGCCCAGGTTAAAGTTATCAATTTGGTGGAAATTGGCGCTAAAAATAGTGTGTATCAATTTTGGTGCCCCTCTCACTTTCAGTGCACCCTGATTCGAATGACTTTTGACAGCTTTAAGCCACACCATTAGACTACTCATACCACGTGGATGATTTTGTATATGTTTGGTGGCAATCGGCGACTAAACCAATTGTTATCAAATTTAGTGCCCCCCCCCAATCTCTCATCAAAACAACACAAATTTGGCGCCTTTAAATCACACAATTATATTCCTTGTATCATGGAAAAGAATGTGTATCAATTTGGTGGAAATCGGCGCTAAAGTTATTTTTATCAATATTGGTGCCCCTCTCCCCTCCCGTGCATCCCTGACTCAAACGGCGCCACTTTTGACCATATTTAAACCATACCATTAATTTCTCATATCATGGGGATGATTGTATATAAGATTGGTGGTAATCGGCGACACAACAAAAATCTACCCCTCCCCCTTTTCTGCCACTGACAACAAGGGCGTCAATTTAGAGAATTTTAACCCGCGCCATTATCTTTCTCGTAAAAAGATACCCCTATTATATCAATATAGATATTGGAACTATTACAGATTCCTATCAGTGTTGATATTTGAACTATTACATAGTCCTATCAGTGTTGATATTTGAACAATTACAGTGTCCTATCAGTGTAGATATTCGAAGTATTACAGATACAGAGGCAGTGTAGATATTTGACGTATGTTATGCAGTATAGAGTCCTATCAGTGTATATATTTGAAGTATTACAGAGTCCTATCAGTGTAGATAGTTGACGTGAGGCTCTACCTCGTCCCCGGAACAAGATCGCTGTGTCCACAACGAACGTGAATATAAACAAAACTGGATTTTGTATTATTGATAAAATCTCGTAGTACTTACTTACCTTAGTGCAGATATATATATATATATGTTTTAGTAAACATCTGGTGCATCGTGTCATTATTAAGTCGTGCCAGTGAATGGACGACAGAATGTACATTCCAATGTCTGTTTTCGGTTTCACAAATTGAAGGCCAAAATTTAACGCAGATATCAGGTGTTGACACCGCGAATCTCTGTTTTGTGCAGACTGTCCTTGTCACACCTTCAGCAACTCTTCACAGTCCTTTGTTCAGCAAATAAAAGAAACGCCAACATCTATTCAAACAAGAAAACTAAGATGCATGCATCAAGTCGGCCGTGAACTATCTACCATAGAATTGTTGTAGCTATCGATTATACATTTTGGAACACCTGTCTGTATGTATGTGTGTATGCATGAATGCATGTGTGTATGTGTTATAGACTCTAACACTGCTCGACTGATCCGACTCGGATTTGGTATTTAACGTGTCAACTTGACCTCGCTCATAGGCATGTTTCTGGACCTTGACCGATCCGACTAAAAAATTGTGTGTAGGACTACTTCGATCCCGGGAGCAATATGGACGGGTCCAATTTCACGTGGGACCATGTTCTCGAACGTGCTGATGTAGGCATGTTTCTGGACTATTTGGACGGGTCAAATCTTGATCCCGACCTGACTTTGACATTCAAAAAGATCAATTCAAGGTCAAATCTGGTAAAACGGAAGTATTTCAACGAAATATAATACCTACTGTTACTTTTGTCCCAGGAGTGTTTCGGGTGGGTCAAATTATGACCCTGACCTGATCTTGACATTCAAAATTGTCAATTCAAGGTCAAATCGGGTAAAGCCGGGCGGATTTCGACGGGTATTTTTGTCGTGACTTTTGTCCGGGGAGTGTTTTGGACGGGTCAAATCGTGACCCGACATGACGTTCACCTTTAAAATGGTCAATTCAAGGTTAAATCGCGCAATTCTCCGAAAATCAGAGGGGAACATCCCGGACGAAGTAGGGTCCACCAGCTACTATTATATATTTCTAGATTTAGTTACAAACTAAATACCTGTATATTGTACAAAGAAATGTTTGACAAATATATCTGTATCAATATTACCACACGGGTCATTAAAATAGATACGACGAAACAAATTTTGAAGGGTGCATGGTATCAGGTAAATTTTTATATTTCAAATGATGACAGGAATGCGGAAAGTTGAAGTACCTACGTAATACTGACTATCCGAATGAAGAGATATACATGTATATAAAAACCAAAATAGAAGATGACTGCTGGCGACAATGTTTTCCAAAAAAAATCAAAGCATTCGATAGCTCCCATCTAGTTGTCAGCCCGAAGATCAATATAAAGTGTGGTGACTATCAGATGAGGGATATGACTGTACAGTCGCTAAACAATTCAGTCACGCAAAAGAGGATCAAACAGTAAGATACCAAATTGCTGCCTGTGGTAATGTTTTTTAACGAAATTCGGGAAAATTAGATTACTCTCACCCTGGTTATCCAGAAGATCATTGTGGAATCTGGTGACGATCGGACAAGAGGTGTCGTCTGTAGGATCAACCAAATTATTTAGCCATAAAAATAGTAAAATTCCAGATCACCGCTGGCAGTGATGTCTTCACAAGGACAGCTTGAGAACAAAACATGGCTCACATCTAGCGGTGACCCAAACTATCCACGTGAGAAAAAGTTCTCCAATAAAAGCTGGCTGCAGGGTGCGCCAATTGATTCAAATTCGAAATTTAACAGGGTGTACTGCTTGTGGCCATGTTTTCCCCGCATATTTGATAGACTTATGGACAAAACCACTGAATCCGTTGAATCAATATACATGTATACGTGGATTAATTTATATGCATTGTTATACACAGTACTGGTATATAAAGGTACTGAAAATAACAATATTACTAGTATACACAAAATAAACCATATATCATGGCTATCGGTTCTAATATCCGAATATGACAGCTGATAACTTGGTGTGAATTGAAGAGTGTTGGTGTCTCAAGCATATCTAACCCTCCACGTTAGAAACATGCCATTAAATGTCATAAGTATAATCTAGCTTGAGGACAGAAGTTATCCATAAAACCCCCCTTAATTCAACCAGGTCCTCGCGCGATGTATGGTCGATCACATGATGATCTAGGGGGGGATTAGAATTGTTGTATAAAAACAGCACTGCATGTAAATATAAAATAAAATAGTGCTACATCTTATTACAGATTATTGCCATATATAATCAGTGACTATACAGACAGTCTGACAAAATAAAGTTTCAGTGACACTCTATCCGAAGAGGGGAATAATTCCATCTGTTACAGTCAATGGAGCAATTATGAATCTGGAAAGGTGAAATTTCTAACTAATACTAGATATCGACATGACGCGATAACATATAACGTAAATGTAATATGGCCGCTGGCGACCATTTTGTCCTATAAAATAAAAAAAAAATTTGATAGCTCTCATCTGATAGATCAATATCAAGATAAATATCAAGTTTAGTGATGATCGGATGAGTGAAGTGGACTGTGCTAAACGGTTTAGTAATGCTTTTAAAGATTTTTACCTTAATATTTTTATGTTCACTTTATAAACTTCACTGAGTCATCTTTGTCATGTATTGAGTTTGATATCTTTTGTTAACAGTTTATAAATCATGTATGTCTCATGTTTGTTATTTTAATTTATGTGTTTATTATCATTAAATAAAGTTGCATTCCTTAAAAAGATTCTTACCTCAATGTTTTTATGTTCACTTTATAAACTCCACTGAGTCATCTTTGTCATGTATTGAATTTGATATCTTTTGTTAACAGTTTATAAATTATGTATGTCTCGTGTTCGTTATTATATTATATCATGAATTCCACGAAAAGGCGGCCATGGATACCGATAATGGGTATTTGCAGCATTGTCATGTCATCGGGGAATGTTGTTGCTTCTTCTGTATTTCATTATTACTATCCAATGAATATATTTTGGAATGGTCATTGCCCTCACTATACAATCTCTTAAACACCAGATATTGTGTGACTGGGGATCAATGATGCGCGCATGCGCAGTCAACGCATATTTTCATGTTTTGCCAAATAAGGTCAAATGAACCAAAATATCAGTTTCAAGCAGCTCAATGGTCATTCTAGGTTAATAGTGGGGCATGTGTGGAAATGTTATTTTTGTCACATTCCCGATATCACAATCTGCCTCAATTACCATAGTGTCCCCTTTTTGCACATATATTTTAGTAAAATGACGGTTTAACCCCTACCAACAACCCGTTTCTAAGGTAAAAACAGTCGCATAGCAACCGTTGCCATTAAAAGTATTTTCGTGATTGCCCCCATATCTGAAAATAATACGTGGGACCTAATATACAAATGTGCCAAGTTTTATGCTTTTATGACAATTTCCGCATTTGTTACACAAAAAACTATACCTAAAAAAATCGCACGGTGATTCCGTCACGCCCGTTGTGTGATTCCGTCACGGCGAACAAACCGAGTTAACTAGTAATATACACATAAGTGTGTGACAATGCGGCTTTTTTCTGCAAGTGTAATGTATCTAATTTAATAATTGGGAACTTTTTCCAGGTCAGCTTGGCTGAATGAGCAGGGTTCTTCAATAGTACGGACCTACCCTCATATTGATGGCACTTTTTTGGTGATTCCGTCACGAACACAATTTGACCCAGAGTGAGATGATACTTAAATACACATATAGTTGTATATAATCAAACAACTTTGTATAGTATGTACAATGTTTTTTATTTTAAGCGGTACCCTACTGGTCATAATTTTATATTTTATAGGCCACAGAAAAGTGAAATTCCGTAAAATTAGGTGATTCCGTCACGCTGGAATTCATGATATACACTTTATAGTGTGTTTCAGAACGAAAACAAAATGAATAAAATCAACAAATTTGTAAATTTAAAAACAATTCAAACGTTGTTGTATTCCATGTCCCAGCCCGGACATATACACCAAATTTCAATAATATTCATTGAGAAACAACGGACCAAACGCCATATAACACCCCGTATGCATCTTTTATTCCGAGTTGGCCTTTTATTCCGAATTGGCACTCGCCGATTGGGGCGAGTTAGCCATGAGGCGAGTTCACCGATTCCGACACCTTTTCTATTTGCAGCAGGTTAAGTTTACGCATAATTTAATTCACAAAGTTCCCCAATTGTTATCGTAAATAGAGCGACCTTATTTGACAGAGAATGCCTCTGTTATTGATTATAAAGTTGCTATACATTAAAAACGACAATTCACATGCTCGTTCAAGCGCAGTAGTGTATTTTCCCCATGTTGAAGGACATCCACAAATACTAAATAACGCTAACTTACTGCCGAATGTTTTACACGACAACTGTTAACATATTTGGGCTGAATTCATCTGACGCGGTATTATTCCTCAAAATAAACAACAAAACCATCGTTACTTGGAAATGTAGTTTGGGCTAACATTTACATAAATCCTCCATATCATTATTCCGACACACACGTCAGATGAAAAAGTCACATGAAGTAACCGGCCAAATTGGCCGAAATAAAACATCGATAATACACATTGCAACCAAAGCGACATTGATTATAAGTAACCAGGTATACTTAAGTATAGAGTAACGTCCCATTAACTGCTGTCCGGAAAAGCAAGATAACATTAAAGGCATACTACCAGCATGTAAATAAAGAAAATAATACTTGCAAAGCTACACAACCAAAACCACATTGGTTTAGTTTTATATTGACTATTTGAACATATTTGGTTTGACCCCCGTTTACATGAATACATTATATAATTAAACAAATACAGTATCAAACATCATATGAGGTAATCAAGTGGAGTTCAACCCCCACCCCGTGGTTGGAGTGTCCGACATGTAATGTTGTTAATGTACCGGCATGAGTTCGCGCCCGCCGGTGGATCGACTATCGACTCAGAAAGAGTGGCTTGATCGGATTAAAGGGATACTGTACGCCAGCAATAAATAATATACTGTAATTCCGCATGGCGGTTTGCGCTCCAAAATACGCATAATATTATTCGCTTTTGAATTTTTCTCAGTATCGAAATAGGTCGATAAATATCTGAACTACCTTTCTACGGGCATTATGTAACCCAAAAAGACGCACTGAAGTAATGCAAAATACAACTGTGAATACGGTGTTTGAGTCCCAAACACAAAAATAAAAATCCATTTGCACGACAGGGAGCTGAAAAGAGCGTTCTGTGGAAGTCTATCCTGATATGGAAGCAATAAAAAGCGTTTGTCTGACTTCTGGCGAAATGTTGAAAACGGCTGAAATATGGCAAGTGTTTTTCGGAGCAAATGAAGTCGGTATATCAATAGTTCATTTGTTTATCGACCTATCGTATCCGTCGCTCCAAATTACGTACAAAAATTGGAGGTTCGAATGAGCCATGTCCGTTTCAGTCTCCATCCGTAAACTATGGTACGAACTTCCATGTAAAAAAGACGTAACTAAAACATTTGACCCATAGTGGATTGGACATCTCATGGCACACATCGTGTAACAATAAGTTAATATTGGGCGTGCATGAACTCAATTCACCCCACGGACTAGGCAATAAAATTAATGAATATCTGTGACTATTATGCATATATATATAACATTTAATTGATACATTTGATTGAAAGTTGCACTGAAATATCTCAATCACGATATCGTTCTATTTTTGCATTCCTGCTTATCTGCCATCTCTACCATTACTTCATACTCAGCAGACAATCAAATAATATGAAAATCTGATTACCCTATTCTACAAAGCAGAGAACACATAAAAACCAACAACATTTGAGTACAGTATTACGGTAATTGCTGCGTGTGTGCTGTGGAGTCGCACGTTGTTAAAATCTCGCGCCAGATATATATAGTGACCCTTGATCATGGCCACTTGTACTTTGACGGCTTCGTCGTACCTGGACACACAATGTGTTGGGCAAGCGTATAAGTTCGTGTAAATGTGTGAGTATGTGCGTGGTGCGTGTGCATGACTAGCCGCTCGAAATAACGAAGCGCCTGTAAAATGGCAACAGGCATCAGCCTCGGCATTGCGGGTGATTGTCTAAGGTTGTCAGTAAAGAGATATCATGGAGGGGATGTAGGTCATATGGCGAGTTGAGTCGAAACTTGTGAGAGCCATAGTGGTGATTACCTGGTAGCTATAGGCATACAATATATATACATTAGAATTTTGAGAGTATTCTGTCGATGGAGTGGACCTGAATGAACGGTTTAATGACTCAAGCATGAATTAACGTGAAATAAGAGTTTTAGAACATATTACATTATTTACAAAATAGTTGTCAATATACCCACGTCAGCATTCTCCTCGTCAACATAAAGGACATTATCGTCGTTATCATCGTCATCATCGTCATCGTCTTCATCATCATCATCATCATCATCATCAACATGAACATCGCCTTCATCATCGTCGCCATCATCATCATCATCATCATCATATTTATCGTCATATCTCTCGCCATACTATAATAGTCATCAGCCACATGATCATCATCGTTATAGAAACTGTTGTTAGTAGTATTGGCCGCCACTCTGGCCCACCCTCGCTCGCCGCCACTCTGGTCCACCCCTCGCTCGTCGACACTCTGGCCCATGGGTCAGAGTGTCAACGAGCGAGAGGATGCGCCAGAGTGTCTACGATCGAGGGGTGGGCCAGAGTGTCGACGAGCTAGGGGTGGGCGAGAGTGTCGACGAGCGAGGGGTGGTCCAGAGTGTCGACGAGTGAGGGGGTGGTCCAGAGTGTCGACGAGCGAGGGTGGGCCAGAGGTTATGTTAGATTCCAAAGAGTAACATGAGCGCTTCGAAGGGGTTTTGACAGAAAATAGCATAATTTACTAATGTATCGTTGTTTTCTCGGATTCTAATGGTATGGTGGTAAGCGAAGTCATTCGCCTTCGCTGGACACATTGAACTTAGAATAAAACCGGCAACTAAACCATCTAATTCGGCGGTCCAGCTAAACCAGCTTTATCGAGGCTTAGGGTGGATACACACATGCATGTAATCTCTGTATGTAAAATACATGTACTTTACATGGCCACACCAATAATTGACAACATTAATCACCTGAGCGCGAGCGGTTCATTGTTAACAGGCCAGACAAGTGAGTAGTCATAAGCGAAGTCAAATTCTCTGCTATCAGGACATTTAAGGCCAGTCCAAAACATGTCTTCTCTTACGGATGTGGAAATTAGTTAAGTCTGTGTGATATCTGACATTTTATTAATGCACATCACCAGAAGCGACACATCTGGTATATACAGGCTTGATATAGAACATTTTCGACCATGATGCTTGCTTGGCGTGGGGTTTCGAAAGCTTCACATCGCTAAGTGACTTAGTTGAATGTATCGGTCGGAATAATCTGGGCAAGAAGGTACAATATATGTTTTACTTAAATAGCTCAGAGTTAGCCACCCCGTCTGGTAGCTTTCGGGATCATATGTAGCCCCAAGTTGGGGGTAATATTTAGCCCCTGCGTCAGGAAATCCTGATAATATTGCCCCCATGTTGGGGATCATAGCCCCTGGGTTGGGGAACTCCTGGGGCCATCATCGGTATAAAAATCAAGAGAAGACTGACAATGATTTAAACAGAAAGTCCAACATTTGGGTTATCCCGTGAACAATTATTCTAAGCGGCCTGACGACTTCGTTCAGTCAACGGTTCTCTGCACGCTCAGAGCTTTGCTCACTGTGGTCAACGGACACATATTACATGGTCTGTATGATCCATGTAAAACGCCAAATACACGATAATTACAGAGATTACATGCATGTGTGTATCCACCCTAAACTTGAGATGACGAATCCGTCTTTTCTTCATCGCGGTTTAGAATTGTCATTCAATCAGTCAAAGCCTCAAAGGGTGGAGCTGTAAATAATTTCGAGTGAGGGCGTGTCTAAGTGGCGACTGCTGACTGGTGTTATTATCATGTTGGATGGTTTATTAGCAAAGTCAACATTTAAGTTGCAACATGCTATACAACTTATATACATATATACAAACAATACATAACTTACATGTACATCAATAAATGAGTCCATCATATTATATTATATGATATTAAAGGCACGTGCAGCCTTAATTGTCGAAAATATTCATATTTGTTCCAAACACCGTAAACAGAAAAACATTAAAACGCATACAGTTTCGTTCATATATACCATGACCATCGCGTAAACAGCATGTTATCATAACGACCTACTATATTTTACCTAAGCAAGAGCCTGATTGTGTTACAGAAGACAGCACAATGCTACTGGCTAATCACACACAAATGACACATAAATGCTCTTTATTAGTTCCATATCAGGTATTCACTAACAAAGAACGCTCTTTATGTTTACCATCATAATATAAACACACACCAGAAAAGTAACTTTTTATGCTTTTGTTTACATAACAATGGTCAAACAAATGACCATAACATACTGTTTATGCAATATTTCTTATTTGTATACGACATCTATCTACATTTTGATGTCCTTTCTGTTTGTGGCGGTTTTTGACGGGTGGATATATTTTCACAGGATACCCACGCCAAGGCCAACCGTGTCTTTAATAATAAATACAAATAATGCTAATACATTCAAGAATATTGTTCTTAAATGGTATAACTCATATAATATTTACATTATATATAATATAATGTAATACTTGTGTCTTGGTAACTTTAGAAACGCTAATTTTAAGAAAATGCTCACTCTTTTCAATGTACTTAAATTAAGCAGTGACAGCAATATGTAGAATTTATTTTGTTAGGATTTTCCCAGTAATACTTCGGGATATACATGTAGGTTTCTCGCATATCGTTAATTTTTGTACACAAAATAACAAAATGGTATTCATCACATACATTTTCGCCACATAACGGGCATTTCGTGTCTTTACATGTACTTTAATTTATTCCATCTGCATTGCTCCACTGGTAGTCTGTGGTTGGCTGTTCTAAATTTCAGTAAATAAGTAGCCAGATGAGAGCCTGAGGGCATATATATATTAAGTATCGGCTCAATCTGACAGAATCCTTTATGTTTCGATAAAATATGGCACGGCTTGAGATAGACATATTTAGATTGCCGAAGAGGCAATCTGCGTGTTGTTCTATTAATTTCGCTTTCATGCGTTTCATGTCTGTCGTGCTTAGTTGTGACTGGTTCTGCCACGCACTTTCCATATTTACTTCTCGCAGCGTTTCTTTGATAAAGGAAATCCATTTAAAATCCATGTCACAGTTGATTCATTCGCACGCTCAGATATAGACATGTCCCCAAATATATGATTTGTACAACTATCTTGTGGTTTTTTGTATGGCTTGTGGCAATCACAAATACTGGTGTTTTCTAAGAATTCATTTGAAGGGTTCAGCGTTTTAATTTTGACACCAAAACGATGCTTCTGCTCATAGTTTGCGATCCTCAACTTATATTGCTATATGAGTCAAATTTGAAACTCATTTTGATGTAGATCATGCCACAAAGCTCCACTCTGGCTACGCCCATAAATTCCTATAATATTCTACCAGTTCAAAACATGGGAACCTTTTTTATTTTATGACATTGAAAAAAAATCAACTCATGTAATATATTTCTTTATTAAAAGCTGTCCCTCTCCATGGTTGCCCACTTCCAACAGTTCAGATGCCGCTTATGGTGTGAACTCATAACCAAATTGCCTTTACTTGACTGGCCTCTTGGTCCAGGATTGACTCGATTATGGAGACTTATTTTTAATTTAAAAACAATTATTTTTTTAAAACAAACAAATGTTAATTTTCTTTTTAGATTCAACTCTTTACTCAATTTAACACAATGTAAAAAAAAAATATATTTTTCTTATTTTTAAATCAAATTTTTTTGAACCTAACGCCGTTTACCACACAAATCACCACACCTGATTTAATTGAAATCGGTCCAGGGGTATTGGAGAATAGTTGCGAACAGACAAACGGACATACAGATAGAGAGCTCCTATACCCTTTAATATATACATATATACATGTGAATACACCAAATTGTGTCTTTGCGGGTGAAGCATCTTGCAGAAATCTATGACAAATAAAGTGATGAACAGAGCGTGAAACTCGTGTTGAGAGACATGCCATTTGTTAAATTGATTTAGAGCACAATCCCATTGTTGCAATCGTTCCCTGATTTTTGGTAAAGCACACCGATTCCCAAGGCTGGCGAATGAATAGTTCAATGATTATCCCATTGTTAGGCACACGCAACTCACAGCAGACAACTCGCACGGGCGCTTCGAAGTAGCCTCAATTACCAGAGGCCACATGGGCACGAACAGCGCTCTGCTCCCCCAAACACACTGCCATTATACGCCGTTACTATTTATGCACCTCTAATATACTAAGCAGGCACATATATATATATATAGGGACGGCGTATAAGGGGAGTGCGGGTGGGGTGCATGTCCTCTTGTAAAATAACTGAAGCTACATTAAAACGACCGTGCGATTTGTTTGTTAAGAGTGGCGCGTGTCGAACAATGGGATATCACTGAAATATTAGTTTGCCAGCCTTGGGAATTGGGTGTGATTTACCAAACATACAATATATATATATATACATCAACAGGACGAACGGAGGGAGTGGCAATAGTAACACATGTATTGGTTGAATTATTTATTAACTGTAGTAGAATAATTACATTTATTATAATTATTCCACAAAACTAAACCAGTTCCGAAAATATTCTCAGGACCACTAATCCAACGATGAAACTAAACGAATTAACATTTACATTTAGAACCACTAAATAGTGATATATCCAATAATCCAACAGAATCACCACTTCACTATATAGCGCTCCACATATCCGATATATCTAACAACAGAACTTGTATCTGGAGAATCTGGAGGAACCAATGGACTACTATGGTAGTAATTTCGAAACAGTTTCTTGAAAAGGCGACACGTTTGTCACATAATAATGATGTGCAGCATTACCTTTGGCAAAAAGTAGTTGGTTGTTGGTTACAGGTCCAAATTCTATGTCATCATTCTGGCAGACAGACTTCTTCGGAATTCATGATCCACTTATACAATGTATATAATAATAGTAAGACACAATCATGCGACTTCCACATTTGACTTTCCAAACACATCTGCGAGTGACTTGGTTTGTGAAAACGGGTCACACGTTAATCCGTGTCGTTTCGGACATATTTATTCACATTCAACGGCGATCACTGCATGGGTAATCACGATGATTGGTGTGGCTAACGGGTCATTGTGTTCATCTCGGCCAGCGCACGGATTGTACGTCGTGTTCAACGCACGATCAATTGCATATTTCGAGATAATCGCATTATGTGCGGCAATTGTGCTCTAAGTCGGTCAGAGCACGCGAATAGTTCTTTACCAGAATAAATCTCGTCTCCGACTCGATTTATTCTGGTAAAGAACTATTCTTGTGCTCTAACCATTACTTAAACACAGAATGAGATCGGATTAACAGTCAATGAGCGATAATTGTTTCTCAATGAATAAATCCACGATAATTCATTTTGGTCCGATTGGTAAGAGGGTAGTTTGATTGCATAATCATATCACCGAATTGAGTTGTCAATTAGCTGGAAAATGAATATTACAAACGCCCCTAGACCCGGTTTGGCTAGACTGCCAATGCTGGTTTAAACTGGAGATGACGAGTCCGCCCATGGAGTCTGTGTTTACTAGCTTCGTGTATTAGTTATCACGATTCATATCCAGTTTCTTAGACGTTACAGCCCCTACTTTCTTCTGTTATTTTGGTGGCTCTTAATGGCTATGACACTGCGCTTGTGTTGTCTTACCAAGAAATCGACGAACCAGCATTCGAGCATTGAACAACAGATAATTACAAAGTAGGTGCGGGTTGTACCGACGCTCGAATGATCAGGTTGTCTGTTGATTGATTAATTGCATAACTCAATTGCATAACACAACACGAAATTGTTGCAATTGATATTCTTCTGTGTGGGGAAACAGAATAAAACTAATTTCGATGAAAATGCTGTATATATAACTAATTTTGTCAATGTTACTTCGTTTTCTAACGTATAAATTGATACACATTATAGTTTTGCAGAATGTTCTGCTAGTAGGCTGAACAATATAGTAAGTGGTCACACCCCTCCATGCAACTCACATGCATGTTGCGGCGGGAGAAACATTGTAACTTTGACGAAATGAGTTTTATATAAACACGGACGCGGTGACACGCCCCCCAAACTTTGGTAAATATTCAACATTTGGTTGGAAGTTTCAAGCCTAACACACCATCAGTTGGAGATTTCGCATCAAAAATAAGTTGCAGATGATTTCATAGTTTAATATTTCAACCACTATTTATAGTGTGTGAAATTGGTCGTGACTATTGGTATCATTTGGAAATTCCTAACCTTAAAGTTGTTCCCGGTTAGCGATTATAAATTTCCAACAGACGGATAAAGGGTGCAGTTATACATTACAAGTATTGCACCTCAACGGAGACATTCTAGACACGTCCTTGCACTATGAAAAATAACGGGTCAATATGACTACCTTTGGGTTGGTCGTGGATATTGGGAGTCATTTTGACTATACCAGTACCGTCCCACGAGTCATCATGACTAACCCTGAGGTAATCAACTTGACAATGAAAAAAATATAATTATAAGTAGATATATAGCTACTAAACATAAGCTACGTTTTATAACTCATAGCTTATCGTATTCAAAGTGTCACAGTAACTATAACGTTATCATTCAAGCGGCATATTTTAGCCCTGCACTTATGGTAGGAGGTTTATAGTACGAAAAATCGAAATTGTGTTTCCGGTGTATGACCCACGTGCGTGTGTTGTTCGTGTAAACTTCTCGTTTTAGATTGTTTTAGCAAATAATTGGAACTAACTTGCTACTTAATAACCTGGAATATTGTTAGCACTATCTGGATTATGTTTGTATATGACAGGGACAAGATGTTATAACCACCGAAAAATAACGGGATTCTAATCATTGATAAATTCGGATCAAACAGCAACAGGCCGAGTCAGTGAGTGCAGTCAAGCAGTGGGATTACACTTGACAAGTATACCACTCCCATGTCCTTTAACACTAAGTCGGCAACTCTCAGACATAGACATTTATTATAAACGTATATAATACTTAACATCAGGCAGCCACGGAAAACACATAATCATACTTTACTTTACTTTGCACATAATCATAGCTACCACGACGAAGCGTTCGTCGTGGATAGCTTTACCTAGAAGTGTAAGATATATTTCAGAGTCCCCTGAGTCCAGGCTCTGTCCATTATATATGCGCTGGGGGAAACGTCCTGGACCCGATATGTCGTGTTTTTATTGGAACACGTGTCCGCCGCTCCCATCAGAACAGGTGGACAAATAAACTTGCTTTGATGAGCAATGAACCCCAAGAGTCAATGACCGAGGTCATTCACCTCGGAGTCATTGATCGCACCATCAAGCCGGGACAATGACCCCCATCCATATAGCTTTAACCATACTTAGGCCGTGTAACATTCGAAAGTGTTACACATGCCCGGCAATGTTGTGAATTTCAAAAGACAGATACTTAAGTTTCACAAAATTATAAACCGTTCAATTAACTCACAAGTCAACCACTGGTGACTAGGATTACGAGACATACAATTATGTAGAAAATATTCGGAATTATGACGTCACGGATCAGTCATGAGTCAGTTACAAGTTTGTTGGCTACAACGTACAAGTACCTGTACAAAGGACGATGGATCATATTCTTCAGTTTTCATTGAAACGTGATTTGAGAACCATGTCGCATGACATATCGCCCAGTTACTGAGTCTGCTATTCTTTTGATCGAAACACCGGTGACGCTGTGATATTGTTGTGACATATTTATGAAGTGACGGATAATCTCGGAGATACGGATCCAATTATGGGACACACATTATCACTGAATCCATCACAAGCTTTTAGTAACGTACTACAGCTATGCTCTAATTAATCGTCCCCTTTAACAAGGTTGTATGGCGTTATTTACAAGTGAGAACGAGGAACCGTATGCCAGGATTAACATATTTCATGAGCATTCTGAGTTTGTGCTTGACAGAGACTTCTGGCCAGAAGGTGCCTCTTGTATAAAGTTGGAATCGGCAAGTCGTGCAAACTCTCGAGAACATCTGAATGGTAGCATTCGTTCGATCTGGGACTAAGTAGCTTCCAGAATACACAGTTAGATCTATAATTGATATAACTGTTCAGAAATGTCATTCCACTATATGTATTGCTTTATATGTATAATCATGCTTACATTTATGTCGTGGAATGCCACAGGCATATATTCATCCTCCTCTTATCTATCAACAAAACTAGAAAGCCAGGTGGTCGATATCTGCGGATTATCTGAACATTGGCTAAGGGAATCTAATGCAACATTCATCAACTATTTATCTTCACATTATAAGTCATACACTGTGTGTGACTCAACGCCGACTCCCCAAGATAAACGAGGACGGCCAAAAGCGGGAGTCTCAATAATGTGGCACAAAAAATGGGATCAAAATGTCTCCATCATAGATACTTCAGATGATAGAATAATCGGAATCCAACTCTGTGTTAATAAACAAACTTATTATTATATATTCCAAGTCTACCTCCCATCAAGTAACCATTCCGATGAACTATTTTCTTATTATATGCAGAAAGTCGCTGCCATTTTTGACTACTATAATTCACTTGGAACAGTGGTCGTCATGGGTGACTTCAATGGGAACTCTTATCGCACAAATCCTAGAAGTGTTCTTTTTGCAAACCTATATTCCGACAAAGGGGTTTTCTCGCCCATTGAAGACTCATTCAAAGCGACTCCTGTCAAAACGTTCGTACCTCCGATATTACGGGAATCGGGTTCCGTTATTGACCATTGTCTTCTTCATAAGGCGATGCGTTACAAGGTGCGATTAGTAGATATATTGATCGATGACAGTATAGATGTATCTACCCACCGACCCATCATTTTATGCACGGAAGAGTCCATAACGGAACATGCATACACAGACAGCGGGACAAAATTCAAATGGTCCGCTATGGCATCAGATCCTTCTCTGTCTAACATGTTCGCTTCTGCCGTAGAACAAAATTGCCCTACATTTGATATCCACGACAACCATTCGTTGGATTCGTACTACGATGCTATAGTATCTGCTATAAGTTCAGCAGCGTCCTCCACGGTGCCCAAGGTAAAATTCAGAAGCCACCTCAAGCCGTATTGGAATGAGACATTGAAAATGTCACACTACAATATGCGCGAATGTCGCAGACACTGGGTAGCAGAGGGCCGACCTTGCGAGAAGACTCAGAATCATACCGCCAATATAAAAATGCCAAACGTAACTTTCGCCGAGAGCATCGCAAAATGTCTGAAAAGTTTATGCGCGAGCGTGATGCCGAAATTGACAAGTGTGCAGAGATAGAACAGGACACCTTTTATCGCATGTTTAACTCTAAGCGGAGAGAACGCAATACACTATCACCGCCATATTTCAAACACAATGGGGAAGAAATCCGCTCAAATCAAGATATATCAAATGCATGGGGTTCTTACTATGGTGAACTATTTATGCCTCTCCATAATGACAATTTTGACTCTCACCACTTCGAAACTGTGAATACATTCGTGTCTTCAATTGATAAATCGGATGCACACAGCAACACGATAAAGTCCTCTGTTACCCGGCAAGCGAACCAGAGTTGTCTGCCATAATCCCAAAACTCAATAAAGGTAAAGCGGCCGGATATGACTCACTAACCAATGAACATATTATATATAGTCAATATGTGATGATTAGCAAACTTTGTTATCTTTTTTAGTAAGATGTTTGAATTGTCTTATGTACCCATAAATGCAAAAAAAGGCGTGATGATCTCCATCTACAAAGGTGGCAAAAAGTCAAAACACGAATTTAACAGCTATAGGCCTATAATGCCTACATTATATAAATTATATGAGAAACTACTGCTTACACGTATGCACTCCTACACGCCAAACTTGATAGCTGTTAATTCTTTGCAACATGGTTTTCAGAGTAATGTCAGTTGTATGGCAACCTCATATCTCTTACAGGAGTGCATCTCGTATACAAAAGAATCACATAGCAAATTATTTTCATGCTTTCTAGATGTAACTAAAGCCTTTGATTCGGTCTGGTTAAACGGCCTCCTATTTAAATTACACGAAAGAGGCCTACGTGGTCACATTTGGCACACATTTAAAGCCCTCATGTCAGGGATAACCTGTTGTGTACGATACACAAATTTTAATTCTTTGCAACATCGTTTTCAGAGTAATGTCAGTTGTATGGCAACCTCATATCTCTTACAGGAGTGCATCTCGTATACAAAAGAATCACATAGCAAATTATTTTCATGCTTTCTAGATTTAACTAAAGCCTTTGATTCGGTCTGGTTAAACGGCCTCCTATTTAAATTACACGAAAGAGGCCTACGTGGTCACATTTGGCACACATTTAAAGCCCTCCTGTCAAGGATAACCTGTTGTGTACGATACAGAGATACTTTCTCCAACTGGTTCGATATATTCCAGGGAGCCCGACAGGGTTTAATACTCTCTCCATTGTTCTACATGATTTATGCAGACGAACTCATATATGAACTAGTGAGTTCCGGCTGCGGTCTCCGTCTAAATGGCATAAATTGCTCGTCGCCAGTACAGGATGACGACATGGTTCTTCTTTCCTGTTCAATGCGTGGTCTCACTTTAATGTATAATATATGTCTACAATACAGCAGGAAGTGGAGATATATATATAATTCATCCAAAACATTCATCATTGTCTTCAATGAAACGGTCAACGAATTCTCCAAAGCAAAGCGAGCCTGGAAATTTGGCGACAGCAAAATTGAAGAAGTCTCCTCTGGCTCACACTTGGGAATTCCAATTGAAAAATTTAACTTCAACTCAATGCTTGTAAATAAAGTGTGTACAAAACTTAAAGGTACCTATTTCTCATTGTCTAATACAGGCTTATATCCTGGTGGAATTACTCCATATAGCTGCTTCAAGATTTACAAGTCCATTGTCATGCCTAAGGCCTTGTACGGTAGCGAACTCATATGGGGAATGACCACATCAGAACGGGCACATGTAGAAAAGGCCCATAGATTCTGTCTCAACAAATGCAGGGATTCCCACCTCAAACACGTACGTGTATCGCACAGGGTATTATGGGATGTGGTGGACTTGAATCTTTCATTGACAAAAGGAAACTGAGCTTACTTTCGACACTATGCAGAATGAGTACATGTAAAACCGCTAAAACTGTCTTTCTGATGCGTTTATATAATCACCTGTCGGGAATATATGCCAAACCAAAGTAATTTATATCGGATATATTTGTAATTTTATATAAATATAACTTGTATGCACACCTTGAACATTTTATGCAACATGGTGTCTTCGTTTCAAAATCGTCTTGGAGAAATGCCGTTAACGCAGAAATACACACAAAAGATGAATGCGAATGGCGATCATCTATTGAGTCAGACAGTGACTTATCACAGTTTGGTCTAACTCAAACAAAACTCAGCCCATCACTTCTCTGGCGCTCATGTAGCCACTATCCACAGGAAAAATTTACATTCCTTATGATCGCAAGATTACTTGCGCATACCGCATATAAGGATAGCGGCCACTGTATGTTATGCAATAGAGATTACCATTGCAGTATCGAACATATTATAATTGATTGTTCACACATAAATATATCTAACTTCAGGAACGAGATCTGGTACGATATCCTTAACACATTCCAAATAGAATCATTCATTTTTCTCGATTCCTTGAATAACTCACAGCTACTGGCCATTTTCTTGGGAAACATGCCGGCAAAATTAATAGAAATTGGAAACTGTTCCAGTCACTTTGCTGTACATTTTTTCACCAAGGCTAGCCTTAGTTTGTGGTACTATTATAAAATTGAATTGAACGATGTGAATGCCCAATAGCCTTATATGCATGCTATATTATCCGACAAGGCGTCGTGATCTGCATCTTATAATGTATATATGTTCGGCTGTATGGGTCTATCATACTGATTCACTCTCTGTATATCATGCAGTGAGTCTGTTTCTATTTATGTCTGAACGTCTGTATTGTGAGTATGAGTGCCTGAATGTGCGGCTATCTGTGTGTCTGTATGCTTGTCAGTCGCATCGTCTGTGTGTGTCCGGTGGTATGCATACCTACAAGAGCGACTGCATGCGCGCCTGCACGACTGATCCTGCTGATATCTCCATCGATGGCACACCATCTCTCTCTCTCTCTCTCTCTCTCTCTCTCTCTCTCTCTCTCTCTCTCTCTCTCTCTCTCTCTCTCTCTCTCTCTATATATATATATATATATATATATAATATATATATATATATATATATATAAAATATATATATATATATATATATCTCTCTCTCTCTCTCCGTTGTCTGCATATCGCACTGTATGTATATGTTTGTTTGTGTGAGTGCTTAAAATTGTTTATCATCTGTTTCTGTATGTAAAATATGTTAATCTGCTGACTTATTATTTGTGCTGTACACATTGTATAACTGTCTGTGAACTTGTACATATGTTGTAGAACTCTTCATTAATGGAGGAAATAAAGATATATATATAAATATACACTCTGGTGGTTATAATGCTCACTTTAAAAAGGTACGAAGGTCGGCCATGGTAGGATTGATCATGGTTAATAGCATCAACAACGCGGTAATATCGATGGTCAACGTCGTTAATTGGGGGTGGTCAATTAGAGCTTAGCCGTATATGATTATACAGGTACATGAACATGTAGACCATCCCATTGTTCAGATCATGCATCATGCTCTTATCAAAACATGTGTGGCTATTATTCAGAACGCTTCGGACATTTCCGCCTTGCTAGGAAAAAACCTCTTCCATAATTGGAAACCATATTCGCGAAATTCTACAGTATATGGGTCAGGTGATCAGGCGATGACATTGACTCGATGACGCATAGCTACGAATGGAGAATAATTTATTCGCTATGGTTGTACCAAACTGGGTCATATATTAAATACATTAAACTCTTTGTATGAGGTCTGTTTGTTTGTTCATTTATCGATACAGCACATCGGAAGTGTACGATAAGCAAAACACTCAACACCGTGGCATTTTGTGCTGGGAGAGTGATTCCAGTGACACATTCAACACCAACAATCTTGTGGCGAGGACTAGTGATGGTGCCAGTTTTAATTAACCAAAGTTCATAAGTGTGGTCTCCCCATTGTTGAGTATTTTGTTTAGCGCACACAATTTACATACTTTACAACAGGTTCTCGAACATAATTTGGCTTTGTTGACATAATGCAGGGTAGAAACTACAACAATTACAAATTATTTACGCGATATTTATTATGGTATAAAGAAAGGTCTGAGCGAACCACATATTAACTATAATAGCCTGATCGGGCTAAAATATACCGACCGGTCTTCCTGGCACAGTGCTCACTGTTATAAGAGAAGTAATTCAACATTTCTTGACAATTTGAATGTGCTTGTTTGAATATCTGTACACATGTATGTTTATTTTGAATATTCTCAGTAAATAATTATTTGGTGTCTTGAAAAAGAAATCAGATTTAATTTTGTTTATGTATTTGTTGAGAGATAACAATAAAACAGTTTAGAGTGAACCCCCTTATCCCAGGTGCATGCTGGCTGTGAAAGACAGATCGGTTTATTTTAGTCTATTATACGGTAGATCGGTAAGTGGTTCACCCAGACCTGTTAAGATAAAAGTTTGATAATGGTTATACGGTTCAATCCCATTAGTGCCCACATATAACAATACTAGAAGGTGACCCGACTTCGTCCGGGCTTTGACCTTGAATTGTCCATTTTGAAGGTCAAGGTCAAGTGGGGTCACGATTTGACCAGTCCAAAAACACTGCCCGGACAAAAGTACCCGACAAACGTGCCCGTCGAAATCCATCCGGTTTTAGCCGATTTGACCTTGAATTGATCATTTTGAAGGTCAAGCTCTTGTCGGGGTCACGATTGGACCCGTCCAAAACAATCAGTGGACAAAAGTAACCCCACGTATCAAATTTCGTCGAAATCCCATCAAAATTGGCGATTTGACCTTGAAGTTACCCGATTTCAAGGTCAAGGTCACGTCGCACGGGCAAATGAATATGTTTATGAGACTCCCCATACGACTGTACCCCGCATACCAAGTTTCATCGAAATCCCGTAATATTTGGGCATTTGACCTTGAAATGACCCGATTTCAAGGTCAAGGTCACGTCGCACGGACAAATTAATAGGTTTATGCCACTCCCCGGCCGAAGATACCCACACATACCAAGTTTCGTCGAAATCCCGTGATATTCGGGCGATTGACCTTGAAATTAGCCGATTTCAAGGTCAAGGTGATGTCGCACGGACAAATTAATATGCCTATGTTCGTCCCCGGCCGAAAATACCCCCACATACCAAGTTTCATCGAAATCGGGTGGGACGTTTTCGAGTTCATCGCGAACACACACACAGACAGACAGACAGATCTTCCAAAATATATAATAGACTAGAAGGTGACCCGACTTCGTCCGGGCTTTGACCTTGAATTGTCCATTTTGAAGGTCACGGTCAAGTGGGGTAACGATTTGACCAGTCCAAAACACTGCCCGGACAAAAGTACCCGACAAACGTGCCCGTAGAAACCCATCCGGTTTTACCCGATTTGACCTTGAATTGATCATTTTGAAGGTCAAGGTCTGGTCGGGGTCACGATTGGACCCGTCCAAAACAATCGGTGAACAAAAGTAACCCAACGTATCAAATTTCGTCGAAATCCCATCAAAATTGGCGATTTGACCTTGAAGTTACCCGATTTCAAGGTCAAGGTCACGTCGCACGGGCAAATGAATATGCTTATGAGACTCGCCATAAGAAAGTACCCCCACATACCAAGTTTCGTCGAAATCCCGTGATATTCGGACCTTGAAATGGCCAGATTTCAAGGTCAAGGTGACGTCGCACGGACAAATTAATATGCCTATGTTCGTCCCCGGCCGAAAATACCCCCACATACCAAGTTTCATCGAAATCGGTTGGGACGTTTTCGAGTTCATCGCGAACACACAGACACACACACACACAGACAGACACACAGATCTTCCAAAATATATAATAGACTAGAAGGTGACCCGACTTCGTCCGGGCTTTGACCTTGAATTGTCCATTTTGAAGGTCAAGTGGGGGTCACGATTTGACCAGTCCAAAACACTGCCCGGACAAAAGTACCCGACAAACGTGCCCGTCGAAATCCATCCGGTTTTACCCGATTTGACCTCGAATTGATCATTTTGAAGGTCAAGGTGAGGTCGGGGTCGAAATCCCATCAAAATTGGCGATTTGACCTTGAATTGACCCGATTTCAAGGTCAAGGTCACGTCGCACGGGCAAATTAATATGCTTATGAGACTCCCCGTACGAATGTACCCCACATACCAAGTTTCATCGAAATCCCGTGATATTCGGGCGTTTGACCTTGAAATGACCCGATTTCAAGGCCAAGGTCACGTCGCACGGGCAAATTAATCGGCTTATGTCACTCCCCGATCGAAGATACCCCCTCATACCAAGTTTCATCGAAATCCCGTGATATTCGGGCGTTTGACCTTGAAATGACCCGATTTCAAGGTCAAGGTCACGTCGCACGGGCAAATTAATAGGCCTATGCCCGTTCCCGGCCGAAAACAACCCCACATACCAAGTTTCATCGAAATCAGGTTGGCAGTTTTCGAGTTCATCGCGAACACACACCCTCACACAAACACGCACACCCTCACACGCACACAGATCTTCCAAATATATATAACTAGAAGGTGACCCGACTTCGTCCGGGCTTTGACCTTGAATTGTCTATTTTGAAGGCCAAGATCAAGTGAGGTCACGATTTGACCCGTCCAAAACACAGTGCCCGAACAAAAGTACCCGACAAAAGTACCCGTCGAAATCCATCCGGTTTTACCCGATTTGACCTTGAATTGACCATTTTGAAGGTCAAGGTCAGGTGGACCAACACCCCAAAAATGGTGGAAATCGGCCCAGCGGATACCGGGAAATCGGCCCAGCGGATACCGAGATACCCTATGCATAAAATTTCGTCCGTAAAAATCCGCCAGTTTAACCCGATTTGATTTCCACTGAAGTATATAAACGCGCCTCATATACACACGCTCATTAATTATCAAGTTTCAACGTAAAGATAAATTACCATCGGTGCCCGAGATATCGCCAAGACGTCTGAAACAGTCAAATGCATCGGCCGGAGAAGAGTTAACGTGATCTAACTTTATGACCTCTAACGACGTCATAGAAGTTACGCATTGTTTTTACCCTGATAGAAGATCGTACCACTTCTTCTTAATAATTGAGGCAGATAACTAAAACGGATACATACATATTATATATCGTTGGAAAGAGGAAACACGAAAGATTCTCATAGTGTCATTATTATGACTGGCATGTTATTATTCGCGCTGTTTCGAATCGATTTGTAAGCACCGAACTGAAATATATTAGCGCAAAACGGCGTAAAAACAGATTTGACCTCGGCACGTGAAAAGTTGACGTCGCACGGACAAATTAATAGGCCTATGTTCGTCCCCGGCCGAAAAATACCCCCACATACCAAGTTTCATCGAAATCGGGTGGGACGTTTTCGAGTTCATCGCGAACACACACACACACAGACACACAGACACACAGATCTTCCAAAATATATAATAGACTAGAAGGTGACCCGACTTCGTCCGGGCTTTGACCTTGAATTGTCTATTTTGAAGGCCAAGGTCAAGTGGGGTCACGATTTGACCCGTCCAAAACACAGTGCCCGAACAAAAGTACCCGACAAAAGTACCCGTCGAAATCCATCCGGTTTTACCCGATTTGACCTTGAATTGACCATTTTGAAGGTCAAGGTCAGGTGGACCAACACCCCAAAAATGGTGGAAATCGGCCCAGCGGATACCGGGAAATCGGCCCAGCGGATACCGAGATACCCTATGCATCAAATTTCGTCCGAAAAAATCCGCCAGTTTAACCCGATTTGATTTCCACTGAAGTATATAAACGCGCCTCATATACACACGCTCATTAATTATCAAGTTTCAACGTAAAGATAAATTACCATCGGTGCCCGAGATATCGCCAAGACGTCTGAAACAGTCAAATGCATCGGCCGGAGAAGAGTTAACGTGATCTAACTTTATGACCTCTAACGACGTCATAGAAGTTACGCATTGTTTTTACCCTGATAGAAGATCGTACCACTTCTTCTTAATAATTGAGGCAGATAACTAAAACGGATACATACATGTTATATATCGTTGGAAAGAGGAAACACGAAAGATTCTCATATTGTCATTATTATGACTGGCATGTTATTATTCGCGCTGTTTCGAATCGATTTGTAAGCACCGAACTGAAATATATTAGCGCAAAACGGCGTAAAAACAGATTTGACCTCGGCACGTGAAAAGTTGACCTCGCACGGACAAATTAATAGGCCTATGTTCGTCCCCGGCCGAAAATACCCCCACATACCAAGTTTCATCGAAATCGGGTGGGCCGTTTTTGAGTTCATCGCGAACACACAGACACACACACAGACCACACACAGACACACAGATCTTCCAAAATATATAATAGATAATTCAATCATTGCGATTAATCGCAAACCTTTGTGATAAATCGACAAGTACGGTTGTTGGCGATTTATCAGATATATGTTTTCGATTTATCGCAAAGTTGTTATAACTATGAATGTTCTCAGTAAATAATGATATGGTGTCTTGATAAAAAAATCGGAATTAATTTTGTTTTGTTTTTGAAGTATTGGTTGATCGATAATAATAGAACCGTTCAGATTGTCTCCCCTTATCCCAGATACATGCTGGCTGTGAAAGAACGATTGGTCTAATTTAACCTGATCGGACTATTGTGATAAATCTCAAACATCTTTGCGATAAATCGCAAAGTATAATCACCGAGTAGTTAATTGAGAGTTATCGTAAAGATGTTTGAGATTTATCCCAAAGGTTTGGGAGTTAACGTAATGGTGTTTGTGATTTTTCGCAAAATAGTTTTAATTTTGGATATTCTCAGTAGATCATCTCCAAAAGAGATGAGAATTAATTATTGTTTGAAGTATTGGTTTGCTTCCCTTCCATGTTGGCTGTGAAAGACCAATCGGTTTAGTTTAGCCCGACCGAGCTATTATAGATCGATTTGTGGTTCATCCAGACCTGTTTAAGATGTCTGATTTATTATGTTTATACGGTTCAAGCCCATTAGTGTCAACACATACCAATATAGTATCTGCAATAAATCACAACCTTTGTGATAAATCTCAAAAATATTTACGATAAATCGTAAACTATAATCACCAAGTAGTTTGAGAGTTATCGTAAAGATGCTTGAGATTTATCGCAAAGGGTTGCGAGTTATCGCAAAGGTCTGCGAGTTATCGCAAAGATGTTTGTGATTTTTCACAAAGTCGTTTTATGATTTATCGCAAAGATTTGCTGCCCCCATCACACATGTATTCTGGTTGTGAATGACCGATCGGTCTATTTTAGCCTAACCGTGCTATTATAGAGCGATTGGAGTTCACCCAGACCTGCTGAAGATGTATGATTTATGTTTATATAGTTAAAGACCTGTATTAATTGCAGATTGATTTGATTAATTAAAAACCTTTGTTATAAATCGAATACCTTTGCACTAAATCGCATATATTTATTGTATATTGCGATTAATCGCAAAGTAGTTTTTTTTTATATTATTACACACAAATTAAGAAATACGGCCCATTATTTTTAGTCATTCAGACACATTTCACTCCACGTGCAGGGAACCGGCCGGGGATATCCTGACTCAGTTCTATTCATGCTGACTAAACTTACCTTAGTCATTTTGACTCAAATATATTTAGTCATTATGACCCGATCCTGGTCATTTTGACTCAAATCATAGTAAGCGTTGTGACTAATGCGACAGTAGTCAATATGACTCAATGTTAGTCATGTTGACTAAGCATATGCTGGTCATGTTGACTACTACTGACCTAGTCGTGATGAAGAACTTTTCCAGGTAGTCATTTTGACTACCAAAAGGTAGTCATCTCTAGGAGAATATGTTGACTACCCTAAGTTGGTCATATTGACCAACCCATTTTTCTCAGTGTGTAAATACGTTTTAATTATAACTTAGCTGACAGCAATTATGATATAGATGGGTCAGATCTCTTATCTTCATATGCTTGTTCCAGCCACTATCGCAGAATTGGGCGTTTTAATGTTGACCGTCAAAGAGTTTACTATTGGCAGAATGACTTGTACACTGGCGAATTCATATTAATCCCGTGCAAAAAATTAATTAATTGTCCCGTTATCACTGGATTGATAAATACATCGCCTCAATTAGATAGATCATTCAATCATGTCTTCATAATTAAGATGACCAGCGTGCGTCTTGTTTTGGGAGTGATAAACTCTACTCACTCGCACTCCGCGCTAGCGAGTAGAGTTTATCACTCCCAAACGAGACGCACACTGGCCGTCTTAATTATAAAGATATATAGGTGTTGCTGGATATTGTTATCCACCTCCATACATTACTGATTGTGGTAACCATGGTTACTCGATAGAGGTAAGAAGGAACTACATATATGGTGGAATATGCCTCTGTTAAAATTTAAAAAAAATATCTCGAACCAACATAGAGAACTCTGTCATGTGATCGGATGATAATACCAGTAAGACATTTGTGGTGAAATAAAATATGCTCTGTATTCTAGTAATTCAATTTAATGGTGTCCGTGATTCTTTCCATTCAGGTTGTCTGTGAATCGTATACACATGCATGGTACCTTCCTCGCTCGAGTCTATGCGTGATCATGCTTCGCATTCAGCTACAATGGCGTAGAGGGAGGAATGTGGTGGCCATGAATTCCATCCATCCATGATGCTCACTTGACAGATGACACAACCGCGCGAATTGACAAATCACCTCGTCGAAAGCGAAGAGGGCCAAGCGACATCGATATTCAATACTCTCAGGATGCACCGTTCGCCTCACTCATCCTTTCTGATCACATGATCCACGAGATGCCTTGAATCGAGCGCTCATAACGAGAGCGTATTCGACGTTAAGAAACAGTCTCCCGACAACGTCATTCAATATGTGACATGACGCAGTTGTGACTCGAAGAAAAACCACTTGTGTTATAAGTTTTCTTTATTATCAGCGGTTTTGATTTTTGTTAAATACTGTATGAGAACTCTGTTGGTATAAACATTGTCGCATTGGAAAATAGTTAGTTCCTTCCTCGACTTTCTTCCTTCCTTTCGCATTCAGCTTCAATGACGTATCATTTGACATAGCAATGCTTTCACAGAATAATGCGACCACATAATCCAGCCATCCTTGATGCTCACTTGACACAGAACACAACCCGTGGAATTTATTCAGCACCCTGATTAATACAAACAACTTCAAGCGACATCGATATTCTGGACTCTCCGGATTCATCGTTTGCTTTATTCTTTCCGTCTGATCACCTGGTACACGAGATGCCTTGATCCGAGCGCTCGTAACGACAGCATAATCGACGTTAAGGTATAGTCTCTGCACAACGACTTTCAATATGTGAATGTCTGCCCGAAAGTCGCCGACTGGCACCGGCCTGAATGAATAGGTGTCATTATTATCGAGAGGATAGCTGAACATTTCAATATGATCGACTGCAAACGTTAGCAACTCTTTGGTAAATTTATAGAGAAGTTTGTCGATATTTTCTTCGTCACCGAGTGACTTTTGTGAGATATCACGTAGCACTTGGTCAGCAACACTGTTCCCGTATTGTGGTAACTTGGTAATGATATTATCGACAAAAGTCAACCAATTATTCATTAATTTTTCTGATTTTCGCAATGCTCTTCCGATAGCACGACGGTCTTTTTTATTGCTGCCTGTCGATGTTACCACGAAGAACTCTTCTAAGGGGTCCTTATTTGAATCCACAATTTTAGACATATATGTAACAAAGTCGTCATATGAAATATCTTCGGATTGTCCAGAATACATCCAATGATCAACCGTCTTATTAAATGACGTAAGCAATGATTTAGCTGTGTATATATAATGGTGTCTGACTTCAGGGAGTGGATACCTCGCCATTACAGTTTTGGATACTAGATGTTTCAGGTCATGGGATAAAATCCCGGTTCCATACATGACCTCTGCTGCTTCGATGGTGTTCGGGATATGCGACATACGAACCGTCTGCGTGATAGCCGGGTTTGTTTCAGAGAGTTGTCTACTTACATTATCAAATATAAATAATGCGATATCCAGCCTTGTAATTCGTGATAATCCCGCGATATCATCAGTGATGAGACACAACCCGAGAAGAGACCACAGACGCCTGCGGAGATATATCAGATCAGATTCCGAGATACCGATCAACAAGTTCATTTCAGGAACAAAATAATGAGGAAGGAATCCTTTTTTAAAATCCTGATCAAGTCTCTTTAATACATCCACTACTGGCAAGTCATTTTCCCAGAATCGAACGTCCGTCTGCTCGAAATACCAGAGAGCTGATGTCTTCAGATGGTAGGACGTCAACACTCCCCGGCCAAAATCGACGACGCGTCCGAATCTCTTCAGCAACTTTATACTGAGTATCTGGTAAACTGACATTGTTCTCAACAGCACGACTTCTGCCTTAGCGAACGACAGACAGAAATCGTGCTCACAGTCCGGGTCTAATGGAGCAGGTCGTGCAGTAATGTTAAATTCCCCGGATCTTATTAGCGATATAATGTCGTCTGATGGCCATGACCGGTCGCGTGCGGAAAATAAGCGTGCTGCCTGTGGAATTCTACTTATTCTTAGTTGTGGAACAGCGTCGATGGTGGTCTTTCTATCATTGTATACCTTACCAACCTTTGATAATCCGTCAGCATCCTTGGTTTTTCCAAAGATCTCTTCACACATGTCTCTAACAGGATCAGCCAGCATGTATTTCCCGTCACCCAAGATGGCGTTTGGTACCAGCCCTGCTAACCCATCAGTAGATATCCGGACATAACACGGGAGGTCATGTCGGTATCTCAAGCTGGATTCATCTATTATTATGTTTCGAGGTTCAATAATATTATCAAAATCACTTCCTTCAACAGAAACTCCGCTCGCCACGCTCCCTACTAATGTCATTTTATAACGATCAGTCGACTGGCGTCTCGCATCTCTACTGATTTCTTCTTGCAGCAAAATCCGGTTATAACGTAGAGATAGCTCATGTGAATCCTCACTACATCGACTTTGTGACAAGGACGCCATAATTAATAAATGGACACCTTACTCTGACTCAATTTTAAGAAGATGGTGTCAATACTAGTCCACCGGTCAATGTTGGACATCCAAGACTTTGTTCAGTGCACGTGAGTGGGGAAATAAATAACATGTCGTCTTTCTGAAAAAAACAATGAATATAACAATGTAATTTGGATTTTATCGGGATTTGGTATGACGGGTAGAATATATATAGCGTACGTGAATATAACGGAGATTACTTAAGGGAGTGTTAACTGTGGTCTATTATAAATCGGGGTGGCGATAATCAGTATATATAATATCTCTCTGTAAAAAAAATTTATTGTGATATATCGATTACTGTGACACGATATTGAAGAACCATCAACCAGTTGGAAATTATACCCCGTTTTTTAAACTTTGTTGACATGAAAATTATTTTTAACTTCACTGTTCTCAGGCACCAAGAAGATCAGATTCTGTAAAACAGACTTGTTTTCAAACGTGGACTTAAATGTAAACTTATTTTTTCTTGATTCAAGAAATTAAACCGTTAAGCCACCCATAAATATTTCCCATGCATGTTGATCAATGGAAATTGGGCTGAGATGAGTTCAAGTTCATATGTGTCCGTATCTAATTCCCAGCTGACCATTATATATAAACACCGTGGTCTATTTACAGTTGATTGCTCCCTGTTTGAATGGAGCAGATTTCATTTCAACAACAAAATTTCAGTCGACTGAAATATTTGTGGCTTTCATTGTAAAGTATAGGGTGTGATGTATCACATGTGTACGGGTCAGAGACTTCCGGTTTCATCAGCAGTACATTGTTCTTCACCTACCTCTCTCTTATTAAGTATTGTGTAGGTCTCATTGATTCTCATTATTATAACTGTGGTGAGTTATCTCTTATTAAGTATTGTGTAGGTCTCATTGATTCTCATTATTATAACTGTGATGAGTTATCTCTTATTAAGTATTGTGTAGGTCTCATTGATTCTCATTATTATAATTGTGATGAGTTATCTCTTATTAAGTATTGTGTAGGTCTTATTGATTCTCATTATTATAATTGTGATGAGTTATCTCTTATTAAGTATTGTGTAGGTCTTATTGATTCTCATTATCATAATTGTGATGAGTTATCTCTTATTAAGTATTGTGTATGTCTCATTGATTCTCATTATCATAACTGTGATGAGTTATCTCTCATTAAGTATTGTGTAGGTTTCATTGATTCTCATTATTATAACTGTGGTGAGTTATCTCTTATTAAGTATTGTGTATGTCTCATTGATTCTCATTATTATAACTGTGATGAGTTATCTCTTATTAAGTATTGTGTGTGCCTCATTGATTCTCATTATCATAATTGTGATGAGTTATCTTTTATGAAGTATTGTGTAGGTCTCATTGATTCTCATTATCGTAATTGTGACGAGTAATCTCTTATTAAGTATTGTGTAGGTCTTATTGATTCTCACTATCATAAATATTGTGATGAGTTATCTTTTATGAAGTTTTGTGTAGGTCTCATTGATTCTCATTGTCGTAGCTGTAAAATTGTAATGAGTTATCTCTTATTAAGTATTGTGTGGGTCTCATTTATTCACATTATCATAATTGTGATGAGTTATCTCTTATTAAGTATTGTGTATGTCTCATTTATTATCATTATCATAACTGTGACGAGTTATCTCTTATTAATTATTGTGTAGGTCTAATTGATTCCCATTATCATAATTGTGACGAGTTATCTTTTACTAAGTATTGTGTAGGTCTCATTTATTCTCATTATCGTAATTGTGATGAGTTATCTCTTATTAAGTATTGTGTAGGTCTAACTGAATCTCATAATTCTGATGAGTTATCCCTTATTGATTATTGTGTAGGCATCATTGATTCTCATTATTATAATTGTGATGAGTTATCTCTTATTAAGTATTGTGTAGGTCTCATTGATTCTCATTATTATAACTGTGATGAGTTATCTCTTATTAAGTATTGTGTAGGTCTCATTGATTCTCATTATTATAATTGTGATGAGTTATCTCTTATTAAGTATTGTGTAGGTCTCACTGATTCTCATTATCATAATTGTGATGAGTTATCTCTTATTAAGTATTGTGTAGGTCTTATTGATTCTCATTATCATAATTGTGATGAGTTATCTCTTATTAAGTATTGTGTATGTCTCATTGATTCTCATTATCATAACTGTGATGAGTTATCTCTCATTAAGTATTGTGTAGGTTTCATTGATTCTCATTATTATAACTGTGGTGAGTTATCTCTTATTAAGTATTGTGTATGTCTCATTGATTCTCATTATTATAACTGTGATGAGTTATCTCTTATTAAGTATTGTGTGTGCCTCATTGATTCTCATTATCATAATTGTGATGAGTTATCTTTTATGAAGTATTGTGTAGGTCTCATTGATTCTCATTATCGTAATTGTGACGAGTAATCTCTTATTAAGTATTGTGTAGGTCTTATTGATTCTCACTATCATAAATATTGTGATGAGTTATCTTTTATGAAGTTTTGTGTAGGTCTCATTGATTCTCATTATCGTAACTGTAAAATTGTAATGAGTTATCTCTTATTAAGTATTGTGTTGGTCTCATTTATTCACATTATCATAATTGTGATGAGTTATCTCTTATTAAGTATTGTGTATGTCTCATTTATTATCATTGTCATAACTGTGACGAGTTATCTCTTATTAATTATTGTGTAGGTCTAATTGATTCCCATTATCATAATTGTGACGAGTTATCTTTTATTAAGTATTGTGTAGGTCTCATTTATTCTCATTATCGTAATTGTGATGAGTTATCTCTTATTAAGTATTGTGTAGGTCTAACTGAATCTCATAATTCTGATGAGTTATCCCTTATTGATTGTTGTGTAGGCATCATTGATTCTCATTATTATAATTGTGATGAGTTATCTCTTATTAAGTATTGTGTAGGTCTCATTGATTCTCATTATTATAACTGTGATGAGTTATCTCTTATTAAGTATTGTGTAGGTCTCATTGATTCTCATTATTATAATTGTGATGAGTTATCTCTTATTAAGTATTGTGTAGGTCTCACTGATTCTCATTATCATAATTGTGATGAGTTATCTCTTATTAAGTATTGTGTAGGTCTCATTGATTCTCATTATTATAACTGTGATGAGTTATCTCTTATTAAGTATTGTGTAGGTCTCATTGATTCTCATTATCATAATTGTGATGAGTTATCTCTTATTAAGTATTGTGTAGGTCTTATTGATTCTCATTATCATAATTGTGACGAGTAATCTATTATTAAGTATTGTGATGGTCTCATTGATTCTCATTCTTATAATTGTGACGAGTTATCTCTTATTAAGTAATGTGTAGGTCTCATTGATTCTCATTATCATAATTGTGATGAGTTTTCTCTTATTAAGTATTGTGTATGTCTTATTGATTCTCATTATCATAATTGTGACGAGTAATCTATTACTAAGTATTGTGATGGTCTCATTGATTCTCATTATTATAATTGTGACGAGTTATCTCGTATTAAGTATTGTGTAGATCTCGCTGATTCTCACTATCATGATTGTGATGAGTTATCTCTTATTAACTCTTTCGCCACCAAATTTACAGAGGTCAAATGGTCCAGGCCACCGGGTTTGCAGCCGTTTATATGGAAATTCATTGTCTCACATGTGGGGCATTCATACTAGTATTTATAGATGTGGTAGGTATGAACACCCATATATTGTCATGACCAGTGACAACAGCCCATCAATTTGAACTAACTTCCGATTATATCACTAACTGCCGATTATATCACCATGGTAACGCATGCCATATGTACCAGGTACGTATATACATTTGAACTCAATATTTACTGTTACAGTTAACTTTATTTGCAATATTTTACCACATAAGTATATTGACCAAACTCACATTCAAATTGTTATATTAGCAATATATCCATCACATGTCGTAAATTTAGCATAAGCATATGTGGTGATTAAGAATGAAATAAGAAGGCATGGCATGAGCATAATGATGAGATCAGACCAAGTGTATGCCCAAGAAGGCGTTATTTAACCGAGAAAGACCCATTTTCCCGGATTTAGGCCCACGTGTATTCAACTGTAATAATGCTAAGCAATTATGAATAACTTTCCAACACAACTGCCAATGATCCAATTGCGTTCCCAAACTGTTTATGCGTGTCAATATCATGCTTACAACATGCACTCGCAGCTAATATTATTGAAGTCGCACTATTGCACGGCACGGTGAATTTCGTAACATTACGTCGAAAATAGGAGACACTAGACGGTTACCACAGAAAATATCGTTACAAAGGGCAACAATCGTCTGTATTTCATAAACATGTGTTATCGCACTGTCTTTGTCATAAACAATAACAAACTTAATCAATTGGTACATGTGTATCTGATTAAAAAAACACACGTCGGCATTGTTTTCGTCAGCATTTTTGGGGAATCCCAGGGAAACCCCACAATAGTAATTGTGACGTCATACATCTGCTGTATATATTTAGGCCTGAAACATCTCATTGTGGCCGTATTTGTCAGGTCTACGTGTTCAGCAGTAAATCAGTATTGATAAAGAATATCACCCATATGATAACTAAGTCGCCAGTCAATAAAAGCATTAGCATATCTCCGCAAACGTGATATTATTGTCTGTTATTCCCGAAAATTATTCTCTGCCCGCTAAAGCGGGCTGTGGTGTTTAATGTCAATTACGTCGTGCCCGCTAAAGCGGGCTGCCTTTTGAAAGAGTGAAGTATTGTGTAGGTCTCATTTATTGTCATTATCATAAGTGTGGCCAGTTATCTCTTATTAGGTATTGTGTAGGTCAAATTGATTCCCGTTATCATAATTGTGATGCGTTATCTCTTGCATCCTGAATGAACGCGATTATTTTTATAACTTCAAATTAGGATTACTGCTTTTTCATAACATTTGTTATCTTGTGATGATCGTGGTTTGGAAAATAACACATTCACACGTCCATTGTTGCATCAGTCGAATACATCGAGCAACAAAGACGTTGACACACAGAAGGTGTACAGATTGGAGGACAACGCTGGTGAATTACACATTTGAGAATGGTGTACTCTTGAGTTAAGACACATCAGCGGAAGAATGATTACTATAATCCGCCAATGGAAATAAAATCATAAACACTTTATTTACCTTGGAAATTGTCTGGTACATATAGAATAACATATCGTCATTAACGTGTCGACATGGTGTATGGGTAAAATATCAAGTATTGGAAATTTCGTATCTAACACAACGTCAGTTGGAGATTTCAGACCGAAAATAGGTTTAATGTTTTCTAATAGCTTGATTTTTTTAAATCCAACTGTAATAGGGGTGGCAGATCTTCTGAATGTTCAACAATTAACGGATGGAAAATTCCGATTAAAATGGATGGGGTGGATTTCATAGACGCGGGATTTTGGGTCTGTTGAAGGGGGTGCACTTGGAAACATTCAAACGGATGGAGACCCTATTTACACACCGTATCCACTATAGCTGTCGTACTCGAATCATTTTCTCAAATATCAATCGTATGGGCCATATAACCGGAAATATTTGTGATCTTTAAGATACATGTAGGCATATGTTTATTTATGATGTCAGTGCCAATTTGCCAAATCAATGACAGATATATGACAGGTATATATATGACAGGTATATTACATATATATGCTAACTACATTTAAAGACGCCCAGTCAGATTGACACCATAAAACCACTGTCAATGTTTTCCCGATAATACTCCGATCGACACATGAACTCATTCATAAGAGGTTCTGGTCAGCCTGGCAAACATGACAATTATCGTCTCTAATAAAGAGCGTTCACGCACCCGTCGTCCAGCGGTAAGTGGCGTTAAATGGCGGTAAGTGGCGGTAAGTGGCGGTAAATGACAAAACAGCGTTCTCCATTATGAGCTTTTATTAAAAACGGATGGATATTATGTGTGTCTTTTCGCGATGCGTGTTCAATGCGAACACTAATTATTGTGATTGTACGTGTTTTTCATTTGTCTTTTACCTTGTGATCTGAATTTTTTTTACAAATTGTGTGTAAAATCGGACAGAGAATCTTTTTAAATAAAATGAAATTGAGCTGTTTGTAAAATACACTACTGACATTGTCTGGACTTCGTGACCATGGTTGCAACTTCACGAGTTAAAACTTTGTGTTGGAGGTTGGGTGTGTGTGAGGACAAAAGTGTCATGATCAATGTGAAGGAAATTGATACTACTTATAGAGTGAAAGAGCGACGCGTGAAATTGTAAATGTCATACACTGAATTGCCATGCATGCTCGACAAAATCGCAGATAGGTTTAAGCCGAAATCACACTTTAAAGGCACGTGCGGCCTTAATTGTCGAAAATATTCATATTTGTTCCAAACACTGTAAACAGAAAAACATTAAAACGCATACAGTTCCGTTCATATATACCATGACCATCGCGTAAACAGCATGTTATAATAAAGACCTACTATATTTTACCTATGCAAGAGCCTGATTGTGTTACAAAAGACAGCACAATGCTACTGGCTAATCACACACAAATGGCATAAACGCTCTTTATTAGTTCCATATCAGGTATTCATCAACAAAGAACGCTCTTTATGTTTACCATCATAATATAAACAAACACCAGAAAAGTAACTTTTTATGCTTTTGTTTACATAACAATGGTAACAAATATGACAATAACATACTGTTTATGCGATATTTCTTATTTGTATACGGACAAAGTCTATCTACATTTTGATGTTCTTTCTGTTTGTGGCGGTTTTTGACGGGTGGAGATATGTTCAAAGGATACCCACCTCCAATGCCAACCGTGTCTTTAAAACACATAGGGTATTTGTTTCATTTTTTTGTGGATATCAGAAATCCTTCAGATGGATATGTTCGAATGGCGTTTCTATATTTAAGGAGCAGAAGTGTTTATAGTTCGTTCTTATTTACCAACTTGGTCGAATATTCAAGCGTTTCTACCATTGTAATGTTCTCGAGATCCGGCAATTTTGGCAGCAATATTTTCGGGACCTAAATTGCTGTTTTGTGTATATCAAGGCTAAATATGTCATTTCAATATACACATGCCCATGATATATGCTCGTAGAAGTATTCAGAATCATGATGGACTCCACCGTGAACAATAATAGTTCCCCACAGCGATTGTATCATGTTAAGCCTCCGAAATACTGGGTACAATTTTGTATGTATTTGTTAGATAAACGCTTTATATTATATGCTTTCTCATTAAATAGTGGGAAATCACCATGGGGCAGAACGTTATATCAATCGCTTGGGACCGAGGCGATGGATAACACTGACCGAGGCGATGGATAACACTGACCGAGGCGATGGATAACACTGACCGAGGCGATGGATAACAATGACCGAGGCGATGGTTAACACAATAGTTTTACCCTCTCGGTGATCATTTCCGGTCTATAGCGCTGATCACATTAAGTTTCAACGCGTATCAAGAACAGGCGGACTATGATTTCATTATTGCATTTTGTCGTTTACAGAAAGCGTTTTTCTACTGTATGTTTCGCATGTTATATACTAATAAATTGTTATCGTTAAATTATGTATAATTCATTTCTCACATCTTTTCGGAATAAAAAATGGGGACTATATTTTTTGGCGTGTGTCGATATTTGTCATTTAGTTGTGAGCAAATCAATCGATGGGATGTAAACATTGCCGCTTCTAAGTTCTCTGACAATTTGCAGTGAACTGTAGAACAAAACTAGCTGGTCTGTGTGAATTTTATATAGCTCAAATAATGAAAAGTACACATATACCAGTGTATCAGTTGGGACCAAAATTGAGGGTTATTTTGCGAGTTCAACCAAGTGGAAGACTAACAAACTAAATTATATATCAAAATGTCCGTATTGATACAGCGGATAACATGCCGGTGTTGCCTTTTCGTGTAGTGTTGTACGATTTCTTAATTTGAGGTGAAATAAGCTTTGAAAAAAACAGTGAAAAATGGAATCTAGCTGCCTAAATAACATTTATATCTATTTTTGGGTGCAAACACAACCAAACAATAGAGGTTGGACATGTTCACCTTTTGTAAAAGTATGTCAATGTTCTAGGTTTAGTTTTGGGGGTAAAAATCGCTTTGAGTGTGAAAAAAATAGATAATTCTGGAATCCACCACAAAAAGATATGCATCATTAATTCATTCCAATTTATAAAAACAATCCCAGTTTCAATGTTAGATGTAGATAATAAATTGATACGGCGTTTTTGGAATAAGGCAGGTTCTATGGTTACCAGGGTAATCTGATTTGAATTAATATAATCAGTGAAAACTGGAATTGAGTACTCTGAGTAGCATCCCTTTAATATATTTCTATATAGGCCCTACACATTTATTAGTGGGGACCGGAATCGACACTAATTCGAATTGAATCATGTGAAAGAGTAACACGATTAGTTATGTACCAACAGTTTCATATTGGTACAGCAGATAACATGCCGGTGTTGCCTTCTTGTAGCGATTTCTGATTTTGGGGTAAAATAGGCTTTTTCGTGAATCAAACCAGTGAAAATGGAATCCAGCTACCTAAATAGCATTTACGTCTATTATTGGATGGGAACGCAACTAAACAATAGAGGGTGGACATTTTCACATTTTGTAAGATAATTTTGGAGTATGGCAATGCTCTATGATTTGTTTTTGGGAGAAAAACAGTTTTTTGTGTGAAAAATGAGAGAATTCTGATATCAATCAAATCATGGTATGGATCATTAATTATTATGCATGCCATTTATTAAAAAAACAGCTTCGTTTGTCAACAATTGAGATGTAAGTAATAGATATAATAAGGCGTTAAAGCAGGATCAATGGTTACCAAGGTTATTTGTTTTTATTTATTAATAAAATCAGTGAAAACTGGAATCCGGCTATCGGAACAACAAACCCTCCCTTATTTCTATATATTAACTGTAACTATGGAATCGGCCATTAGTCGAATTGAATTATGTGGAAGAGTAACAAGACGAATAATATATCAACATACTAGTTTTGATAGAGTGCATAACATGCGGATGTTACCTTCAAATGGAAACAGTTACAAAAAATGGAATCCAACTGCCTAAATAACAGTCTCATCTATTTCTGGTTAGGAATTTAACTAAGTAACAAAGTGTGATCATGTTCACCTACCATAAGATAATTTTCGGGTCCATAAATTTTCTGGGATTCGATTTTCGGGTAAAACAAATGCTGTTTTGTGTTAAACATGAGAGAATTGTGGAATCATCACAACAAGATAGAAAAAATTAATGCAGACAATTCTTATTATAGCAATTCCGAGTTTTATCAATTATAGTTTAAGACTTTGATATAATTAATAAATTTAATAATTTGCTGGTGGATATATAGGCAGGTTCTGATGTTACCAGGGCAATACGTTTTTAATAATAAATGAGTGAAAACTGGAATCCGGGTGTCTGAATAGCCCAGAACTCGGCAGAAGATTTTATTATATATAGCCAGCAACAAAATTGTGCGTCGTCCGTCCGTCTGTCGTCCATGGACACAAATTTGTCCGGAGTTTTTCTCAGTCGTGTCGATCATTTGCCCTGAAACTTGGCACAGACATCTGCGATTATGACATCTGTCTGACTTGTTTTAGTGGAGTTATCCCCCTTTTATCGACTTATGTATAATTATGTACGAGCTTTAATTCCTACATTTTTAGGTCAATATTTTTCAAACTTGGCATATATATTTAGTACAATGGGAACTTGTGCACCTATGATTATGACGTCTGTCTCTTTTTTTGTGGAGTTATTTCCAATATGATACAAACAGTATAGCGTATATGCCCAGGAACTGTGTTGTGGAAGGAATAATTTTAATGGCCTTGCACTGTGTTTCTCCACAGATCTGAGGCAATTATATGGCAGTGTACGGTAGACTGCAAAGTACATATTCACTAAATATGTTGCACATCGTCAATTTGTCGAGAAAGGGTTAATAACTCTAACACAAAAACATAAAACATTGCTATGTTCTAAAACGGTAATAACTCTGCCAAAAGGACTCCGACTGAACTCAACATCATAGGTGCGCAGGTTCCCATGCAGGTTGATATATGTGCCAAGTTTAAAATGACAGAATACAGGCTTGGACAAAGTTCCGGACGGACGTACATGTACGTCCCCGCGCACACACGGACGCATTGATGAGGGTCATTTCGCGCTCCGCGTATATAATGTTTCGCTGCTTCTTGGTATACATGGGCCATTGGCGTTTTATTTATAGAAATGGGAATTTTTGGGGACGGATTAAAATTAGAACTGCGACCCGGAGGCCGAGTCCGGTAAAAGATGTAGTTGGGAATTCTGGTGAGAAACCTTCAGTATATTTCGCTATATATTCAATCGTGTGTGTATTGGTTGTAAAAACACACATATCAGATTTGAATTTGTTTAAAGTCCGGTCATGTTTTATTACGGTCTGATATTTGTTGATGCAGTTATCAGTCTGAATTATGCCCCTTTTCAACTTAGAAACCACAATTTTTGGGATGATATTTTTTTTTTTTTTTTTTTTTTAAATTTAGATATCTTTATTAATTCCTTAGGTATATAAGCCACGTTTTTACATAGCCCATACACACCCACGTGGCAGGGATAAGGGCGTTCTTTTTGTCTGAAATAAAAGGATTAATTATATATTATACAGATGTTGTTTCATAACGCCCTTATTGGTAATAGGGTAGTGTGTTCTACTTCATTGTGGGAAAATTAATACAAGTTACAATACACAGAGGCTCCATACACACGGCAAACAATCCCTATATTATTCTAGGACATATATAGCAGTATATGCCGTATGTATTGGAACCTATGTGTGTGGCATTGCCCCCACTTTCTGTATAGGCGTGGTATTTTTAAATACTAAATTAGTGACTAAGGAATTAATAAAGAAGAAAACAAATATCGGATGCTTTGGTGTATCGGGAAGGATGGTGGGCTGCTACGTACGTATAGATAGATAGTTTAGTCGAAGAGGTTGAAGGCGGTGGATGACAAAACCATCTCCATATATGATCAATACATTAACTGTTCATAAGTCCAGTATAGGATCCAATATTGCCCATCTATTAGAATATGTATCATTATCCAGAAAAAAACAATCAGCTTTTCGGTAGTTTGTTGCAAATCTTATGAAGGCTGTCAATGTCGGCTTCTTGGGTATTTTAAATTTGCATCTAAATATGAAATATCTTATAAGCATGAAGGTGAAATTGGCGGCATTTCTGGAGGGAGTAATACCAAATATTGCTATTTGTTCAGTGATCTTAAAACTCAGCTTTTCTGAAACTTCACTCCAAAAAGAATTTGTAACGTTGCATCTCCAAAATAAATGTGTTATAGTTTCATTCTCGCGGTCACAAAAATCACAGAGTTTGGGGGTAGAAAATTTTGATACTAATGAATTTGTACCTAATATTTTGTGTATTATTTTAAATTGAAACCATATGAGTTTTACCTCAATTTTGCCACAATTGAATGGGGCAGACGCCACCTTATTCCAATTGATGTCACTGTAAGCAAACTCAGGCCATTTGTTCGCGAGATAGCTTAAACTAGTGGTAGGTTTGTTACTGTGTCGTAAAAACTGGTGACCCTTATTGTTCATAATTATCCTGAATTCTTCAGGCATTGTCGGTCTATGTGTTTTGACTATCATTCGTCTTGAGATGTCCAAAGTAGAAAAGTAAGCTTGTATACGTTTTGTTATTCCAATATAATAAATATAATCTGGATTAAAAGAGAATCTTTTACTGAAATTCGCAAAACTTAAAATATTCCCGTTTTGATCCAAAAAATCCAAGAATGTTTGAACCCCCTGTTCTTCCTACGTTTTGATAACTTGACGATTAACGCTAGACATAATTTGTTTATACATGCATCTGGTACATTATACGTTGTACCTAATATTTTGTGTATTATTTTAAATTGAAACCATATGAGTTTTACCTCAATATTGGTGATTGTAAGTTGATTGTTGGCTGCGTTCTGCCTCTTGCTCGATTTAGAAATCAAGTTTTTTTTAAGGTTGTTCGATCTGGTACGTAATTATTACTAATTAACGTTTGAAAAAATACAGGTCAAGTTCGACCGAAATTGAATCACAGCATGATGATTTTTGACAGAGTTATGCATCTTTTTACACTTATAAATAAATTTTGGTTATCCAGATGATAACGTGAACAGAATTTCTTGTTAGAGTGTAAACTGTTTACAGTTCAGAAAACACAGGTCAAGTTGGAATGTTGTAATGGGTCAATGATTTTGATGGAGTTATGCGCCTTTGTTCCTCTTAACCCTTTGAACCCGAGAGACCGGAATACCGGTCCAATCCTTATATTCCTATATCCCGGAATACCGGTCCGGAAATCAGACGATATTTGACACGAAATTACAGCTCAATAAATGCACATATCAACTAGAGTTGTACTTATACTTTGCACACATGTGTCAAATGTTTACCCACGTGACTTTAATCGACAAACTGACGACAGTGGGTTTGTTTCTTCCCGCCTGCGCAGAGGCCTATTTTGAGAAAAAAAAACGCGCTTTTTTATTGTCGGAAAAGGGGAAGTTTTTCTTTAGAAATTTCGCGATCAAAGTCCAAATTAACTAGAATAGTGTTTTTATACTTTGCGCGAATACGATATCATATATGCACATACTAATCAGCTAATATTTTGTTCCAATGACCATTAAAGTAATTAATGTTGCTGCAAGGATTGTTTCCCGCAAACCAAAATTTTCACATGTAACACCATTGCTACAAGAACTACACTACCTTCCTATTCGTGCACGCATAGACTACAAGTGTGCGTCATTCTGTTATAAAAAATCAGAATCTAGTTCAAGTATTCTCCCTGTATTGCCTCAATATTTTGATAAACTTTTAAGTATGTATGTTCCACCTACGAATCTGAGGTCAAAGGCACAAGCTCTAATGGATATTCCATCAAAAAATTAAAAAACTTATGGCGATAGAGCATTTGATTCGTATGCGCCAAATGTTTGGAACTCACTGAGACACGACACAAGATTTGCAAACTCTCTGACCGAATTCAAAACTTTGTTAAAGAGTGAATTATTCTGTGCTCACTATGGGGAAGTTACCTCAGATGTTGTATAATAATTTTGATGTATGTGTATATCTATATGTATGTGGTGTGTATAGATGTATGTATATCACGTGTGATAGAGGGCAGGGTACTAGTAGGAATGTAAGCGCTCTTGGCCATATGGGATAAAGCGCTATATAAAAACTATTTATTATTATTATTATTAATGAGGCAACACAACAAGCATCCTTCGTGATACAAAGTTATTTCAATATTGATTCTCAGTATTTAACAATTAATTACATATAATACTCCTAGTCTTTTGAAGGATTCATAAACCATGCTCACATTTTATTTAGTGTACTCCTTAACAACCGTTTGTATAGAACTGATCACTCTCCTTTGACTGTTGAGGGATGTTCAATATAGATATGGATTAGTATATCTGAAGTAGTTTTCGACATATTAATATTCTGATCGGAGGAATGTCCCAAAATATATGAAGGTCAGAATTTAACTTAATTTTGGCATTTAAGTGCCCATGTATATGACATTGAAGCCAGTCACCGAATGCCAGCTAAAACATTTCGATGTACACCAGAAGAGCGCACGAGGCTGTTGTACAAATGTACTACAGAACGAACCGGCTCCATGCAATGTTCCTTCTTAGCGACCTGCGCATACGTGTTTTGTCTGTATGCATGGTGTTGCATACAGCTAGGTCAAATGTACCTGACACCATAATTATACACCCATATACGTAGAAAGGGTGACACAATCAATTGAACCGAGACCAATCTGATACCCTCACTTTGATCATTATTTGAAACGAAATCCCTTACATAAACACGATATCACAAATAAACTAACGCCAGTATTCCATCTATTGTTGTCTTGGCGTCTTCTATCATTACACATTGTTCACCAATAATGACTTTAGAGTTACGATGATACGCTCGCGCATATAATCTGAAATTATAGTTTAGGTTGACAGTCAGGAATGTGGATGCCCAAGGGGGATCGGTACACATCATATGAACCTGTGACGGTGTCCCATGATTTGTCAAAGATATTAAGTTTCATTGGGAATGTGAAATAACAAGGTAATAGGGGTGTTTAACCCTTCAAATGGCAAGGCTAATCTGTCTCTTCCTAATTTTTCTCCCAGACGCCCGGACTGATTTCAATGAAATTTGATGTGATTCTGGGTACCCCATTGGATGTTATAAGAGCGATAGTTTTTGAAAATTTAATTTGAAAACAAAAATGAAAAAAATATCATATTTAAAATATTGGGTTTTTTTTACTATTTAAAAAACAGAAGAAAAAAAGAAAGAATTTCATTGTTTTCTTTTTGGTTAAATTGAGCAAGTTGTTCAATCCTAAAACAATTTTTTTAGAGTTATGTCCTTGGCTCCGACCATATTTGACCCAGTCACACACGGACCATCCATACCATATATAAGATAAATAGCTCTGATAGTTATTGAGGAGAAGTCGTTTTAAGAATTACTATGGTCCTGGCTTCACAACTATATGACATAGTGACCTCAATTGAACAAATTTGAATGTGAGACACCGGACGGATGGACGAATGGACGGACGACGGACGCAGAGTGATGACAATAGCTCCACCGGAGATTTCATCTCAGTTGAGCTAAAAAGTTATTTCCCCAAAAATCTGGGCTCGCACAGATTATAGTCTGGTTATCTCAGTTCCATTATTGCTTTATTTTAGTGTATCTCATGTTTCGATAATGGTTGACAGAGTTCACGGATGACCACAACTCTGCACGCAGCTCTTCTTGAATTCCAATTCCTGTTGTCACTGATTTACATGCAACAATTGTGCGACCTTCAATCAAAATATTGCTTTCCATCTTAATTCCATTCACGACCAAATCGCAGTACACTATCTGCGACATTTATTACACAGAACACTTAAATTATAGCTGTAATATATGAGCAAACGTAAACGTAATTTGCGAGCCCGATTTTCATTGTTATGAGGTTAGTGGAAGAGGTGTGTGTCGTTTGCATGATTTGGCAAAGAATATTTTAAGTTACACAAGTATCAAGGTTACATAACCTACAACTAGATGTGTTCATGTATTTGAGTTTCGGCATGCAGGTTGTTGGCCTAATATATAGCAAAACTTCACTTAATGCTTATGTTTTGACATTGAATTATTTATTTCATAAAAATAAGTTTTGGCCTGTTTTACAGAAACAGCAACTGGCTGCAACCTGAAAACATTTCATATTACCACGATCTAAAGAACACAAAAGCCTGTTTCCACCCTTACTTATATTAATTCTTGCCTAAATTATTTCACCCTCAATTGTAAAATATGGGTGAAGTCATCAAGAAATGAAAAATCAGTCTGAAACAATGTAGACAATCCAAGAACCAAGCAAATAAGCCTATACATACATAACCTGGCATAAAAATAAACTCATTTATGTATAAACAAATAGTGTATATAAATGTTTCGTACTGACCCCCCCCCCCCCTGTGGCGACTCGATAGAGTAGTGATACCTTATGATTTCTCGACAGATGCATATGCAGAGAATTTCCTATTTACACGTATAGTGTGCATCTTCCTGACCAAACAGATCTTTAATTCGGCTGGTTTAACCTAACATCTCTTGAAAACATGTTACATTACAACCGTGACTTTTGAGATACTTAAAAAATACACCCTGTCCATGCATGGATCCTGCTTGGAACAACCATTTATTTACTCAAGTGCATTTCGACATTCAATTTATGTCCAAGACATCCCCCATTTAACCAATACAAACGTAGAACAAAACTGACACAAAGGCCTCTATTCCAGTCATACATCTATTAATTACCTCAAAAACTTAATTAATAACTCGATAAAAATATGCATTAATTATAAATATATAACTTGTTGTGATAGATTCCAAAATCCTCTCATTTTCACCCAAAAAAGTGAGTTTTACCCCAAAATAAACCACAAACCGTTGAATTACGCAACATCTCACAAAAAGGCAACATCGGCATGCTATCCGCTCAATCGAGACGAACATTTTGATATGTGTTTCAGTTTGTTACTCTCCGACATGGTTGGACGGATTTGTTCCGGTCTCTGCTGTTCCACAGTGTGACTGTCTATACGGCCTTTGGTTGAATACCCGGATTATCTCATTCGTGGCTACATGGAAATACATAATTTCTTTGTAGCCACTCATGAGATATTCCGGATATTAAACCAAAACTCATAGGTAATCTCTACTTAATTGTACCACATACAATATCATTAAAACCAAACGATATAGATAGCCGAATGGGAAGGGAGTGTGATCGCGACAGAGATATATACATGTAGCCGAAGGGGAGGGATGGATATCGTGAGAGATATAGACACGCGAAGGGAGTGTGATCGCGACAGAGATATATACATGTATGTAGCCGAAGGGGAGGGTGGATATCGTGAGAGATATAGACACGCGAAGGGAGTGTGATCGCGACAGAGATATATACATGTAGCCGAAGGGGAGGGATGGATATCGTGAGAGATATAGACACGCGAAGGGAGTGTGATCGCGACAGAGATATATACATGTAGCCGAAGGGGAGGGATGGATATCGTGAGAGATATAGACACGCGAAGGGAGTGTGATCGCGACAGAGATATATACATGTAGCCGAAGGGGAGGGATGGATATCGTGAGAGAGATATAGACACGCGAAGGGAGTGTGATCGCGACAGAGATATATACATGTAGCCGAAGGAGGGATGGATATCGTGAGAGATATAGACACGCGAAGGGGGTGTGATCGCGACAGAGATATATACATGTAGCCGAAGGGAGGGATGTATATCGTGAGAGATATAGACACGCGAAGGGAGTGTGATCGCGACAGAGATATATACATGTAGCCGGAGGGGAGGGATGGATATCGTGAGAGATATAGACACGCGAAGGGAGTGTGATCGCGACAGAGATATATACATGTAGCCGAAGGGGAGGGATGGATATCGTGAGAGATATAGACACGCGAAGGGAGTGTGATCGCGACAGAGTTATATACATGTAGCCGAAGGGGAGGGATGGATATCGTGAGAGATATAGACACGCGAAGGGAGTGTGATCGCGACAGAGATATATACATGTAGCCGAAGGGGAGGGATGGATATCGTGAGAGATATATATAGACACGCGAAGGGAGTGTGATCGCGACATAGATATATACATGTAGCCGAAGGGGAGGGATGGATATCGTGAGAGATATAGACACGCGAAGGGAGTGTGATCGCGACAGAGATATATACATGTAGCCGATGGGGAGGGATGGATATCGTGAGAGATGTAGACACGCGAAGGGAGTGTGAGGGAGATATAATATTCATGCGTCGGGCGCCATGAAGGGTATATATATGCCTTAAAGGCACGTGAGGTCTTAATTGTCGAAAATATTCATATTTGTTCCAAACACCGTAAACAGAAAAACAGTAAAACGCATACAGTTCCGTTCATATATACCATGACCATCGCGTAAACAGCATGTTATCATAAAGACCTACTATATTTTACCTAAGCAAGAGCCAGATTGTGTTACAGAAGACAGCACAATGCTACTGGCTAACAACACACAAATGGCATAAACGCTCTTTATTAGTTCCATATCAGGTATTCACCAACAAAGAACGCTCATTATGTTTACCATCATAATATAAACACACACCAGAAAAGTTACTTTTTACGCTTTTGTTTACAAAACAATGGTCAAACATATGACCATAACATACTGTTTATGCGATATTTCTTATTTGTATGCGGACAACGTATATCTACATTTTGATGTTCTTTCTGTTTGTGGCGGTTTTTGACGGGTGGAGATATTTTCACAGGATACCCACCGCCAAGGCCAATCGTATCTTTAAATATATAAAAGCATTTCATCAATCAGAGAGTTGTATCAGTGTAGCTATTTGACGTATTTTAGTATCCATTTCATCCCCTGACCCAGACCGCGGTGTTTAAAACGAACGTTAACATACAAAAACTGGATTTTTGTATAAAATGATAACAAATTCCGAATTCCTTACTTACCTTAGGGCATATATATATGTCTCAGTATATATTTGGTGCATCCTGTTGATATGAAATTAATATTAAGTTTGATCCCTCGCATTTACTTTACAGTGTGTGTTTTCGGTTCACAAAGTCAAGGCGACAATTTAGCGACAGTTTACACTGGTATGACTTCACGTCTTCGTCATACTTGGGCAAATAAAATAATTTTTTGGCTGTAACATTAACCAGTATTCAAAATGCTAACAAAGCTATACTAAATAGAAGCAGCCAGGCATACTTGAGTATAGAGTAACGTCCCGTTAACTTTTGTCTGGAAACGTAAGATAACATTAAAGGCATATACTATCAGCATGTAATTAAACAAAATAATACTTGCAACGCTCCACAACCAAAATAATATCAGCTCTGTTTTATATTCTGACAAAATGAACATTTTATCAGTTTCCCTGCAAACTTTGTGCGCAACCTCAGTAAACCACCAGGGGCACCGCTTTTTATTTTAGCTCATCGTCTCGCTCGGTAACTTCGGCACATTAGTCTACGCAACATGGGTCACTTCGGGCAACCCACTGCCCCGCATTAAAGCTCATATAGCAGTTGACCCCTTCGAAATCGGCGAGCTTTGATCGCCGGTCTGTTCAAATCGCTCCATGTGTCCACGGAACCAGTCCGGTGATCGATGTGACGCCTCGGCGGATTGTGGATTCGACTTGAACCTGAACCGATCTGAGTTGGTCGATTGATGCGACTCATCTTTAATCTGAACCGCTCTGATCTGGTCGATTGATGCGACTCGACTTTAATCTGTATTGCTCTGGTCTGGTCGATTGATGCGACTCGACTTTAATATGAACTGAGTTGGGGTTGTCCACGATAAGTATACACGCTTGCATGTTTGTTTTATGTGTACTATACACGTACCATGTATGATGTACATATAATACACGTACCATGTATGCTGTACATATAATACACGTACCATGTATGCCATACATATGCCATACATATAATACACGTACCATGTATGCCATACATATATTACACGTACCATGTATGCCATACATATAATACACGTACCATGTATACAATACATATAATACACGTACCATGTATGACATACATATAATACCACCGTCCTGATCAACATTCCGTGGTTCGTCTGTCCGTCTGTCCGTTCGTAATTCATCCATCAACAATTTCCTTTAGCTCACTCTGCATATCACACCTCTCATCCGATTCACCAAACTCCATACGGATCTTCCGGTGATCTCTAAATGTGAGCGGTAGATTTTTTTCCGAAATTCTTTTAAAAACATAGCCACATGCCGCCATCTTGGATTTAAAATTTGAATCCATGTGCACACAATGCAGCCGGATTTATCGGAGAAATATTTTGAAAATGCACAGACAAGTTTAGAATTACCCATAGATGAGAGAATAGTTTACTATTTGCATTAATAAATGCTTTGGCATACATGTACCATATATGCAGACCATATCCCGCATCCGAACGTCACCAAACTTATATTGATCTTCTGGATGACCACTGGGGAGGTGGGAGGAGGTGTAATTTTGTTTATGACTTTTGTTTTAAAATATGGCCGCCACCGGCCATCTTAGACTTTATTCCTTGCACGACGAAATCCTTCAGCATACCAAAACAGGCTACACCCCTGATCTGATCGTCACTTAACCTCATATGAATCTTTGGTTGACCTCTAGATGGGAGAAATTCGTTAAAAAGCTCTGCAGCCCGCATTTATCGGAAACTGTTTTGAATATTTACAGGCATGTTTATGATCATCTCTAAATGGGTTTGATAAAAACATGGCTGCTGGCAGCCATCTACCATTTAACACTTTGCACTAATAAATAGTTCCACATGCCCTATGCAGTCAACATAATTATTTTAAATCTGATTGATCCCAAACTCCATATGGCTCTTCGATTTGGCCTCTGGTATTATATTTGAACATAACCTTTGCTCGGTCCTTATCGCTCCATTGACTATGTATGGAATTATCCCCACTCATTTATATTTTCTCTCAAATCATAAAATTAGTAATTCAGATTTGTGTTACTACATGAACAATGTAGTTTGGAACAATCATCCAAATGCCCAAAATTGTTACAATAATAAGGATCAGTTTTGATTGACCAAATATTACACTCATATATTATAGATCGGTCGAATCTTCTGCAATACGAAAAGAAAGAAAAATTGAATTTACCCAATGTGAATAAAGAGCAAATATGTGAACAATTATCAAATTATTTTTGTCGGATAGTGCCTCCATAGTGACGGCACATTTGACCGATTAAGTAAAACACGGTGAATTTTCCAAAATAATAGAAGTCTAGATAAAAATCAATTACAAACCATTCTGCTATCAATGTATAAAGCCAAATCCAGGGTTTATGATATGTGCACGCAAACATGGATCCCGGATTCTACACTATACAAGATTTTTAGTAACTGTGTCGCGTTTAAAGGTACTCAATCCGAATTAACGCTCGCAAATTACCATTTCCTTGGCTTCGGGTGTAAAAAATATTTGATTCGAGTCGAGGAACCCACCCATCACAGCTCAGAGTGATCAGATATCGATGTTTAAAATCTATTATTTTAATTTTAAGTGACCCAATAGACAGTCAACGAGAAGAATTTCTTTGACCAAATTGAGGGTAAAGATGGATCACTCTAAAACCAAGTGGCTTTTTGTGTAAGCTATCTCACAAACCGGCAAAATTTCGTCGATTTTATACTACAGTTGATTGAGCTTTTTCATTATTTTTGGGCAATTTTTAGATTCTGATAACTGAAGCGGCATTTCAAAAAATGTTGTTGTTGTTGTTGTTGTTGGAATGTGATGATATGGGGACCATCGAATCGGATTGAGTAACTTTAACATAAAGTGTCAGACAGTCTTATATCCATAATCCATGCATCGTAACACGAACCTAGCACTGATTGTGTATGTATTGTTTTCTTTTTGTGGCATATATTTTAATTTATATAATAACGGGCTCACCAGTTTCCTATGTCGAAGAAGTTAAAGTCGTCACTTCTAAACTGCTGGACAGGTGATGTCATACGGTCATTATCGCCATGGTGAGCAAGATACTATGACCCCAGTCCTGGTTCCAAAGATCAAGAATGTGGATACAACATTGAGTATCTATAAATGTGTTACATCCAGGGGCCTGTACTATAGATTTACAATTGCCGTGTTTGAACACGTGTACAAGGTTATGTGGGGCATACAGAAGGTGTCGATTACCATAGACCTCCACTCTTATTCTTACAGTGAAAATGCGATTTCTTGCAACGCCTCGTTTACATGCATGGTGACACATAAAATAATAGGTTTACCACATGTGACTTGATTGACCATTGAAAAAAAATATTCCTCGGAGACACTCATTGATATGTTATCGCTAGTGCATGGGTAATCCGTGTTCAATTGTATTAGTGTTAATCGGTATCCTTTAAATAATCGCTCAGTGAGTACGCCGCAACCGTTCGTGCATTGTGTTATATGTCATCAATGGTTATCGTCTGTTCCAACTTTTCAAGTTTTAAGATGTATTTCAATTTCTAGTTGGGTTGTCATGCAAAATCGCTGGAGTAATATATTGAATACCATTCTGATCAAACCCAATCACCCATCGGTAATGAGCACACGGGTATAATCTACTCTATTACAATACAGTGGTCAATTGCACTTCACGCCTCCTGTGTACCTCCCATAACTTTGTATACCTGTTCAAACACGGCAATTGTAAATCTATAGTACAGGCCTCTAGTCCGATTTCAGGGATCAATATAAGGAAGTGAAGATCTGAGTATTCAATCTGAGTAACACGTGGTTAAAATGTTTATCATTATTTATTCGGAGGGGGAATAACCGGAGCCAACAAGCCAATATTAAATAAACTCCCTTTTGGGATGATTATATGGACTAAATATAACTGAGATAATCATAAATTAATAAAAGATTTCTGTAAAGAGCGTTATTAAAGAGAAGTGTTTCTTCAAAAGACCAATCATTAAAAAAAATTAGTCAAAAAACAACAAAATCCCCACTAATTAACTGTCTGAATATCAAACTACGAGAACAATTTCAATGTATTGCTGTGTGAATGTTCCAGCTAATGTTGTGTCAGGTATGAAATTTCCAACTGTTGAAAATGTTAACCAAAGTTGAGGGTGTGAGTCACTGCACCTCACTGAGTCACTGAGTCACTGCATGTTCTCCTTCTGCTGTATACATAACGATATTAGTGCTAACTCATTTGGCGTTTCGTGTAATCTAGATCGATTTATTATTTATAAAATCCAAACTGTTCAATAATCTTAATCGTTTTTTTTTTTGCTCCACGTGAATTTTACGGATTCGAATAGCTATTCGCATCCGTTATTCTATCCGTCCGTCAGTTGCGAAACCTCTCTATTACCATAATCCTCTTCTTTGTTCGGTAAATTCGGAACCCGTCTGCACCAGCATCTCTTAACAGTATACTATGTTAATTGGTTGTATGTTTCTTTATGTCTATGATATTAATTAAACGGACATGGCTCATTCGAACCGCCAAATCGTGTCTACGTAATTTGAAGGGGCGGATACAAGATGTAGATAAATGCACCAAATATTGATATACCGGCTTCATATGCTCACATACCATTTTCAATGCTGTTTTAAAAATTTATCCAGAAATCAGACAACCGCTCTTTAGTTCTACTATATCAGGAATAGACTAACACAAAACGCTCTGTTCCGTTCCATGTCATGCAATTGGCTGTTTTTTGTTTGGGACCCAAACACCGTGTTCATAGTTGTATTTTTCATAACTGCAATGCGTATTTTTTGGGTTACAGAATGCTCGAAGAAAAGTAGTTCAGATATGTATCGACCTATTTCCATACTGGGAACAATTCAAAAGTGAATAATACCATGTGCACCTAGGAGCGCAAATCGCCATTTGGCTTTAATAACACATCGATCTTACCACTGACTATGACCCGATAACAACATAATAAAGTACAAAATAATCACGGCAAACATTATCATATCAACTTACGGTGCGTGGCAAGAAATTTGAACGCAACGATTTTCTCACAAACGGACTAGTACATGTATATAGTCAATTCTGCGAGAGAAAATAATTTGACCGTCCAACAAATTTACTACTATTATTAGCCATCTGTAATCGTTATCAGTCACGTGTTCATTGTGCGAAAGGTGTCTATTGTTGAACAGCACACTGAAACTAAGATGTGTAGAATTCGTTATTGAATGTAAATATAACAACAGTTACGCTGATTACACGTCCTACGTCTTAAGTTCGTCTAGAGATCTCGACTCCGATGAACAGAGGCTCCTAAGGCTGCGTGCACACACTGGCACATTTGTGTGATATCTTTTTCAGGCATATCGTCATAGAAAACTACCTTATCAAAGCTAACGCAAAGATAAGTAAAATTCCTGTACTTCCACATGTAATGATGCAACTACCTTTATGGTTTATTCTTGTGGAAAAAAAATAATGCTATTTATAGGCAAATGTCGGTAGCATCGTGGAATTACAAAGTTTTTACTTCTGATACAGTTAGCTATGGTACCGATGCATTTACAAGCATGTTTGCGTTCGTTTTGACTTCTCACATAGTTATATGTGGTACACTGTCACGTGGTATCGATATCACGTGGTACCGATGCATTTAGCATGTTTGCGTTCGTTTTCTGGCACATTCCAGATTTCTGTATCGAAATTCCTGCTAAAATGACAGGCAAATGTGCGAGCTTGTGAACGCGACCTAACAGCAAGAAATCAAATGGTCGACAACGACACCTATTACAACCGACACAACAACAACATATCCAGTAAAATCAACATATACTTTAATAATCAATTAATAGGAGAAGACTTCATAAACTACCACAATAATTTAAAGCATTTTTCGATAACTACATCGAGCGGAAGGAAACAAAGTTGTAAATCTTTAAAACAAAGATTTTATTGTGACCACACATTTATAAAATTGAAACATGTATTCTCTAACAGAAGATTGCGAGTGTGATCGTTATTTGAGAGCTACGGGCATACATTTCCGAATAACATTATAACACACTGTTGGACAACTTCGATATTTTCGACTGTAAAGGGACGAAAAGATATGTTTTCCCAATTTTTACGGAATCCGACAAACAAATTATTTCTCCAGAAAGACGTCGACATCCAATGCGCACCACATTTACATAAAGTTAACTTTAATATCGAAAAGATATCAACATTTCTTATCAATTCGAGAAGTGGGTTGTTTTCGTGACGCAATTGCTTGGAAAAATATTCTATCGACCAATGGATTGAAAAACAGTATATCGACCAATGTATTAACATTCTATCGACTAATGTATTGCTAACGCATATTGGAAATTGTTTTATATCTCTGCCATCGTGGTAAACAGAATGTTAAATTATATATTTTTTTTAAAATTTCAATTAAACCGGTTTTTGAGGGGGGCGACAATCGTCGCTTGTTATTCATTTACCAGCACGATGTGCATCAGATGCCAAATACATGCCAATGGTGTGTATGTCGCGGTGGTGGACATACTCCCCCATAGATACACTTCTGATGTCAATTGAGGTATTTCTGAGTTGTTATACATGCACTTGCGAGAAGCAAACACATTTTACTGAGATAGGGTTGGATTTTGTTTTTCGGCTCACAACTGAAAATAAATATAAAACGTTGTCCATTTCAAATGGACGCTGATATCCAACCAGAATGCGTGTATTTTCCTTGCCTCGCGAATACAATTTATACGTATATATATATATCAGGTGACATCACTTGAACCAATCCGTGTGCATTGAAATGTGCATCTAAGGTGTATCATATTTGTCAACACCACTTCAGAATTTGACACCACAGTTTGACCCTGATGCTATGGATTCTCATCATGTCAAAACTGACACAAAACTTCATGTTTATCATATTAACTCCATGCTTCAACTGAGATGCTAATGGTGTTGTCTTGTATTATCAAAAAGAGATATATCGTTCATCACTATAATTTGGCCTTGAACCCACAACTTCCCGAACAGTGGACGCTGCAACCTACAAGGGAGTGTATGCAACTCACCTCACACGTGTATCTACGATGGTATGTCCGAAGCCATGGATTCCATCCTTCCGCGATAGCCATACAATAAGTGAATCGCCCATCTCGACCGGAAGCGCCGCCATTTTGATAAGGCGTATTTGTCCCGCAAGCTTTTCCAACGTCGCTATCTTTTGCGATGCGTGATACGGCGTTTCTGTTGGATCTTATGTGTCCCTGTGATAATAGTGGTCCCAAAATGTTGACAATAATTTGGTGGTTATTTTACAATTGCATTTATAGTTCAGGTTTTTTTTAGACAGGAACATAAAAATGATAATAATAATATAATAAAAAATAATTATGTTGAGATGCCTTTGTATTTCAAGCCTATATATGGTTGTAAAATATACGATTGTCTGTTTCCAAAGCATGTGCTGAATATATTTCTCTCTCTTATAGAATATATGAATGGGTCGACAAGTATTAGATCATGTCGTGAATTTCTGCTCTGGCTACGCACGTAGAGGGTATCTACCATCCGTTTAAAATATGGGAACATGTTGACGTCCTGACGGGGAAATTTATAGCATTCAACACACACAACAGGGAATATATTAATTTGTCAGTATACATGTTCCTTAATAATCTATTTCATAATAAGGGGGCATGGTACCAACTCCAGATTGCATGTTTTGCAACTTTTGGAGATATAATATAGCTGAAATGTTTAGTCAATGTTATAACCTTCCCTGTCAGAACATGAACACGTTCCTATAATTTAATGTTATAAACTTCCCTGTCAGAACATGAACACGTTCCTATAATTTAATGTTATAAACTTCCCTGTCAGAACATGAACACGTTCCTATAATTTAATGTTATAACCTTCCCTGTCAGAACATGAACACGTTCCTATAATTTAATGTTATAAACTTCCCCGTCAGAACATGAACACGTTCCTATAATTTAATGTTATAAACTTCCCTGTCAGAACATGAACACGTTCCTATGATTTGAGCTGGTGGATTATGATATCTACGGATGTAATCAGAGTAGAGATTCATGACAAGCAATGATCTAATCAAATATATATACAATGTATATACTATAGACATACTGCTTCGTGTGTGTGTGATCAGGTCCCACACCAGCTTCAATATGGAGGTTTAGATTGAAAACTTCAAGTAATATCAGATTATACTATTCATCATGGTATTATAGTCTGTTATGTCGTACGTGTGAAGTTTGAATTATTTCACAATAAAATAACACTGATAGACTAAGAATGGCTTATACAAGTCGTATATTTTCGTACGGTCCAAAAACATTTTTCGCAGAATTGAAGACTACGAGTCCGTTTGTTAGAAAATAGTGTGGTTTAAAATAGTTTTGCCACTCGCAGTAAGGTGATATGATTATGTTTGGTGTGATTAGTTTGTACGTAATTGTGTGGTTATCAGGTCCTAGTCAATGGTAGGCTTCAATATGGAGGTTTAGATTGAAAACTTCAAACTATACCCGTCAAGCAATATCAGATTATACTGTTCCTCACGGCGGGAGATCGTGGTCAGTGATAGACCAACTATAGTCTGCTGATAAACTCCGCATAGCACCGATCGAGTGTGAATTGATAGACGCGAGTAGCGGCCCTATTTACTGCTGACTATAGTACGACACGTTGCGTGTCTCATTGATAGGGAACGAAACCGCTTTATGTTCGTTTAAAAATAATATATAGCTGACTGGGCTCTCTCGAATTATAGTATGTTATGTCTTACGTGCGAATTTTGAAATTTTTTTTTCAATCTAAACCTCCCTATTGACGTATAACGTTCACGAACGGCGTTTATGATCGCGGGTGTCGCAACTTGGAAACCCTGAGTTCCATCCATCTTTGATATGTGTCGCTGAATAGTGATATTCACCTCGACACATCGAGTCTGTGTTTACTCACTTCGTTTATTAGTTATCGCGATTCATATCTATGTTCTAAGAAGTAAACCTTACGAACGGTTTTATGCTTGCGGGCGTTGGAGATTATGTTCCATCCATATATGATGCATGTTGCTGGATATTGTTATCCACCTCGATGCAGTGTGTGTGGTAACTATGGTTACTCGCTGGAGGTTAAAAGCAACTAACTATGGCGGAATATGCCCCTTTTATATTTACAGCGTATATCGAACCAACATTAAAAACACACTGTCAGGTGATTGGATGATACTATGAGCAAGACATTTGTGGTGAAATAAAATATGCTTTGTATTCTAGTAATTATATGGTTACTCGATGGAGGTTAGACTGAACTATATATATAAATATGGTGGAATATACCCCTTTTATATTTACAGGGTATATCGAACCAACATATAAAAGAACCCTGTCAGGTGATTGGATGATAATATGAGTAAGCAATTTGTGGTCAAATAAAATAAGCTTTGTATTCTAGTAATTCATTTTAACGATGTTCGCGATTCTGTCCATTCAGGTTGTCTGTGAATCGTATACACATGCATGGTACCTTCATCGAGTTTATGTGTGAATCGTATACACATGCATGGTACTTTCCTCGAGTTTATGTGTGAATCGTATACACATGCATGGTACCTTCCACGAGTTTATGTGTGATCATGCTTCCCATTCAGCTTCAATGACGTAGCATTTTACGAACAATGCTCTCGGCGGAATGTGGCGGCAATGAATTCCATCCAAGTTTGTTGCTCAACTGACACTGAACACAACACGTCGAATTGATTAATCACCTTGCACAAACATATGAGCGCCGAGTAACATCGATATTCTGGACTCTCAGGATTCATCGTTCGCATTATTCTTCCCTTCTGATCACCTGATCCACCAGATGCCTTGATCCGACCGCTCGTAACGAGAGCGTACTCGACGTTAAGGAAAAGTCTATCGATAACATCATGTATTATGAAATTGTTTGCCCGACAGTCGCTGACTAGCACCGGCCTGAATGAATAGTTGTCATTATTATCGAGAGGATAGCTGAAAGTTTCAATATGCCCGACTGCAAACGTTAGCAACTCTTTGGTAATTTTATTAAGAACTTTGTAGATGTTTTCCTCGCACAGATTGCTGCTTACTCGGCTGTCACCACGTGAGTTATGTGACATACCACGTAAAACTTGGTCGGCAACAATGTTCCCGTATCGTTGAAACTTGGTAATGATATCATCGATGAAATCTAACCATTTATTCATTATAATTTCTGGTTTTCGCAATATTTGTACAGCACGACGGCCCCCTTTATTTTTACCTGCCGATCTGATCACGAAGAACTCTTCTAAAGGTTCCGCAGTCGAAGTCATGATGTCAGACAAAGCGTCAACAAATTGGTCAAATCCAAAATAGTCAAATTGTCTAGAACGAATCCAAAGATCAACCGTCTTATTAAATGGCAGAAGCAATGATTTAACTTCGTCGACATAGTGGCGTCTGACTGCACAGGTTGGGATCCTCGTCACTACAGATGCGGATATTCGATGTTTCATGAAATTATGGGATACAATCCCGATTCCATACATGGCCTCTGCTGCCTCAAGTATGTTCCCGATATTAGACATATGACCCGTCTGCGTATTGTTCTGGTTGGTTTCAAAGAGATGACAACAGTTACTGACAAAACAAGCGAGCCACATCCTTGTGTCTGATGTCATTCCCGCGATATCATCAGTGACGATAAACAACCCGAGAAGAGACCACAGACGCCTGCGGAGGTATATCAGATCAGATTCCGAGACACCAGTCAACAAGTTCATTTCAGGAACAAAATAATGAGGCAGGAATCTTTCTTTTAAATACTGATCAAGTCTCTTTAATATAGCCACTACTGATATGTCATTTTCCCAGAATGGAGCGTCCGTCTGCTCGAAATGCCAGAGAGCTGACGTCTTCAGATGGTAGGACGTCAACACTCCCCGGCCAAAATCGACGACGCGTCCGATTATCTTCAAAAGCTTTATACTGAGTTTCTGGTTAACTGACATTGTTCTCAACAGCACGACTTCTGCCTTAGCGAACGACAGACAGAAATCGTGCTCGCTGTCCGGGTCTGATGGAGCAGGTCGTGCCGCAAGGTGGAATTCCCCGGTACTAATTATCGATATAATATCGTCTGATGGCCATGACCGGTCGCGTGTGGAAAATAAGCGTGCTGTCTGTGGAATACCACTGATTCGTAGTTGTGGAACAGCGTCGCTGGTGATGTGTAGCACATTGAATACCTTACCAACCTTTGATAATCCATCAGCATCGTTAGTTTGTCCAAAGATCTCTTCACACATGTCTCTGATGGGATCAGCCAGCACGTATTTCCCGTCACCCAAGATGACGTTTGGTACGAGACCAGCTAATCCCTCAGTAGATATCCGGACATAACACGGGAGGTCATGTCGGTATCTCAAACTGGATTCATCTATTATTATGTTTCGAGGTTCGAACAGAATATCTACATCACTTCTTGTAGTGTCAATTCCGCTCGCGGCGCTCCCTACTAATGTCGTTTTATAACGATCAGTCGACCGACGTGCCGCACGTCTACTGATATGATGTTGCAGCAGAATCCGTTTATAACGTAGAGATAGCTCATGTGAGTCCTCACTGCACAGACTTCGTGACGAGGACGCCATAATTGGTAAATGGATACTTTACTCTGACGACCCCTTTGTGTGTCAATTTTAAGACGATGGTGTCAGTATTAGTACACCTGTCAATGTCGGACATCCAATACTGTTTTCAGATCACGTGAGTGGGAAATAAATAACATGTCGTCTTTCTGAAACAAAAATGAATATAACGATGATATTTGGATGTTAACATAGGACTGCAAAGGATCGACTAATAACGACGGTGATGATATCGAGGATTATGACCTCGATGACGATAATAATGACGATGACAAAAACGATGATGATAACAAAGATGATGATAACGACGATGACGATGATGGCGATGATTAAGATGAGGACGATGGTGATGCATGAAATGGCAAGTACGTTGACATTGATGATGATTGAATGATAGTGGTGATGATAAAGATGATGATGCATGGTGATGATTATGATGATGACGATGCTTCGGCTCCTGCTGCTGATGATGATGATGATGACGATGATCGATCGACGTGTGTTGATGACGCCGATGGTCCTGATGGAGATAGTTGAGGACGATGATGGCAGCGACCACGACGAAGACGATGATGATGGTGATGACGATGACTACTGCAGGATAGTGGTGATATTGGCGATGACAATGACGATAATGCCGATGGCGGGTTCTGCCGATGATGATGGTGGTGATGACAACGTAGACGACGATGGTGATGCTGATGATGATGATGATGTTGATTATGATTATGGTGATTATGATTATGATGATGAGGATGATGATGATGGATGATGATGATAATGATGACGATTAGCATGATACAGATGGCGATTATTGTGTTGATTAAGTTGACAATGATGATGATGACGATGATGATGACGATGATGATGATGATGATGATGATGACGACGAAGATGACTATGTTGTAAATAGTGTATATATGTTTCCTACTCATCTCTAATTTCATATCATCAGATTACTTAAGGGTGTTAACGATGGTCTTTTATGAATCGGGGTGGGATAATCAGTATATATAATATATGTCTGTAATTTATTTTTTTAATTTAGTACTATCGATTACTGTGAATATATATTGAAGAACCATCGACCTGTTGGAAATTATAACCCCATTTTCTAAACTTTGTTAACATGAAAATTATCTTTAACTTCACCGTTCTCAGGCACCAATACGATCAGATGCTGTAAAACAGACGTGGTTTCAAATGTGAACTGCATACTGCATATTAACATGTATGGGGTGTGATATATTAGACTGTATACCATCGCGTGACTAGCTGCACTGGTTAGATACTTCTGGTTTCATCAGACAGTAATTGTTTCAAAAAGCATATGTATCCATTTTGTTCTTCTCCTACTTCTCTCGTATTAAGTGTTGCGTATGTCTCATTGATTCTCAATATCATAATTGTGACGAGATAGCTTTTATTAATTATTGTGTAGGTCTCATTAATTCTCATTATCATAATTGTGACGAGTTATCTTTTATTAATTATTGTGTAGGTCTCATTGATTCTCATTATCATAATTGTGATGAGTTATCTCTTATTAAGTACTGTGTGGGTCTCATTGATTCTCATTATCATAATTGTGTTAAGTTATCTCTTATTAAGTATTGTGTAGGTCTCATTGATTCTCATTATCATAATTGTGTTGAGTTATCTCTTATTAAGTATTGTGTAGGTCTCATTGATTCTCATTATTATAATTGTGACGAGTAATCTATTATTAAGTATTGTGTAGGTCTCATTGATTCTCATTATCATAACTGTGATGAGTTATCTCTCAGTAAGATTTGTGTAGGTCTCATTGATTCCCACTATCATAATTGTGATGAGTTATCTCTTATTAAGTACTGTGTAGGTCTCATTGATTCTCATTATTATAATTGTGACGAGTAATCTATTATTAAGTACTGTGTAGGTCTCATTGATTCTCATTATTATAATTGTGATGAGTTATCTCTTATTAAGTACTGTGTAGGTCTCATTGATTCTCATTATCATAATTGTGATGAGTTATCTCTTATTAAGTATTGTGTAGGTCTCATTGATTCCCAGTATCATAATTGTGACGAGTAATCATTTATTAATTATTGTGTTGCTCTCATTAATTCTCATTATCATAATTGTGACGAGTTGTCTTTTATTATTTACTAGGGTGTTGCCCGTCACTAAATGACGGGTATATAAATGTTCTTTGTTATTTTCTAGTGTCCGCTTTCATGGACACATGGAATGGTCATGCTTCTCTTTGTTTGTTACTTTATGCTCGTTGGAACACTTTATTTCACTAAAACTGTATTTCTACACACCCAGTCTACATATGCGCATGCACATGCATATTGAACGAAACAAAATCGGTATATTATTTAAATACTACAATGCACCAACTGAAACATACTCAATTCAGGAGCCTTTATTCGGGAGCTTGTTGCACATTTTGAACGGACCCACTTTGGAACCTGTATTCCGCATGCCGCCTAATTATCATACGCCTGCACTGTGCGATCCATTGGTATGAACACTTTTCAATAAAATTGTATTTTTTACCCCCACCCACATCTCCCCAACCCATGTGTATGCATGCACATATGGAACGCAACAATCAAAATATTGTACTTTATCTATAGGCCTACTGAAACAGGCTCAATTCGGGAGACTTTATTTAGCGGGGAGGGGTCTACAACCCTTTCTGCGCATCGCGCACATTATATGATCTTAAACTGCGTGAGCTTCGCGCACACATAGGGAGCTTGCAGCACATTTTAAACGGACCCCCTTTGGAACCTGTATTCAGCATGCAGCCTAATGATCACACGCCCTGCACTGCGCGGGCCATTTGTATGAACACTTTATTTCAATAAAACTGTATTTTTGCCCCCACCATCATCTCCCCAACACACGTATTTGCATGCACGTATGGAACGCAACAATCAAGATATTTTACTTTATCTATAGGGCCTACTAACTGAAACAGGCTCTATTCGGAACCTTTATTTAGCGGGGGAGGGGTCTGCAGCTCCTTAGTAAGCTTCGCGCACATTATATGAATTTAAACTGCGTGCGCTTCGCGCACATTGTGATCTTTTAAACATTTATTCTTTTATCAGATTTGCGCTCAACCGAAATATTAAAAGAACATTAATTAGCGTCGCAGTATTGTTTACACTGTATGCCCTGTTATTAGGCCTGTCCCGGGAATGTGATTTTTCTAACTCAGTTTGGCGAATTTACTGAGTTCACGGTACCCACTGGCGGGAGGCCAGACTGTCTATTCGCCATCTTCCGTGTATACCGGTACTCCTTCGATACTACATTCAATGCACAACTTTCGTATCAAAGACAGTATTATTTACTTTTGTTTAAAACCAACTGGCAAATTAAAATACCAACCCATGCCCAACGACGAACGTTCGAGTCTTGACTCTGCACCCACTACATCCACCCATTCCCAACGGCGGTAGAACGTTCGAGTCTTGACTACACCCCACTATACATGTACTTCCGCGTCAAAATCAACATTCGTTATCTAAATTCACAATGAACTTGAACTGACACATTAATTTAGCGCTTATTTCCAACAACGCTTTGGTTGAGCGCATGGAAGTTTCGCCTACAATAGCAAAGCAAGTGTCAATGACGTCATTTGGACAAACGTCATAAGAAATAGTGTCTACTTGAGTGCAGATACTGCATTTGGGGGCCATGTTAGATCTCAGGTTTGCTTGGACCAATCGGCGTGAAATTTGGTGACACACTATATATTTTATGACACACTATAGGCCGTGGTACAAATTTGGGCCACATTGGACGCATGGTTAAAAAGTTATAAACGCGCCAAAAGCGTGACCGAGTTATACACACACACATACACCCTCACATACACACACACAGACGACGGGTTGTATATATATACTAGGGGGTTGCCCGTCACAAAATGACGGGTATATAAATGTTCTTTGTTATTTTCTAGTGTTCGCGTTCATGGACACATGGAATGGTCATGCTTCTCTTTTTTGTTACTGGATGCGAGTTGGAACACTTTATTTTACTAAACTGTAATTCTACATGCCCAGTCCACATATGCGCATGCACATATTGAACGTAACAAAATCAGTATATTATTTAAAATTATTTACTATGCACCAACTGAAGCATACTCAATTCAGGAACCTTCATTCGGGAGCTTACATCACGTTTTGAACGGATCCCCTTTGGAACCTGTATTCAGCATGCCGCCTAATGAGCACACGCATGCACTGCGCGGCCCATTTGTATGAACACTTTATTTCACTAAAATTGTATTTCTACATACCAAGTCCACATGTGCGCATGCACATTTTGAACGAAACAAAATCAGTATATTATTTAAATGCTACTATGCACCAACTGAAACATACTCAATTCAGGAACCTTCATTCGGGAGCTTGCTTCACGTTTTGAACGGACCCCCCTAGGAACCTGTATTCAGCATGCCGCCTAATGAGCACACGCCTGCACTGCGCGGCCCCTTTGTATGAACACTTTATTTCAATAAAACTGTATTTTTACCCCCACCCCCATCTCCCCAACCCATGTATATGCATGCACATATGGAAGGCAACAATCAAAATAGTTTACTTTATCTATACGGAAACAGGCTAAATTCGGGAGACTTTATTTAGCGGGGGAGGGGCCTACAGCCCCTTTCTGCGCTTCGCGCACATTATATGATCTTAAACTGCGTGAGCTTCGCGCAGATATAGGGAGCTTGCATCACATTTTAAACGGACCCCCTTTGGAACCTGTATTCAGCATGCAGCCTAATGATCACACGCCCTGAACTGCGCGGCCCATTTTTATGAACATTTTATTTCAATAAATCTGTATTTTTGCCCCCACCATCATTTCCCCAACCCACGTATATGCATGCACATATGGAACGCAACAATCAAGATATTTTACTTTATCTATTCTAACTGAAACAGGCTCAATTCGGAACCTTTATATAGCGGGGGGGGGGGCCTGCAGTGAGCTTTGCGCACATTATATGGATTTAAACTGCTTGCGCTTCGCGCACATTTTGATCTTTTAAACATTTATTCTTTTATCAGATTTACACTCAACCGAAAGATTAACAGAGCATTAATTAGTGTTGGCAGTATTGTTTACACTGTGTGTGCCCTATTATTAGGCCTGTCCCGGAAATGTGATTTTTCTAACTGAGTTCCGGTGAATTTACTGAGTTCACGCTACCCACTGGCGGGAGGTCAGACTGTGTCCATTCGCCATCTTCCGTGTATATCGGTACTCATTCGATTCCACACTCAATACACATGTTTATGTTCAAACCCAACTGGCAAATTAAAATACCATATTAGCACCCATTCCCAACGATGAACGTTTGAGTCTTGACTCTGCACCCCACTACATCCACCCATTCCCAACGACGGTAGAACGTTCGAGTCTTGACTCTACACCCCACTATACATGCACTTCCGCGATAAAATCAACATTCGTTACCTAAATTCACACTGAACCTGAACTGACACATTAATTTAGCGCCTATTTCCAACAACACTTTGATAGCACTGTGTAGCAACTGTTACATCGGAAATCGTTCTATCGCCGGTTTGTGATGGTTCTTGCCTGATTTGTGACGGTTCTTGCTGATCGAAATTATACATTTTCACGACTTTTTGACAGTTAAAACGCAATTTTGAGGCATCCAGGTGATAATTCGATTAGTTATTTTCGATCCCATAACAATCTGTGGCACCAATGAGCGTGTTAATAACGAAAAATTCACTGTGCGAGTCATAACAACGACAAGAACCGCGAATTTTGATTATTGTTTGGGTTCTCTCCTGATCGAGTCGGTTCTATCCTCATTAATCGTTCTATACGGGTAAAACTATTGCTAATATTTGCCATGGTACATGGTTCAAACTGCCAATTTTGTGAAAGTATACAAAGATAAACACAACAAACTATGCATTAAGTTGAAATTTGCACCACTTGTCATTAATTTCGACGAATTACACTGCCTTTCTATGCTTATCCAATAAGCTGTGTTACGCCTATAAAAATTCACAAAGTCGCCAGCTCGTTTTACAGGCCTGACATTTCCATGAGACAACAGCCGGTTAACAATAGTGAAATTTCATTGCGCTGGACTTCGTAAAGCGTGAGCGTAGACGGGATATATAGAGTTATCTGTCGTGTATTTTAGCTATTATATATTTTGGAACTTCTGTCTGTATGTATGTATCTGTGTTATAGACTCGAAAAAATGCTCGACCGATCCGACTCAAATTTGGTGTGTAGGCCTACTTTGATCCGGGGCGGGTCCAATTTCACGTGCGTCCGTGTCCTTGACCTCGCTCAAATACGCTCATATAGGCATGTTTCTGGACCTCAGCCGATCCCACTCAAATTTGGTAGCTGGTTCTACTTTGATCACGAGAACAATATGGGCGGGTCCAATTTCACTTGCGACCGTGTCCTTGGCCTTGACCTCGCTCATATACGCTCATATAGGCATGTTTCTGGACCTCGACCAATCCGACTCAAATTTGGTATAATGTAGGCCTACTTTGATCCCGGGAACAATATGGGTGGGTCCAATTTCACGTGCGACCATGTCCTTGACCTTGACCATATTCGCTCATATAGACATGTTTCCGGGCCGATCGAACAATAGTTTGCCCAGGCGGAGACGATCACAAAAAAATCCCTACATAGCCCGGACGAAGAGGGCCGGGCACATCGGCTAGTGTTCTCTATTTTCGTAGACGTATTTTACTCAACAAAAGGCCAAAAATAAGACGTTAAAAGTTAGTTGACACCCATACAATGCTCTGATTACGCAGTTTATGAAGTTTATGTCGGGCACCCGCTTGCTGGATGCTATATTATCTAGGTTAAATTCTAGAATTCTAGAATATGCAGCTATTAAAGCATATACAAGCACGGTAATCTTCCATTCAATCATATTTTAGATTGACTAGGGATCTCTGATTTTTTAATAGAAGATATAAAAAAGCAAAGAATCCTACAGTTACAAATATTATTATATGGATGTTAAACCTTTGGTTACTAAATGCGCTGTAATGAGAATTGACTTGAATCCTATTGATTAATTTGTAGGAATTCTTAGCTATTAAGTTCAACAAGCAGTAACATATAAAAAAGAGAAAAGAATCATGCAGTTACAAATATTATTATATGGATGTTAATTCTTTGATGACTAAATGTGATATAAAGAGCAGCGACTTGAATCCTATTGATTCATTTGTAGGAATGCTCAGCTATTAAATTCAACATGCAGTAACATATTGTTTGAATTATTAGCTAAACATTCATGCAAATGAATCATAAAAAATTAGTGTTATGGGTGTCTGAACCTGGCTATTACAAGGCACATTATTATTCCTCGCTACTAACGTGTCAAGTGAGCAGGGACATGGGCTGGAGGGTATCCAATGTTGGGGCGTCCACCTTGGAATTTCCAACCGCACTATCCCCTTGAAACAGACCAAACTCATGCACAAGGCCTGGGCTTTAGTTTTCCCCAACTGCATGACACATAAAAGCTCTAGATTGTATACCATTCTGAAGTTAATTGATCAGTAGCCTTTGATTGGCCACCATGCAAACTGGGGGAGAAACTCAGGATACATGGGCCCAGTGAGAAAATGTGGATATCTGAACCTGAAAATTGCAAAAAAAACATATAGACTGGCTTCAAGATTCCCAAGTGTTGGAAGTTTCCAACCTGGCGCCCACACCCCCACAACATAAATGTGATATAGAAAACTAGATCACACCTGCTCCCTACTTCATGTCCACCCATCATGAGTTTTGGATCAACTCTAAACGGAAGAGGTGTCCATTTGTATATGTCAAACATGGTTGATTACATGTTTAAAGTGTTGGAAAGTATGCAAATGTTAGTCTAAAAACGACAAAATCCCCACTATTAAATTGTTGTCAAATCAAATTAAGAGAACAATTTCAACATATTGTTGGTGTTAAATTTCAAACCAATCTATTGTAAGATAAGAAATTTGTAACAGTTGAACATTTTGACCAAAGTTGGGGATATACACCAATTAAGCACCCCCTCCCCAAGCCCCCCCCCCCCCCCCACCACCACAATCACGTCATAACATATCAGTGATTCAGTTGAACGTGATTTCATAAGTTATATTCTTGTCTGGGCGACAAACATGTGTAAATGTCCCTCATGCGGACTTCAGAGGAGGAAATATGATGGTGCTGGCATTGGAATATTGTCACACCTGGATCTTTCAATAATGCCCAGATTAAGTAAATGAATATAACATATCATATTCTCCTGAGGGTATATTTATATTACCATTGGTCATTTATATAGGCGGGCATGATTGTGATACTATACTCATCGGGACTTTCAATATTTTATTTCTGCCTGTTAATGTCACTTAATCTCCCGTATTAGGTATTTATTGTGCTATTTCTTAATATACCTGTTCTATTATGCAAATTACACAAGCTACAGTCATTATCTGGTTTAAAATATCAGATACACAAGACGATTTTCGGACCCAAGTGCAGAAATCGTTCGAATAAATATCATGGACAGAACCGTCACAGCCACGATCGGTTTGAAATAGAACCGTAACACGCACCCGTGTTGATTACGAGGTCACAGCTCCCAATTATCAACCCCTATCGGGATACTTTCTGAGCTATTTTACAAAAGAATAACACGGGTACACTTTATAGTCAGTGTTTGTCTTCAGAATGCGTTTCATATTTTATACGCCACGAAAAACAAAGAAATTGCGTCCACGTGGCTTGATTTTCAGTGGTAACATGTTGATATTTACGCGTTAACTCGCTAATACCGAGTTAATTGTGGTCTAGAGTTCAGGTTTCGATAACACGGCACTTCTGCAGCCTCTGTTCATTCGGGAAAGTTTAATATATTCAAGATATCTATAATTATGCGTGATTTTGACACAAAAATGATTATTTTCAATCATCAGGAACCGTAACAAATCAGGCAAGAACCTTCACACTACCGGCGATATAACGATTTCCGATGTAACAGTTCCTACACAGTGTTTGATAGAGCGCATGGAAGTTTCGCCTACAATAGCAAGGCAAGTGTTGGTTTGCGTTCGACGTCAATGACGTCATTTCGACAAACGTCATAAGAAATAGTGTCTACTTGAGTGCAAATACTGCAATTGGGGACCATGTTAGATCTCAGGTTTGCTTTGACCAATCGGCGTGAAATTTGGCGAGTGGCCTTTTATGACACACTATAGGCCGTGGTACAAATTTGGACCACATTGGACGCATGGTTGAAAAGTTATAAATGCGCCAAAAGCGTGACCGAGTTATACACACACACATCTATATATACACACACACACACACACACACACACACACACACACACACACACACAGACGACGGGTTTTATATATATAGATATATATATATTGTGTAGGACTCATTGATTCTCATTATCATAATTGTGATGAGTTATCTCTTATTAAGTATTGATTGGATCCCATTGATTCACATTATCATAATTGTGACGAGTTATCTCTTAATAAGTATTGTGTTGGTCTCATTGATTCCCATTATTATAATTGTCACGAGTTTTCTTTTATTAACTATTGTGTAGATCTCATTGATTCTGATTGTCATAATTGTGACGAGTTATCTCTTATTAAGTATTGTGTATTTCTCATTGATTCTCATTATCATAATTATGACGAGTTATCTTTTATTAAGCACTGTGTAGGTCTCATTGATTCTCATTATCATAAATGTGATGAGTTATCTCTTATTAAGTATTATGTGGGTCTCATTGATTCTCATTATCATAATTGTGACGAGTTATCTTTTATTAATTATTGTGTGGGACTCATTGATTCTCATTGTCATAATTGTGATGAGTTATCACTTATTAATTATTGTGTATATATCATTGATTTTCATTGTCATAGGTGTGATGAGTTATCTCTTATTAAATATTAAGTAGGTCTCATTGATTTTCATCATCATAATTGTGATGAGTTATCTTCTACCAAGTATTGTGTAGGTCTCATTGATTCTCAATAGTATAACTGTGATGAGTTATCTCTTACATAGCATTGTGTAGGTATCATTGATTCTCATTATTATAATTGTGATGAGTTATCTCTTATTAAGTATTGTGTAGGTCTCATTGATTCTCATTATTATAATTGTGATGAGTTATCTCTTATTAAGTATTATGTAGATCTCATTGATTATCATTATCATAATTGTGACCACTTTTCTCTTATTAAGTATTATGTAGGTCTCATTAATTCTCATTATCATAATTGTGACGAGTTATTATCTTATTAAGTATTGTGTGGGTCTCATTTATTATCATTATAATTGTGATGAGTTATCTCTTATTAGTTATTGTGTAGGTCTCATTGATTCTCATATCATAATTGTGATGAGTTATCTCTTATTAAGTATTGTGTATGACTCATTGATTCTCATTATTATAATTGTGATGAGTTATCTCTTATTAAGTATTGTGTAGGTCTCATTGATTCTCATTATTATAATTGTGATGAGTTATCTCTTATTAAGTATTGTGTAGGTCTCATTGATTCTCATTATCATAATTGTTACGAGTTATCTCTTATTAATTATTATGTATGTATCATTGATTATCATTATCATAATTGTGATGAGTTATCTCTTATTAAGTATTGTGTAGGTCTCATTGATTCTCATTATCATAATTGTGATGAGTTATCTCTTATTAAGTATTGTGTAGGTCTCATTGATTCCCATTATTATAATTGTGACGAGTTATCTCTTATTAATTATTATGTATGTCTCATTGATTCTCATTATCATAACTGTGATGAGTTATCTCTTATTAAGTATTGTGTAGGTATCATTGATTCTCATTATCATAATTGTGATGAGTTATCTTTTATTAAATATTGTGTAGGTCTCATTGATTCTCATTATCATAATTGTGACGAGTTATCTTTTATTAAGTATTATGTATGTCTCATTGATTCTCATTATCATAATTGTGACGAGTTATCTTTTATTAAGTATTGTGTAGGTCTCATTGATTCTCATTATCATAATTGTGACGAGTTATCTTTTATTAAGTATTGTGTAGGTCTCATTGATTCTCATTATCATAGCTGTGCCGACTTTTCTCGTATTAAGTATTATGTATGTCTCATTGATTCTCGTTATTATAACTGTGATGAGTTATCTCTTATTAAGTGTTGTGTACGTCTCATTGATTCTCATCGAATTACTTTTACCAATTTGCCACAGCGTCTTGTTTTCCTGACAAAAACTCTTGGAATTTTTTTTTTTAACATATAGGAATAGAAACCTCACCCGCGGATGCATGGAATCAAGAACGAATTCTGACCCAAGTTGTCCACTTTTAAAATAGAATATTCATAGCATTATGTATGTCCTATGTTTGATGTCTATGTAAATTATATTCATCTTGTTTCTAAACCAATATAGTTTGGTAGAAGTTGATTGTGGAAAAATATACTACTCTCACTTCTAGATTAATAAATTGAAATCTTAGCAAGTCAACCAACTGCATGTAGGCTGAATGAGGCCAGTGCAACTCAGACAACTACATATAATAATTCTGGTTGAACTCAGTTGCGTTGCCAATAGATTTTAGCGAGAAAGAAGAATAGTATAGTCTCAATTATATCCACGATTTTGTATTTTTAAACACTTGTAAACTGGCTGAAATACTTTATGGAACATGCATGGAGATTTTCGTATACTGACATTTTTATTCAAACAAATGGGAAATCCAATTGGTGATTTAAATGGAGCGATGCACGTTGATATATGATTCATTCCAGCAACATCTGAAAACATAATCACGTGACAATGACGGTGCTCATTGATAGAACGAGAACCAAGCAGTCGCGCAAACACTTACATGTGGACATTTATTATCATTATTAGTTCGCGCTCATATTTGTCGCTCTTCGTACATATTTCATCCGGTGTCCAGCCTTAATCGTCTGTAACATAGCGGTGTATTAGTGGCTTTTGACAATTGTTTGGTATGTGATTGTATAACATGTGCGACAGCACCACAAAGAACATCGCCCCTATATCTTAATAGAGTAATGGCTCTTGTTTCTAGTTATATCAATTAGTTATTTCGCGCTCCGCCTGTATAATGTTTCGCTGATTCTTTGTATACATGGGCCATGGGCGTTTTATTTATAGAAATGGACATTTTTGGGACGGATTAAAAGTCGAACTGCGACCAGGAGGACGAGTTCGGTAAAAGGTATATGGAATTCTGGTGAGATGCATGGATTCTGGTGAGATGCATGAACTTTCAGTGATAAGCCGTATATAGTTGTAATACTTTGAAGGATTAGTTGTTTTAACGGAATTATGAGTTGGTCATTCGTTAAACCATTATATTTGATATTCTATAATTACAATCATGGGTATATAATATATTATCTTGAGAGCGTTACCATTTCTGACATTGGTTTTCTTGTATCAATTATAGAGCTTCTGCAAGTGGAGTAACTTGTGCTCCGACCCCCTTGTCTCCTCTCATCCCTGTACATCATTTTACGGCTCAATGTGACGAAGTCAAGTTTGCATGGCGGTCGGGAAATGTTTGAATATCTGACTACCCCGGAGTCTCTCGAGAACAACGATTTTAAATAGCTTGTAAAGGACTGGGATGAGCGTGCTTGTGTGGATACTATTCTGGGCGTTTGCTGGATTTGTGTCACCTTTGAATACAGGTACGATAATGCCCTTCTTCATATTGGGAGGGGTATAGGTATATTTTAATTACAATAGCTTTGTTGCGTTTGAGGTCTTTATAAGAGTCTCGGTTATTTAATTAAAACAATACTTATCTCCTCAATTCTCAATAAAGTATACATGTTTTAGAAATAAAGAAAGCGCCAGTGGCAAGTGGCCGAGTTCGACAAACAACATAGGAATGGTGGTATATTATGTAATTATACAGAAGAGTGTGTATGTGAAATAAAAGTCGGTCCACTGTTCTGACAATCTTGAAATGAACGGTTATGAAACGAACTATTCTGGAACGGGTTGTTTTGAAACGAACGATAAGAACTCCATGGGATATTGGTGATATGCCGTTGATTGTTAGTATATTGTTTGAAACGACAGCTTTGTTTGATAACGTTTTGCGTCTTTCCTATAAGTAAGATCTTGGTATTTAAGAAAGTCGAGTCAATATTTGAGAATGAGTCAGATCTGAGTTGAGTATATCTTGGACAGAATAATAGAAAGTGTCCTGCGCTTTCTACTTCCCCGCATTATCATTTGTCAGAATCGCGTTAGTTGTTTCCATGAAGGTCTCGATAAAGATTACTGCGTTTGAGTTTTAAACGGCCATGCAATATTTGAGTTTCGCGATTAAAACAATAGTCAAATGGATCGGTTAATTCGCCTATGGAGACTACACACGTGAGAGTAGTGGCATGACAATATGAGGGTGGCTACTGCTGAGTGGGCTGTCAACATGGGTGTTAACTTACTGCTCAACGTTCGGATTTGAATGATGTGTATGTTTTGACAACGAGATAAAGTATAAATGCTTCCAACCTTGAGCTATATCACATGGATCTCATTTTACCACCAATGAACTTTACCGAAACAGGGGAGATGTATGTGGGGCTTTTAAATTTTATTGAATTTGACTATCCACTTATCAACCCATTCGCTGATTTTCAGCAATTCGTAATACCGACGATTTTAATGCGTGTAGATCAGAGTTAGTGTCCATGAGAAATGTATCATCGGCACATAGGCTAGCTCAACCAATAACATCAGATTAATTTACTTGTGAGATCGATAGATCAATAACAAATGTCAACCAATTTGAAATCCTTTTCTGACAAAGTTACTCTTTTGTGCCAAAAATCGAATAGACCATCTTCGATTCGCATCCATAGCAACTTTATAATAATCTTGATCTTTCCTTCTGCTGGTTAAATAAAATATTCGGTCAAGTAGTCATTTTGCGGTGCTTGGCTATCCGATCGATTTGAGCAAAAGCCAGTGTCTATGCGAAACATTTAAGATATAGTATAGTTTTAAATAGTCTAATAATGGTGGCACTGGTGTCTGTATAAAACGAGCTACCATTTAAATTTAAATATATTTCACAATACACATGATGCATGTTTTAAATTGTTTCTCTAATTTATACAGATCAGCAAAACATCGCGATAATGACAACTTTATATAAAATAACGGTGCTTTTTCTGAACAGCTCCACTTTACCATACCAACATCATAGCAAATTAGCAGGACCACTTGATCAGGGGTGATGAAATGCAAACGAAACTCTAAATACTATCGATATAATACAATTCTCCGTTTATTAATAATCAGCTTCCAGTTGGTCTTTGATTATTTCCGACATGGAGGCCTGCCAGAAATCAGAAAATCAGAAATGACCAAAGGCCAACTGGAAGCTGAGTATTAGCTAATTTTCCGTATATTATACTTACGATCTGGTGTAATCTAAATTGGAAATCGGGAGATAACTTCATCCTATATTCCAAACGTCTATCACTTATTGTATTACACACACAACAGGTGGCCGCGTCAATATCAGATAGTGATTTATCGCATTGTCAACAAGCGTAAATATATTCGTCCCATGTTATCGCGATATACACGTACATGTAGTGTTATCACTTAATGTGCATGTACTACACACACAACCCACAGGTGGCCGCGTCACAATCAGATAGTTATTTATCGCATTGTCAACAAGCGTAAATATATTGGTCCCCTGTTATCTCGATAGACACGTACACGTAGCTTTACTCATAATATACTGCCATGAATAAGGTCACGCCAACGATGTATATTTATAAAGTGTTGAATAATTATGCAGGTCTAAATCAAATACATGTATACATGTATGTCAATACCGAAGATTATGCAATGACTGTACTGCTAGCCACGAACGTACATGAAAATGCAAACACACATATGCATGTACATATCGGTATTCAGCCGTGTGAACCTGTTATACTGCCGTGATGTTATTAAATTTTCAGCACTGCGCCACGACGTAATTGATTCACTAAAAAAACTCAAATCCTCAATTTCGGTAACTAGATATTTCCCGAGCTCCCCCTTCTGGAGAAGTTGCCGAGATATTAAGAAACAAAAGACGGGGTCCCAACCTCACTAAATTTACAGAGTGCATATGCTATAGATAATATTCGATGAATCTGCCGAATTTATCACTTGTGACCCTGGAATATTTCCACGCTGTGAATTAATTTTGATGCCATCGGAAAGGGGAACATTCCCTCTGTGTAACTAGATATTTCCCGAGCCCATCCCTGCTGGGTAAGTTGCCGAGATATTAAGAAACAAAAGTCGGGGTCCCAACCTCACTACATTTACTGAGTTGTTTTTCGATGTTAGAGGGTCGGGGGGGGGGGGACTCGAAAAAGCCTAAATGATACCAAAGGGCGGGGAGTTGCGTCTATCTCTTTAACTTCTGGGTGAATAGTTTGGAAGCAACCCCACTTCTGCCGTGAGTGATAAGTACCATAAAACCACGCCTTGACCGGACCCTACACAATCATCGTCAGCTTTACTGAATGTACGTTCTAAGTATCCTATAATCTCTCCCTGACTGGACCCTACACAGTCATCGTCAGCACTAATCAGTGTACGTTTTAAGTACCCTAACATCACCCTGACCGGACCCTACACACTAAATTCAAAGTTGCTAAATTAACCCGAAAAGTAGTTAATTTTTACTACTTTTGGTAGTTCGTATTCATCCCGCTACCTTGGGAGGTTAATTTTACTACCTGGTGGGTAGTTAAAAAATTAAATACCTTTGGTAGTTAAAATAACTACCTTTAGTAGTTGAAATAACTACCTCTGTGTGCTATTTTAACTACACAACGGGAGGCTAATTTTTAACTACTTTTGGTAGGAGGATGAATACGAACTACCCAGTATTTAAATTTACTACCTGCGAGTAGTTGGAATTTTTGCTACCTGCGGGTAGTTAATCTGATAGCTACTATTGGTGGGAAATTATTCTACCTCGAGTGGTTGTTCTAGCTATTCAAAGGTGTCCAATCTAATCACTCAAAGTAGCTATTTGATCAACTTTTAGTGGATAATCTTTCCTCTAAAGATAGTAATGACATGTGGACCACAAAATATGACAATGGAGAAAATAATTTCAATATTTATTCAAAAAAAAAAAAAAAACATAAATATATATATATATAGTTCAGAGCATTTGTGCTTTTAGCTTAAATTGCAACACAAGGTTTCTTACCAGGAATAAGTACATTAGCCTACACAAAAAAAACAATGTGAATTTCGTGAAAATCGATGGATTCTCAGAGTTGAAAATTTGACCCAGGGAATCAGACCTCAGACACTAAAACTTATATTATCTAAATAATTGATTATGTACCCAAAATGGTTGCAATCTGGGTCCTCAAATTTTAAAAACAGCGATAAACTGAAATGGAGTGTCATTTCGTAGATCCTGTTGAAATCACTCTTAAAGACGCAAAATGAGCAAGAAAGAGCGTTCCTTATCACATTAGAAAATATGTAGGAAAATTGCGGGTAACAACGCCTTTGACCCCAGATGACGTAAGGGGTGGGGGGTTTCCAAAAATTATATGACCAATAAAGAGCGTTTCTTATCAGTTCAGAAGATATGTGGGGAAAATTGCACAAAAGTAAAATAATGCATGGTTAATGTCATGGGATAGGTGCTGTGTGCATCAAATTATTTAAAGATGCCATACTAATCAGCAATAAAGAGCATTTATTTTCCACTTAAAAGATAGATGTAATTTATCTGGATTTATATATTGCAGCTGCTGTTTGTCTCAAATACAGTCATACTTCATAGTTAAATGACTTGAAGGGCCCCGCTAATAACGCATTCTTAACATGAGCAATGACGGATACCCAGCTAGTTCCGTATGATACTCAATTTATGTTTTTTCAAGGATGTATATAAAAACAAGGTTGTGCATAAAAAATTGCTTGGTCAAGTTTTTTTTTTGCTCATAAGATTGAATCTGTTTTACCAAGAATCAATAAATTTATGCATATATTTTTTTTAAATGGATGAACTAAAGAAGAACTAAGTGCCATAACACTGGTAGAAAAGATATCTGACAATCCCTACTGTTGAACTCAAATGAGATATTGTTGTGAAAGATTCATATAACCAATATGAATGGAATTTGTTGAAGTTTGTTCATGTTATCGTGCCAAAGGTCATATATAACATTACAAAACTGACATACTAAGGGCTGTAATTCAGGTAAAATAAATCTTTTGATATAAATAAATCAATTGACATATTCATGTGAAAGGTCCGCATAAAACATTCCTGGTCTTTCACTGGGTCTCTACTTTATTCGTATAAATATAATGATAATTTTCTCAATGTTTTCTCGTTGTGCGTTCTGAAAATGTGGATAATTTCAATACATTTGGCCTCTTATAGAAATATGGCCCAAGATACTTTTCTCTTAACTCTCTTAAGTACACTGGAGCGTAAAAGTATATGGTATTCACCAATTAAACTCGGTGCTGTATAGCGTGCATACTCGTTGAGTTATTTCAACATTGTTCCATTAACCTTGCCCTACAGGAAACTTGTTGTTTCTAGTTCGAAATTTGATGAGGCTGTGGAGCACCTGATTATCTCTAAGTGATATATATGTTTCCGGTTCGGACGTGTTTCTAATAATTCTATAAAACGCGAATTTGCTAGATTTATCAATGGAGGTTCACCACTCCCTCGTCTTCTGGTTTTCGGAACGTGTTAATCGCTGGATACTAGTCACCTTTTGGTAGATCCAAACAACGCTCATTCCGAGGTTATTCATCGTGTCTCGTACCCCAATAATCCACCGATTGTTAAAACATTATTATCAAAGAATGTGTACATGCAACAATACCGATTAAGTGGTAACCTATTGGTTGGCATACTGACAAGCCTAGCCCAATATGTTAAGTAACGCAAATTTACACAATTTTATTTTTGTAGTTATTGTGCACATTCCAAGTTCACCGTATACAAAGGACGTTGGTGTCAATTTATATTTACCTTTAGGACAAATTTCAAGAACCACAACGCAAACATTTCAAAGCAGGTTAGGTTTTCGTGGCCCCAAAGTTCAGCACAAAATGTTATGATTGGTATAATTGATTTGTCATATATTTCTAGAATAATATCAACGTGAGTTTGTGACACCTAGCTTTGTCCAGAAGGGTATATGCTACACGTTTGGCGTATTTGCACCTGGGGTGGTATTCACCAAGCGGGTTTATTTTATAAACCAGGTAGTTTGTTTGGCAGTGCCTGAACGCAAAGGTGTGTTTCCGCTTTAGCGTCAATGACACACGCTGTTGATGTGATTTATCCAATCTATCATATTTGTCACTTGTCAACGGACACCGTCTCACGACTAATTCGTGAACTCTCACCGGCCACAATCAGCATGTATACCGGTATACTATGTGATTGCTGGTTATAATTGTACGGAGACTCATGCTGGCGTTTAAACATCTGCAGAATGAGTTTCGATGATATTATTTAGGTTTTTGAATTAGCACAGCGTGAATAGGAAGATCCAAGAAGACAACGTCTCAGAAGAATTTTTTTTGTCTTTTGGTTTTATTTGGAAATTTCCCTGCCATTTCCAAAGAAATTTCTTTCCAGGCATCATTTTTCCGGCGCTTGTGGATGCTGCCGGTTTCTTTGTTCTCTAGGATTTTGATGCTTCTCTGCACAATGCCCAAAAAGTGTTTCACTCGTCCGCTGTGTATTTAGCACCCCTTCCTTTCCCTGGGTTACTCATGATGGAAATGAACCAAACGTGTACTGTTACGCGCAGCATGTTTTCTGTGACCGGTGGTAAATCTATGATTGCCGCCAATCACCTTGATTGGATAATCCTATACCGCGCGGCGATGTCTTCCCATCGTTGCCCACCGATAGCTTTGCATTGAGCGTCACCTCGTATAAACTTCCTGGGCCCTGTACTATATATTTCCAATAGCCGTGTTTGAACACGTAGACAACGTTCCTCGGTAATTTCCTAGTCTTGTAAAGCGAGACTTGTGTTATATAGTACTCGAGCAATTGTATTCTTGTAAATTCCTTGCATTGAATATTGGAATTTAACAATAGGCTATTACCCTTTTTCACACCATACATCGTTGTGAACTGACTTATATCATATTCTAGGAGAGCCATTCTGTAACTGGGATTCATTTCAGCAGCAAGCTGGTCGGTTTTTGGTGGTGAATGGAGTGTCCCAACGCTGCATCTTTTGTTATTCTATAGTACTCGAATTGTCTATCTTGGGGGAAAAACAAGAACTCACTTGACGGGCTGATAAATTACCAACTTAGGGAGTTCCATAGTACAGAAATAACACAAATCGGGTTGAACACGGTGTTAAAATTACAAGTATACAAGGCTGAGTTAGTGGTTGTCACCGCAGTGAAACGCGTGCGAATGTCGATATGTCGGATTATCGCTTGGTGTATTGCGCACTCATGCATTAATCCTTTGTCGACGTGCGAAGTTTCTTGTGGTCAATAAAATCGTAGTCATATTGGAATGATGGGTTCAAATTACGCATGGGCGTAGATAGATATATTTTGAGATGGGGTTCATAAACAGAGACAAAATGGCTTTGATAAATAAAGGTTTCCACATAAATTATGTTGTGACAGGGGCGATTCTCACCAAAATACTCAACAATTGGGAATTTCATGAAGGGGCGTGTCGATGGGTGTTGGCGCATCACCATATTCTTCGTCCCAAATTTCGTGATGATTGATTTATGGAGTTAAATGGCAATTAGTTGAGAAGTTTCAATCGGTTGAAGTTGTTGGGTTGGGGATTTCTAACAGTTGGAAATCTTGAGTAACCATTGCAGATTTTCAACCGAATGGGGTGCAAATATAGTTTTCCGGACTCGGAAATAATATCTGGTCCAGGGAGGAGGTGCACTCGGGCAGCCATGGTAGAAAATGGCACTGAATTTGAAAATTAAGACTGGAGAATTGGTTGTAATCATTACAATGGCTAAATTTTCCAGCAAATTATACTTTATACCACTAGTATGATGTTGTCCTACATTCAGTGTAATTTTGGTTGTTAAATCTAAATTTCTTCTTAAACAAAAAGTTACACCGACCCTTTGGAAAATATACTTGAAATATATATGTTCACCCTTTTAACTTGGACATATTTTTATCAGTCTATTATCTCCGGCAATTCAGTTTGTTTTCAATTACATTTTACATGTATCGAAATCGTATGTATACGACGTCCAGTTATAGCTCAAGCTGACACTATATAATCACCATGTGTAGGTTTTTCTGTCGATGGGGTTTATTTGTGATCACTCTATCCGTCTCTATCCCTTTGTGTTCGTACATACATCGTTAAATATATTTGACCATGAACCATGTAAATACAAGGAAAGTCAACCAAAAGCTATATATATATATATATATTGTCTTATATGATGTATGTCAATAAAACATCTATCTCTTATAAAGAGCGTTTTCGCTTATGATATTATGTACTCGTGTTCAGCGTAAAATGTTGTAAGCGTTTGTGTATTTTCGCGATGCTTGTGTCATTGGGATTATGGTGCTCGCAAGTAGTTTTCATGTTCCCCATTGCCTATCATAACATTGACTGTATACATCAACTAAACCACTCGCCAACTGACTCAAATATATATATAGGCATTACTATATCCATTAATGTATAATAGTAGAGTAAGTTCCCTTTACACATTAACAAGAGTTCGCCTACACGCGCAGTAAACGGAGATCCATATATAGTACTGGATTTTGTCTGTTCTTGTAAATGACGGGGAATCGCACATACTAGTAAATGACCGTATCCATAGTATTCGACACGTTGTCCACGTGTTAAAACACGGTTAATGGAAATCTATAGTACAGGCCCCTGGACTATATAAAACCCAGCTGGTGAATACCACCCCTGGTGTTTATCTCAAGTGCAAAAGATCCATTCTTGTGATAAGTTTTTCCCCAGATATTTATAGCTATCAACACTATCAATCTCCTGACAATTATATGAAATGGGGATTGGATACATTTAGGCTTTCTTCCGAAAAACTGTATATTGACTCTAAGTTTCCACTTTAAACAATGATTGGAGAAAGTGCCAAGGGCCTGTTGCAAGCCTTCTCGTGTATTTGATATCAGAACTGTGTCGCCTGCATATTTACCAACAGACTCAATATAAGTAAACATTAAGCTAAGCTTGTCAGTGATAATGCCATTAAACTTATGAGAATTTTAGTAATGTTCAAGATCATTCACATTATATAACATTAGCATTTTTTGTTTTTCAATTTTTCCCGATTTTTTGTGTTTTTCAATGAGTTAATTTTAATTTTTAATTTTTCAATTTAATTTTTTGTTTTTCAATTTGACTAGATTTGACTTTGAATTGATCATTTTTAAGGTCAAGAGAAATGATGGTACCCGTCCCTAGGGCGGAAAAACTGACCCGATGAAATTCCCCCTCCCTAAGAACGACAGACATAAGAATCACACAACACGCATTTTTTTTTTTCAATAAGTTAATTCTGCCTTTTTAATCTAATCAAGAGAAATTATGGTACCCGTTCCTAAAAGAGGTATGATTCGATGAAAATCTCCCCCGTTCATAGGAACGACATACATAAGAATCACACGACACGCATTTGTTGTTTTCCAATGAGTTAATTCTGCCTTTTTAATCAAAATAAAGGCATTCCAGTTCCGGTGCGTTTTGCATCCGTAGTTTCGTACGCATTCGTACGCATAGGGTGACCGTTTAGCAACGCCGATGGCAATAAAGAGCGTTACTCGGTTAACAACGCCAAATTTGATCAATATAAAGAGCGTGATTGCCTTAACCCCCCGCAGTGCCGAGGACGGTGAATTTGATGACTAGGAGTGGAGAATGAGTGCTCAGAGCTTCTCCAAGACGCAGCGAAGACGATTCCCGTAGGATTTTACCATTAGATGGGACGTTTGAGCTCAATCGAGCCAGCCGTTTTAGAGTCTATAGAGGACACATATATTTAAGAAATAAATACACGGTGTATCGGTGTGTATGGTCAAGTTGTACCACAAAAAACTGATTGTAGGACGACGCGTAGCGGAGTCCTACAATCAGTTTTTTGTGGTACAACTTGACCATACACACCGATACACCGTGTATTTATTTCTTTTGTAATACGACTGAAAGTTTATGGTCACAATTCGACTGAATAGTCAACGAAATACTGCGCTTTTTCGGTCTCAGGTGAGAAAACATTTCGTGGTGTAATTCGTATTGGGCGTACTCGATTTCATTGCATGGAGTACTCTGGTAATGTCTTGTCTTGTTATGAAATTCCCCCGTTGACTTTTCGAGGCACCTCTTCTAGAAATAATCGTTGTGATTGGCTAAAAAACGATGTGTTTTCAGCGGCGCCCGTGCGTTTCATTTAAATTGTACATGAAATACGATTGCCGTCATTTCTGTTTTGAACGTTGTTGGGACATGAATATGATCATCTAAGCGATCTAAGTGATCTAGTTTACTAAACTAATCTTATTCCCGTTCTGTACTGGTAAATACACGCTTTCATTTTCAACTTGATTCCGAAATATCGAATATGATCGAGATTCGAATCGACGAATGCACAGCCCGGCCCCATGGATTTATTTTGTCATTTAATATACTTATTAAGTAACTTTCTTTGGTCGTAACATATATCAATATAACATAACATCATTTGGACCATATTCATTGGCAACCAAACTGGTTTCAAGCGACAAATCGCTAGAAAATTCGCAAGATTGTCAAGATGTAGCAAAATTCAAAGGGTTACGAGTGCGGGTGTACTCCGTTGATGCCCCGTTTGCGCGGAGTTAGAAAAGACGGGAAAAGTCGCGTGCGGCGATCTGAATAAACCGATTTTTTTCGTGGTACAATTGGAAAAAGTAGAATTGTACCACAAAACTGGAACGAGATAGCCATGGTAACTCGGGCCACTGGCCAATCAGGACATGGCTTTTAAGCATAGTTAGGCAGGGTCGTATTACAATTATATATATACGTAGTTCTCAAAATATATAGGAGACTAGCAGGTTAGCCCGCCACTGGCGTGGTTGTTCAGAAACATGACATTTTTTTAATTATTTTGTTTTTATTTATTTTGTTTTTTTTTTGAATTTTTTAATATTAATTTAATGTTTTTTTTAATTTGATTAATTATTTTTTTTTAAATTTAATTTTAAATTGTTTTAATTAATTTAGCTCAATCTGTCCACGCGTTTTCGATTCTATGAAGTACCCACATACATATATACATGACATTTTTTTATTTATTTTTTTTTTTTAATTCTGCCTTTAAAAAAAAAAAATTTAATTCAATTTTCTGTTTCTGGCGTTTACCCGATAAAATCCCCCCTTCCTAGGAACGACAGACAGCGCATTCTTTTTTTAACCTGCCCGTACCCGTTCTAAGGTCGTGAAATCTCTCTGCATAATATTTCGAGCGATAACATTGCATTGAATTGAAAACAAACGCTTCCCGTCGTGAAATCTCTCTACGATAACATTACATTGAATTGAAAACAAACGCCTCCCGTCGTGAAATCTCTCTGCATAATATTTCGAGTCTGCCGTACCCGTCCTAATGTCGTGAAATCTCTCTGCATAATATTTCGAGCGATAACATTGCATTGAATTGAAAACAAACGCTTCCCGTCGTGAAATCTCTCTACGATAACATTGCATTGAATTGAAAACAAACGCCTCCCGTCGTGAAATCTCTCTGCATAATATTTCGAGTCTGCCGTACCCGTCCTAATGTCGTGAAATCTCTCTGCATAATATTTCGAGCGATAACATTGCATTGAATTGAAAACAAACTCTTCCCGTCGTGAAATCTCTCTGCATAATATTTCGAGCGACAGGCTACAATCAGACTCCCGTCATACAGATAAGTAGATAGCGAAAACGACGATCTTTATATAGACACTGCGGAAAACGAACGCTCTTTATATATCAACGCTATTAATCCAGAAGTGCCGATTGCGGTGATTTTGATGATTGGGAAGGGAGAAACGGTGCTCTGGGCTTCTCCAAAACGCGATCACGGCGGTGTCCGTGGGATTTTACACTTATATACGAAATTTGAGCTCAATCTGTCCAACCGTTTTCGATTTCATGAAGTTTAGAGCTTTAGAGCTTTAGAGTTTAGAGCTTGTTTATATGAATGTATTGAAAATAGACTAAGATTTTCAGCCGTAACAAGAAATGTATATATGAGAAAATGTAAATTCTATATTTTGGGAGGTATTAGCAAGTTTTGGCTCAACGGGTTTAGCAGTTTGAAGTGAATATGGATATAAAAATAGACATATACAGATATAAAAAAAATGTAGAGTTACTCCTCTTGGATCGCGAGCGAATATCAACCCGATTAATCCCCGCAGTGTTTGCGGTAATTTTATTGATTGGGAGTGGAGAATGAGTGATATGACGTACCCACATACATATATATGTACACACACACACACATATATATATATATATATATATATATATATATATATATATATATATATATATATATACGGAAGTCTCAATATATATATATATATATATTTATCTATTATATATTTTGGAAGATCTGTGTGTGTGTGTGTGTCTGTCAGTAATCGATGGACTCAAAAATGGCCCAGCCGATTTCGATGAAACTTGGTATGTGGGTGTATTTTCGGCCGGGGACGAACATAGGCCTATTAATTTGTTCGTGCGAGGTCAACTTTTCACGTGCCGAGGTCAAATCTGTTTTTACGCTGTGTTACGGGACTTTCATTTGAGTTCGGTGCTTACAAATCGATTCGAAACAGCGCGAATAATAACATGCCAGTCATAATGAGAATCTTTCGTGTTTCCTCTTTCCAACGATATATAATATGTATGTATCCGTTTTAGTTATCTGCCTCAATTATTAAGAAGAAGTGGTACGATCTTCTATCAGGGTAAAAACAATGCGTAACTTCTATGACGTCGTTAGAGGTCATAAAGTTAGATCACGTTAACTCATAACCGGCCGATGCATTTGACTGTTTCAGACGTCTTGGCGATATCTCGGGCACCGATGGTAATTTATCTTTACGTTGAAACTTGATAATTAATGAGCGTGTGTATATGAGGCGCGTTTATATACTTGAGTGGAAATCAAATCGGGTTAAAAGGTCAAATCGGGTAAAACCGGATGGATTTCGACGGGTACATTTGTCGGGTACTTTTGTTCGGGCACTGTGTTTTGGACGGGTCAAATCGTGACCCCACTTGACCTTGGCCTTCAAAATAGACAATTCAAGGTCAAAGCCCGGACGAAGTCGGGTCACCTTCTAGTATATATATATATAGACTAGCCGATGAGCCCGATGTTGTCCGGGCTATTCAAAAACCAAATTTCAAGTCGATAGCTCCACCCGTTTCCGAGATCTGGTCTGCGCATGCGCGAAGCTGGCGTCGCACGGGCTCGGCGACCCGATAAAATTCGTATCCGGAGCAAGATACATTCACATACCAAATTTCAAGTCGATAGCTCGACCCGTTTCCGATATCTCGTCTGCGCATGCGCGAAGCTGTCGTCGCACGGGCTCGGCGACCCGATAAAATTCGTATTCGGGGTAAGATACATTCACATACCAAATTTCAAGTCGATAGCTCCACCCGTTTCCGATATCTCGTCTGCGCATGCGCGAAGCTGGCGTCGCACGGGCTCGGCGACCCGATAAAATTCGTATCCGGGGCAAGATACATTCACATAGCAAATTTCAAGTCGATAGCTCGACCCGTTTCCGAGATCTGGTCTGCGCATGCGCGAAGCTGGCGTCGCACCGGCTCGGCGACCCGATAAAATTCGTATCCGAGGCAAGATACATTCACATACCAAATTTCAAGTCGATTACTCCACCCGTTTCCGAGATCTCGTCTGCGCATGCGCGAAGCGGGCGCCACACGGGCTCGCCAATACGACAACGTCGACCGCCTGGTCAAACTACACACACGTACCAAGTTTCGTCCCGATGGGTCGAGAATCGTATATTTGTATAAATGACAGACATACAGACAGACAGACAGACAGACAAACAGAGGTCTTCAAAATATATATGAGACTAGCCGATGAGCCCGACGTTGTCCGGGCTATTCAAAAACAAAATTTCAAGTCGATAGCTCTACCCGTTTCCGAGATCTGGTCTGCGCATGCGCGAAGCTGGCGTCGCACGGGCTCGGCGACCTGATAAAATTCGTATCCGGGGCAAGATACATTCACATAGCAAATTTCAAGTCGATAGCTCCACCCGTTTCCGAGATATCGTCTGCGCATGCGCGAAGCTGGTGTCGCACGGGCTCGGCGACCCGATAAAATTCGTATCCGGGGCAAGATACATTCACATAGCAAATTTCAAGTCGATAGCTCCACCCGTTTCCGAGATCTCGTCTGCGCATGCGCGAAGCGGGCGCCGCATGGGCTCGCCAATACGACAACGTTCACCGCCTGGTCAAACTACACACACGTACCAAGTTTCGTCCCGATCGGTCGAGAATCGTAGATTTGTATAAATGACAGACAGACAAACAAACAAACAAACATACATACAGACAGAGGTCTTCAAAATATATATGAGATAAAGCAGGGAGAGAGATTATCTCCAAAATTGACTGGGAAAGTAGCATGATTCGTCGTCGTTAAGAAAAATATATTATTTTATTTTTCCCAGAATTGAAATGTATTGTTCAGTACTAAGAAAATTGTTCAAACTAAGCAGACAGAACAATCTGACATCATTCAGTTCTGGCTGAATGGAACCCTCTCCGTCGTCAATTATAGTAGTTTAAGCCCAGTTGTTGTGCATAATATCCTGTGATTGATAACTCATACTAGTAGAACAAACCAGATTATAAATTGTAGTGGTTGAAGATTGGGTCCCTTGTCATGGATGCAAGTTACAATATGTGTTATCATAAATTAAGTCTATTCAAACCATTAAAGAACTTTTCTTTTGGGAATATAAGCTATAGGATTAATAGAATGACACTGAAATCTGTTTTGTTTTATAAGGTATTTAAAACATTTACAGTGGAGCCAGGGGGGGTCGGAAAAAAGTGACATGACATTAGGCTGAAAAAACTTTTTTCCGGCTCTTGGGTACCCACCACCCCCCTATTTGAAGGAAAACATATTTTTTCCAATTTCATGCGGGGTACCCACCCCCTTTTTACCTCCAAATATGTAATATCACACCATTTAAGCTTGATGGTCAGTATTACAGTTACCCTATTTCCATTTCTGGTTCTTCTAAGTCATTCCAACTTTTGTAACAACACGAAACAGATTCTAAATAAATACCTGGAAAAACCCAAAACAACACACAGAATACATGTGCTGATCAGTAAATTATTGATTGATTCTTCCCCAAATATTGTCTAAGGTAGCTCATAATGCTCATTATACATGTAAACAAATATAAAAGCATTAGTGTACCTTCTTTTCATCACAGAAAGTGTAACTTTAGATGTGTCCCATAGTATCACATGAATTTATGTCAATTATGATTTTTGAAAAAATTATTAGGGCAACACCACCTGGCAATTAACTCTCCAACAATACAGGTATTCAGCTGAAATCCACTATGTATCACAAAACTAATTTTCATTTCCATGAGCTGAGTTCTTGGGCTAGATACTGTGCTAAGGCCAGACCCCGGTCAAGCATTCATACAAATACATGTACTGCGTGTAAATAGAAACTTGAAAATAAGACGGTCATATGCAGTCTGCAGAATAAGCTCCATGGAGGGTGAGTTTTGTGATGCTACCCAGCAGAGTGTGCTATAGCATTACCAAATTCACCATATGTGACTCTCATATGTAGCTAGTTCTCCATGGTTGGTCGAGACCAAAATAGAATGAGGTCGTTAGAGGTTGAATTTGTTGATGCTATGCCGGGTAGTATCGCCAAATTCGCCCTCTGCAGACTTCGATCATTTTGCTGATGACCAGCACATTATTTTTAGACTTGCATATTATATTAAGTTATATTATATTTTCTTTCCCTTCTTTTCACTCATCTGTTCTGATTTTGTTTATTCCACTTAGCAGCCTTCTCCATATCTACACATTCAAGGTCTATGTATGCTCGCCCAATCTTTTATCTGGGTCCCACCATCTCAAGATTATTATCTCAGTGATTTGCGTTGTTGCAGTCTACAGTCCCATGCCAAGTTCCGATACAATTTTGACTGAGTCATCTGGTCTGATCAGGTATAATGAGTAAATATTAATGAGATAAATGAATAGCTTTTTTCATTTTATTTATATTAAAGTTTATTCATGTGCTACATAACTGTCCATTTTCATCTGGAACCAGTAGCATTGGTACATGGCAATGTGATCGGATGTAAAAGGCGAATTCCTGAGAGTTGGTTCGCAATCTGGATTTCTGAGAAGCATCATGCCCATATCCACACTAACCACCCACCCACCCCGGCCTAGTGTATGGAAAAAAGTGGATGAACCCCCCCCCCCCCCTGGTGGAGCCGCAAAATGCTGATTCGCGTCTCGTTAATCGTGAATATCAAAGAATGAATGAACTAAATGAAGATATTTATTTAAAATATGTTCTAGTCTCAAATGACCGTTCTGTTCTCTGAGTTAGTATTTTTAAAATACAGCATCAACGGAGCACATATACATGTACTAGTTTATGTATTTATTGTGATTTTACGACATATCATTATAGAATTATCTTTTAATCCCTTGGTAGTTTGTGTTCGATTTCTGGTTTAGTCATCCAATTGTTCAACTGAGTTTTTGTGACTAGATAACTCTGAGAAGGTTTGGGCTTATTTTTGCTGCTCATGGATGATTTTCGCCAGAAATCAAGAATGAACTCCGGTGGTTTAGAATAAAAGTTACACACACGCAATTCTAACTCTTCTTCTTTATCGAAGGAGCATCGATCAGCTCACTGTTCAACGAAGGATTCAAATTTCAAATCAAAGATGGATGCTGACGGTCATGTTTTTAAACGAATTTCGGAGAAAAAATGATTGCAACATTGCAACCCAATAACAATAGTTTTATTCCTAAGTTTACAAGCAGCGACAAAGCTAAAAAAAAAAAAACACTGCAAGCCTAAATAACAGTTTACAAGCGTTTTGTCGACTCTCACGGCGGATGTTTCTTTAAATATACGGTAAGCGTTGATGTGGGTATTGCTGATAAATGTCACATTCGTTAAAACCGCCATAAATAGAACAAATATTATATTATAAACAAATTGTGTTCTTGTACATGCAATCATAAATATCACGTAAATTGCATGTTATTGTCATGTTTGTTCTCGATCTTATGTAAACAAACGCCATCTTATGTAAACAAGCAGTACGTAAAGAGTATTCGATAAGCAGAACACTCAACACCGGGGAGACCCTAAACTTATGAAATTTGATTCAAAATGCCACCAAGTTGTTTACAACATACCGGTATAGCGCTCGCTAATATTCGTCTCTCATAATTTCGCTATAGAATAGGTCACGGTGAGTCACTCTCCTAAAAATCACCACGGTGTTATCGCTCACTATTTAGATGATATATATAAACAAACGCTCGGTTCACACAAAGAGTGTTTTTTGGATATTATCGCATTCATACAAGCAATATATTATACTATTATTATATTCTTGGGAAAATTTTCATAATTTGGTAAATGTTATTTCTATATTATAAATTATAACTTGTAACGAAGGCCATCCGTCCCTTTATACCTACCCCAACATTTACCTTAGTTTCAGAGTTCGCACATTTATCGCTGCTTGTAAAAATAAATCTGTGCAAAAGGAAATTTACTTGCTATCATTATTTGTGTGTTATCTGAATATAATTAACTATTAACTTGATAACATATGGGTAATATTAATCTCCCAAATTGTCGATAATCGATTTTAAAAGAAATCTGACAACATGACCTTGATAAACCGTTATTGTGTGATTCGTTTGTGAGTAACCGTGTCCCACGTCCAGCTTCAATATGGAGGTTTAGATATAAAAGCCTGCCCGTCCAGCAATATAAAACGATACTTTTCTCCACCGTTTGGTGTGAGATCGTCAATGGTGGAACAACTACATTGAGAGTCTGTTGATAAACTCCACATAACACCGAGTGTGAAGTGTTACACACGAGACACAGCCTTATATAATGATGACTTTAATATGACACATTTCGTTTATCACTGACGACTAACAAACTCAATACGTTTATTGGTTGGTTAATTGTGGGGGGGGGGGGGGGTATTCGTCGTTACAGTCGGTATGCCATATCACGACGTAGTCAGTTTTACGGGTGCAGGAAAGACCACGAATATGGCCATTCACCGCGCGTAGAAACCACTGACTCTCGGAAAGCAAATGACAAACTTACCCAGATACAGGAATCTGATTACACTCCCTTAGCGTGGATCAGGAATCCGCGCTTGTCGGGGTTAGTACCAGCTTCGTCAACGCTGAACGGCCTAATGCACTGAGCGCTCTACCGACTGGAGGGCCTATATATGACGGCGTAATGCACTGAGCGCTCTACCGACTGGACAGCCTATATATGACGGCGTAATGCACCGAGCGCTCTACCGACTGGACATCCTATATATGACGGCGTAATGCACTGAGCGCTCTACCGACTGGACAGCCTATATATGACGGCGTAATGCACTGAGCACTCTACCGACTGGACAGCCTATATATGACGGCGTAATGCACTGAGCACTCTACCGACTGGACAGCCTATATATGACGGCGTAATGCTCTGAGCACTCTACCGACTGGACAGCCTATAATATATATGACGGCGTAATGCACTGAGCACTCTACCGACTGGACAGCCTATATATGACGGCGTAATGCACTGAGCACTCTACCGACTGGGCAGCCTATAATATATATGACGGCGTAATGCGGCGAGCACTCTACCGACTGGACAGCCTATATATGACGGCGTAATGCACTGAGCACTCTACCGACTGGACAGCCTATATATGACGGCGTAATGCACTGAGCACTCTACCGAATGGACAGCCTATATATGACGGCGTAATGCACTGAGCACTCTACCGACTGGACCACCGTGGCCGCAAGAGGCTGTGTGACATTACACAGCGAGTAATGTTTCAGAGTAATTACAGCGAGTAATGTGTAATGTTGCACAGCCTGTTGCGAACGGCTTTTACAGCCAGCATCTATTTATAGTCACATACAGCTCACAATATCGCCAAACACAATTATTGATATACGTGCCATCCCATACGATAATCTGTTACATTATATATTGATATACGTACCATCCCATACGATAATCTGTTACATTATATATTGATATACGTACCATCCCATACGATAATCTGTTACATTATATATTAAGAAATATGTTAAGAAAAGTTTAGAGATCTACGGTCCTATTTGTTAAATTAGTAAAACTTTCCAGAGTTTATTTTCTGCTCACCAGGCTATAATGTAGAAAACACCAACTTGCAACCATCATCATTTGTATGACCCAAGCGTCGCGAAAATCTACAAAAGCATCCGTCAGTTTAACGTTGGAACATATTTAATATAAACAAAATCATAATTCAAAACGCTCTTTATTACCTACCTCTTTTGTACGAAGGAAATATTGTTGCTTTTTACACGAGGCGATTATTGGAATTTTTGCTAAGCTGACAAAAGTTCAAAACGAATGTTTCTCATTTGAAAGTCGATAGTTTTATCACTTTTTCGGGGGACTATATCAATCACCGGTGTCCGCCCGTCCATGTGTATATCCGCCCCATATGGTTTCCGAATGATTTCCCGGATGATAACATTAGTTTTAGTTATCTGATTGTTTGAAAATTTGGTATATGAATGTCTCACATGACAATAATGGTCAAGTTTGATATTATTAGCGGAGTTGTGGCCCTTCTCGACTTAGAATTTACTGATTATTCTGATGTCTAATATAATAAAACTATGCGTGTTATCAACATAGACAGTTAGAAACAAAGCTTGATTCAATGGTTTTTCTCAGAATCAAATTTTTCATTTCAAAAAAGTCACTGGACAAATAAAGCCACCGTATTCGAGAGACGTGTGGTTAAGCTGCCTTTTATCTGATGTTGAAGAAGTAGAAATTGTCTTTTTATGCTGTCAAATCGGCAGGGCATCTTTAATATATGATAAGTTGGCCATTAATTTCATCGACTTGACGCCAATTGAAATATTGATATATACCGTAATATGGGATACTCGTTCCATCTGTGAGTAACTACAATTTCATCTTCTAAGCTGGGACGCGACTAGAGGGTTTCCGTTTGGGGGTATCCAACTTAGAACGTCAAAACACACCCTCGTTGACGGCCCTGTCAGTATAAATATTGACCGAAAGTAAGAAAACATGCCACATTTTGTCCAAAACAACAAAGTTCGCACTAACTGCTGGTTAAATAAATAAAACCTATTATTTTCAACTTGAAAATTCTGACCAATTTAGTTATGGGAGCGGGGGGGGGGGGGGGCATCACAGCCCAAAACCCAATGTCGCCATGCGCGATAGCCCAACACAGATATGGATACACAATGCACAGAGTTAGTGCTTCGTTTGTGAGAAATCGTGTTCCACACGCGCTTCAATATGGAGGTTTAGATTAAAAACTTCTAACGTTACTGTCAGACAGACAGACAGACATATGATTTCATTCCTCCATTATTGGATATGAAGTATATACAAACAATATACATGTACAATGATAGGTATAGGTGGTACAGAAGATATGTAGTATCGATTACAAAATATTCAAATGTAACATCATATAATATATGTGGATTATACAGGGGGGTCTGGAAAAAAAATTGCACATATAGGGCCCAAAAAGTTTTTTCCCACCCGAGGGACCCACCACCCCATTTGTGCAAACAAAATATTTGGGGACCAAAATAGTACGCAAGAAACGTTTCATCATCCAATCTTTCCAAAATATTGAACATATCAATTCTATAACAATCAATAACAAAGTACCAGAATGAGTTGCGTCTTTCCTGAGCGAAGATGGAACAACAGTCCTTGTACATGTGCAACACTAGATTGGAGTATGTTGGGGGCACGTTGTTTGGTTATCGTATGATTTTTTGTTCAATAGTTGTGCCAATCGTAGGCACATTGCGAGATAAGGATTTTCATTGCTTTTCAAGGTCGCTACAATGACATTGGATCTGGTTTGACTTTGAGGAAGAATTTAAGGTTATTATCCAACTGGGCATATTATATGTTTTTTAGCGTAATGGGTGGTTATTTTTACTTTTATCATATTTTGGAAATGACCCAGTTCTTGCATAGTTGGGAAGAATGTCATACATGCCATATTTTGTGAGAATTCTATATATTTCTTCCAGAAACCTGTCGCTGGGCGATTATAGATTATGAGGCTGTACAGGCTGAACAGAAATATTTCCAAAGCTTTTCTATGGTTGCTCGGTAAGTGTATTAGTGAGCCCAGAAAGAGCAACTTCCTCCGATTGACTATGTACTCAATTGGTAGCATCCCGAGCAAGGAGAGCGAGAGGATCGTGCTGCTTCTTGTACCCATCTGCTGCACATTTTTGATATACATTATGTATGCCTTTTCAAGGTTCATATATTGAGTCTGTGACAGGTTGAACCTGTCAGGTTCCACCACATTTCGGCGCCATATAGGGCTTTTGGAATGACAACGTGTTTAAACATCTTTAGGTTGGTCATAGGACTAAATTCCTTGGAAATCGGTGAGCGGCAAGCTGCAAAATAGCATTTGCGGATAAGTTCTGATGCCTTTTCAACATTCGGGATATTTGAACTGCTGGACTCCTGGATTATACCAAGGTGTGTCACTTGTTTCGTTTGGCTTATGTGGCCTGATCTTAGGCTCCATGATTGGGAGTCTATATTTTCGCGGTTACTTGATGTATTAAGGACGACTACTTTGCTCTTTTCATGTGAGAAGGAGAAGCGCCATGTCAAACTGTATAAATGGCACATGGTCAGTAATCTGTGAAGACCACCTTCAGTTAGCGAAGAAACGGTGATATCATCGGCTGTCGTCGGGCATGAACCGGACACAAAACTTACATGCATACCATCTGGAGAATCAGACAATGATCTTATGAGGCCATCAATGAAAATAAGATATAAAAAGGGAGATATTGCAATTCCCTGTCTGGTCCCTTGCTCAATGCGAAAATAATTGACAGGAAGCCATTGTAGAGTAATTGGCTTTCTATATCAGAATACATATTGTTTAGTGATAAGAGCATGTGACCTCTTACTCCTTTTTCATATAATTTGTAAATCAATCCTTCGTGCCATACACAGTCGAATGCCTTCTTGGAATCAAGAAAGGCCACAAAGAGACGTGAGTTATTTGCTTTTGCATAAGAAACTCTATGTTGGAGCTCATATGCAGTGACAGAACCCTCTCCTGGAAGCCATTCTACAAAGATGGTCGGAAATGCTTGAAGAATCAGCTCTACTGTAGTCTCCGAATGATAATAATTTCGAACAACTTATATGTGACTGGTAGGAGCGTGATTGCACGATAGCTGTTGGGGTTTTGCATGGGCTTTGGCGCTCCTTTATAGATAGGCACAATAGTGCCCCTTTTCATAGCAAGGTGATATGACTATGTTTGGTGTGATTAGTTTGTACTTAATTATGTGGTTATCGGGTCATAGTCAATGTTATGCTTGATGTTTGCGCGCACAGCGTAACTACGGATATGGCAAAATGATAACTGATAGAATGAACGCAAATTCTAGTGACGTAGTACCCTAATCGCAATTTTTATCAGTATGGCTAACACTGCTCTGAACATCTGTTCATCATTAGCATAATATAGCTTCCGGTGAGCAAGGCAGGGTACCTTTTTGTGGGACTAGGGCACTGTGGCATCACCCATTGCTCACTATGATGTGGGCACAATAAAACATCGAAACGTCTTATCTATCTTTTAAGAAGTAAACTTTACGAACGGTGTTCATGCTCTCGGACCATGAAACGTGAGAACATGAGTTCCATCCATCTTTGATACCTGTTGATGGATATAGTTGTCCAACTCGATGCAGTGGGTGTGCGTGTGTGTGGTGACTATATGGTTACTATATATGGTGAAATATGCCCCTTATTAAATTCACAGGGTATCTCGAACCAACATAAAACACTGCCATGTGATTAGGTGATACTATGAGTAAGAAATTTGTGGTGAAATAAAATATGCTTTATATTCTATTGATTCCTGTAAACTATGTCATGATTCTGTCCATTCAGGTTGTCTGTGAATCGTATATACCTGTATGGTACCTATGAATGTTGGTAGTGAAATTTGGTGTAAATCTGACGACAGTATCAAAAACACTGAGTTTGACAAGATACAGTTCTGTCTCGACGCAAAACCACTTGTATTATATACAGCGGTTTTGATTTTTTTGCAAAATAAGGTATGTTCTAAACAGCATCGACAAATGGTATAAACATTGTCGCCTCGGAAAACAGTTAGTTCCTTTCTCTATTTTATGTGTGATCATGTTTCGCATTCAGCTTCAATGACGTAGAAGTTTACCTATCAATGCTCTCGGTGGAATGTGGCGGTCACGAATTCCATCCACCCGTGATGCCCACTTGACACAGAACACAACACGTAGAATTCACCCAGCACCTTGAATAAAGCTAACAACGCCAAGTAACATCGATATTCTAGACTCTCCGGGTTCATCGTTCGCTTTATTATTCCCGTCTGATCACATGATCCGCGAGATGTCTTGACCCGAGCGCACATAACAAGAGCATACTCGACGTTAAGGAACATTCTCTCGATGACATCATCCAATATAAGAACGTTGGCACTAAAGTCTCCGACTGGCACCGGCCTGAAGGAAAAAGTGTCATTATCGAGAGGATAACTGAACTTTCCAATATGATCGAATGCAAACGTGACAAGATGGCGCCGATAGGTTTGTTTTGATTTTGTGCTCTGATATTTTCGATATTATTTGCCAAATGAACTGATTTAATGTGATATATGTAGATAAATACTAATCGGTAACAGTTATAGACTATGCTGTTGTAAAGTCTACATACACCAGTCATGGCAACTTCGATCAAAAGAACAATGACAGTTTCGTTCAAAACCGCGCCATTCAGGCGAGTGTCAGAGCGGGACGTATTAAGGTCAGTTGAACGTATAGTGCGTATCGACAAAATAAGAGCGATTCAAATAACTGAAGAAGAGTGCTTTGTCACACTGAGGTCAAATGAGGATAAAAACGACATAATAGAGAAAGGTTTCTGGATGTTCGGTGCGAGAGTTAGGCCAAACGATGCCGAAAACAAATGTGTTTTTGTAACTATCAAAGACGCTCCATACCAGATGGAAGACGATATTGTTTCTGAATATTTTTCAAAGTATGGATCGATTGTGCCGGAGAGTTTTAGGAGGAATACTTTTGCCCAGGATGATTGTTCTATTGAAAACGGGACCAGATTTGTACGGATCAGAGACTGTCAGGAAATTCCGAATAAAATTTATGTTGGGGGCTACCAGTTACGAGTGTTTTCAGATATGACCAAAATAACATGTGAGTACTGTCATGAAACTCATTTTCCCACGGTCGTGTGCGAAGAGTCACAGTCAGCCAATCGTGAGTGTACCCGGTGCTTTCAAACCAATCACAGCCGTCGAGAATGTAGAAACAAGGTCGTGTGTAGAGGGTGTCGTAATTCTGGACACGTGATTGCTTTCTGTCCAATGAGAGGGACAGGTGAGGATAACGGTGACGATAAGCGGTGGTGGGATCCGCGAGTTAACGGTGGTCACACTAAACCTAACAATGTATACGCGGAGAGCGACGCGGGCAGTGTTTATAATTCAGTGGACGGTGATATTTTTAAACCCAATGACCCATATTTGCCAATTGGTAACAGCTCGAATGACAAAGAGCCGAAAGCGGATAAGCTACCCCTAGTCATTGATACTGTAGTGCTCGGTGCAAGCAACTGCGCAAGAGTCTATACAAACAAAGACAATATGAGAATTATTCAATATTCAGGGGCTTGTTTTGAGGACATTAAATCTCTTCTCGAAAGGGTTGAAAAGGCACAAGATATAGTCCCTGACCAAGTGAAATCAATAATTATTCACTTGGGCACGAACGATATTTTGCACAAACGGAGCGACGCTATGCAGGTTATTCGCTTGATAAACCGCGGACTTCCCCACATAACTGCCTTGTTCCAAAATGCCCAGATCAGCATGTGCAGCGTACCACCACGGAAGGGCAAGGGGGCCGCGCGACAGGAATTTAATAACGTTGTAATTCTTGTCAACGAGTATATAAAGGGAACATGTGACGATATGAACTATGACTTTGTTGACACTACGGAGTACCTGAAAAATGGCAGCAACATCGTAAAAACGTTATTCGAGAAGGACGAACCTAGCGGACTCCACCTGAGTCCGGAGGGGAAGGACAAGCTGGCAACTTCCTTCGTCGATGCAGCTGAGCGTGCCAAAAGTGGTGCCAAGAAAAGACCCATAGAATTAACACCCTCCCCAGTGAAAACAAGCAAACAAAAGACCGACTCTACCTGATTATGTACCTGTACATATTATCCTACATCTAAAGACATTTTGTGTTGCATTTTCGATGAGAATGATGACGATGACGATGATAATCACGGCAATGAAAATGATGAGGATGTAGATGTAGAATACGATGACGACAATGGTGATAATGACGACGACGAGCATGGTGATGATAACTGTAGAGATGATGATGGTGATGACGAGGATGTCCAGGATGATGATTATGATGATGATGATCACGACGACGATGACGATGGTGACGATAATGATGATGATGATGGTGATGATGACGATGATGATGATGACGATGGTGATGAAGATGATGGTGGCGATGATGATGATGATGATGATGATAACGATGATGATGACGATGGAGTGGGCGGCGGTGAATGTGAAGGTAGAAAAGGGACATTGCGGGTGTTGGCCATAAACGTGTGCGGACTAGAAAAACGTTTGAAATATCCGGAATTTCAAACATTTATCGACAAACATGATATACTATGTTTCTCAGAAACGAAAACACTTAATGGTGTGAAAGTTTTAATTCCAGGTTTTACAGTATATCCGACCAATGGGAGGGAGATGAGTGGATGTGTATCCGGGGGTATCATAGTTGCGGTGAAACACAGTATTGACAAATACGTAAAATTGATAAACTCAAAGTCTTCTCTTGTCACATGGTTTAGATTAGCTTCGAAATTTACTGGGACAGATAGAGACATACTTATTGGTGCCCTATATATCCCTCCAGTAAACACGCGATACGTGAACGATAGTTGGCAAACTGAGATAGAGGCCGAACTGCGAGAACTGCGTTTGGATGCTTCTGTAATTCTTTTGGGCGACGTCAATGCTAGAACCGCAAATCTCAAAGATTTTACTCCGACTGATTATTTAATTGGCGCGGAACACATACTGGGGGAGGGAAATAACCTGAACGATGATATCTGCGGGTGGCGATCAGATTTCGATCCCGGTCCCCGAGCTACACAAGACAAAGGTAAACCTAATTCATACGGATATAGACTTGTTGATATGTGTGACAATATTAGGGTAGCAATCGCGAATGGCCGGTTAGGAAGTGACAAAGGGGTTGGTTGCGTTACAAGCAGCAATAGTAGTCTGATCGATTATGTGCTGGTGAGCCACGACATGTGGGATAAAGTAATCGATTTTCATGTGAATAACTTTAGCAGTTTTTACTCAGATATACACCGTGGACTTACAATGGAACTTTTAGTAAATCCAGAAGACAACACGCATACCACTTCTAACGAATTTATGATCCCACTAGATCCTAAGCCACGCCGATGGGATAGTGAAAAGACAGACGATTTTGTTAAGAATTTTTGTAATATACCCATAGATGCAATGCTTTGCCTGGCGAATAACTTAACGACTCAAAGGGACATCGACCGTCTGTGTTGCGACATAGAAGACAAATTACTTATGACGGCTACCACCACGTTCGGAATGCGCCGCAATAATGGCGCTCGAAGAGCTGAAAAAGGCTCAGAGTGGTTTGATAGCGAATGCGCCAATATGAGAAGGGCATTTAAAAGAGCTAAACGGCAATGTAAAAAACAAACCTCTCAAACTAATAAATTAGCATTGAAACGCGTCGGGAAAGAATACAAGGCACTAATTGACAGGAAAATCAAAATATGGGAGAGAAATCGGAACGATTCGTTAAGAAGAGCGTGTAAAAGCCCAAAGCTATTTTGGAGTACTATCAAGCAGATAAATAGGAACAATACTGAACGAGATTTTGTCAGCGATGTACCATTAAATGAATTTTATACGCATTTCCAAAAAATTAATGAACCTGGTGATACTGATGAAGATTTTGAGCCCCTCTTAAACCAGATGTATGACGAAAATGATGACAGCTTACTGAATGTTAACTTTACCCGAGATGAAATTCTGAGTGCCATTGACCGACTTAAGAGCGGGAAATCTCCCGGATCTGATAACATACTAGCCGAATATATTATAGCTACTAAACACCTGATGATTGACATATACTTGAAACTCTTCAACACCGTATTCAGAAACGGTATCTTCCCAGAGCGATGGACGGAGGGCTTGATTCAACCTATTTTTAAAAAGAAAGGGAAACGGTCAAACCCAGACTCGTATCGCGGAATCACCCTCCTTAGTATAATGGGGAAAATGTTTACATCGATTTTGAATAAGCGCTTAGTTGAATTTTGCGACCAATGCGAAACCATTTCTGAATTTCAGGCAGGCTTCAGGAAAAATCACTCAACTGTTGACAATGTTTTTATTCTCAAGTGCATAATCGACATATATCTTTCAAGAGGAAAAAAATTGTATTGTTGTTTCATTGACTTTAAAAAAGCATTTGACACGGTATGGCGTGACGGCCTTTGGGTTAAAATGATGACAGCAAATATTAATGGCAGAATTCTTAATGTAATACGTAGTATGTATGGAAACATCAAATCATGCGTTGTACAAGGATGCTACCGATCAGAATTTTTTACTTGTAATATGGGGGTAAGGCAAGGTGAAACCCTGTCGCCTTTGCTGTTCTCCATGTATCTTAACGACTTAGAATCATTTCTTGATAACTGTGCCATTGACGGCTTAAAATTCATAAACGACGCGTTTCTCGATACATTCGGAGAGTATATGAAAATAATGTGCGTATTGTATTGCCGATGATACGATTATACTGGCTGAAGACCACACAAGTATGCAGCGAGCGTTGAATGCATTCGCCGATTACGCATCAGCTTGGAAACTGACGATAAATGTAGACAAAACTAAAGCAATGGTATTCAGTAACCGCAAGGGTGACAACAGGGAACTATTGACTCTCTATGACAATTATATTGATTACGTTGATACCATGACTTATTTGGGGATTGATTTTTACCATAACGGAAGGTTCTGCCAAGCGGTAAAGAAAATTGCATCTGTCGGCAAGAAAGCCATATATAGTTTCGTAAGTCAAACAGAAAAATTAAAGTTAAGTAACGACCTAGTTCTCACCTTATTTGATAAAACAATTGAACCAATTACTACGTACTGTAGCGAGGTTTGGGCAATGGAACAATTGTATGAGTTAGACAGTCTAGTCCTGGGATTTTATAAGCAGGTTCTGAGGATGAAAAGAAGTACCCCCACATACATGGTCTATGGTGAAATTGGTAGATATCCCCTGAGCATTAAATGTAAAATGCGTATGCTGAACTACTGGAGGCGAATTCTTGATGGCAAATGCTCCCAAGTTGTGCAAAAGCTGTATCATTTGTTATTGCACCTCAAAGATTCTGCGAAAACTAATAAGCGAGTAACGTGGATTTCGTGCATTAAGGGGTTAATCGACTCTTCTGGACAAAACCACGTATGGGATGCACAATGTATTTCCGGTTTTGATATTAGATATATTGAGAATAGGTTTAAAGACCAATTTATCCAAAAATGGTGGGTGGACATCGATAGTTCACCACGCGGTCGATTCTATCGGAACTTTAAAAAGGAATTTGGTTTTGAGACGTATTTTACGAATTTACCTCGCGATTTGTCACACAACATTATGAGATTGAGGACAGCCAATCATAGACTAGGAGTCGAAACTAGCAGGTGGGGAAAAGCAAGCAAGCGTGGTAAAAACTGTACGTTATGTGGGCAGACAGACGCAAATGACGAATACCATATCATATCCGTTTGCACAATCTTAGTTGGGGCCAGGCAGAAATATATACCACGATGGTTCTGGGAGGAACCTGCTAGATGGAAATTCTACATACTATTAGCGTCCCACAATCCAGAAATCCAGAAAGGCTTAGGCATTGTGACTAAGATAGGACTGAGTAAGATCGAATAGTAGTGAGTCGTCGATGCGAAATAACGATGATGATAATTAATATGATGTATATGACCAGTGCTGTTATTGTTAATGATGGTGTTGTTGTTGTTGTTGTTGATGGTGATGGCGATGACGACGATGAAGATGATGATGATGATAATAATAATAATGGTGATGATAATGGTGACGATGATGGTGATAATGTATTATATTATATGTAAATAGTGTAAATATGTTTGTCAACTCTATATAATGCGTGTTAACTCACGATTGAGTTCATTAAAGCATTCATTCATTAGCAACTCTTTGGTAATTTTATAGAAAAGTTGGTCGACATTTTCCTCGCAGCGATTACCGCTCACGCGGCTGTCACCACGTGACTTGTGTGAGATATCACGTGACACTTGATCAGCAACAATGTTCCCGTATGGTTGCAACTTGGTAATGATATCATCGACAAAATCCAACCATTTCTTCATTATTTTTTCTGATTTTCCCACTGCTCTTCTGATAGCACGACGGCCCCCTGCATTGTTACCTGTCGATGTCATCACGAAGAAATCTTCTAAAGGGTCCTTATTTGAATCTATAATTATAGATATATATGTAATAAAGCCGTCATATGAAATATATTCATATTGTCTAGAATACATCCAAAGATCAACCGTCTTATTAACTGACGTAAGCCGTGATTTAACTGCGTCTATATGCTGGCGGCTGACTGCATGGCTTGAAAACCTCACCAATAAAGATTCGGATACTCGTTGTTTCATGTCATGGGATACAACCCCGGACCCATACATGACCTCTGCTGCTTCTATGGTGTTCCTGATATGAGACATGTGAACTGTCTGCGTGATAGCCGGCTTTGTTTCAGAGAGTTGTCTACTTAAATTATGAAATATAAAACATGTGAGATTCAGCCTTGTGTGTGGTGTCATTCCCGCGATATCATCAGTGATGATAAACAACCCGAGAAGAGACCACAGACGTATCCGGATATATATAAGATCAGATTCCGAGACACCAGTCAACAAGTTCATTTCAGGAACAAAATAATGAGGCAGGAATCTTCCTTTTAAATACTGATCAAGTCTCTTTAATATAGCCACCACTGATAAGTCATTTTCCCAGAATCGAGCGTCCGTCTGCTCGAAATGCCAGAGAGCTGACGTTTTCAGATGGTAGGACGTCAACACTCCCCGGCCAAAATTAATGACGTGTCGGATTCCCTTCAAAAGCTTTATACTGAGTTTCTGGTAAACTAACATTGTTCCCAAGAGCACGACTTCTGCCTTAGCGAACGACAGACAGAAATCGTGCCCACTGTCCGGGTCTGATGGAGCAGGTCGTGCCGCAAGGTGAAATTCCCCAGAGCTAATTAGCGATATAATGTGGTCCGATGGCCATGACCGGTCACGTGTGGAAAATAAGTGTGCTGTCTGTGGTATTCTACTTATTTTTAGTTGTGGAACAAGGTCGATTGTGATGGATCCACCTTCGAGTATCTTACCAACCTTTGATAATCCATCAGCCTCTTTAGTTTTTCCAAAGATCTCTTCATGCATGTCTCTGATAGGATCAGCCAGCACGTATTTACCGTCACCCAAGAGAACGCTTGGTACGAGCCCTGCTAACCCCTCAGTAGATATCCGGACATAACACGGGAGGTCATGTCGGTATCTCAAGCTGGATTCATCTATTATTATGTTTCGAGGTTCAATCAGAGTATCTAGATCACTTCCATCAATATCCACACCGCTCGCCACGCTCCCCACTAATGTAATTTTATTACGATCAGTCGACTGACGAGCATTTTCTCTGCTGCAAGACCCTTGTAGCAGAATCCGATTATAACACCGAGATAGCTCACGTGAGTCCTCACTGCACCGACTTCGTGACGAGGACGCCATAATTAATAAACGGACAACTTATGCTGGCCAACCCTTTGTACATGTGTCGATTTTAATACGATGGTGTCATTATTAATCCACGTGTCAATGTTGGAGATCCAAGAGTTTGTTCAATTCACGTGACGTTTTTCTGAAGAAAAAAAATGAACATAAAAATGTAATTTGGTTTTTTTTTATATGACGGGTAGAATATATAGCGTACGTGGATATAAATTAGATTACTTGAGGGGTGTTAGCGATGGTCTATTATAAATCGGGGTGGGATAAAAATAACACATAACATCTGTCTGTAATTTATTTGTTTTTAATTAAATAATATCGATTACTGTGACACGATATTGAATAACTATCAACCTGTTTGAAATTATAACCCAATTTCCTAAACTTTGTTAACATGAAAGTTATTTTTAACTTCACTGTTCTCAGGCACCAAGAACACGAAGTACCGACATATTAAATAATATAATTTATACTATGTCCAACATCTTATCATAGTCTGAGAAAGTTTCATTTGTTTCCTGAAGTTAATACAGAAGTGAAGAAAACGCTCTTTATTAATACCATATAATGAAAAGAATATCATTCAACGCTCTGTGTCGTTTCCAAGTTGAACTTGTCAACCTACATCCGGGTGGATCCAGACCAAAATCCCAATTTTTGGAATAAACGTTCACATTGTTGTGTCCCGACTCTAAGATATGTTGTAAAAGTCCAACCAAACAGTTAATATGACTAAATATTCAGGGGAAATTCGGTCTTGTTTTGGAACCTGGGTCTAACAAAAACAATACACTTAAAGATCTATCATAACCCGGCCATCTTGTCATTCTGAAAATTCCCATTATTTTAGTCACCAATCGATGAAATGAAATCCTTAGTGAAATTTAATTGAAAATGTGACCACAATGAGTGAAAGAAACCCCATCCCCAACCCCTAACAATGTATTGTCGCCTCGTCCCTGATGAAGGAAATTGGTTATCCAGAGGCCAATAATTTATTGTCTTCATAACGGTAAGTATAATGTCGGCCAATAAAGCGAATGCGAATAACATTTTCTCTATATATTTTGTACATATGGATTTGTTTGTAGTTGTCTCACCATATATTATCAGTCCATGTGCTGAATTCTACCCATGAAACAGTTTGCGATTAAAAAACGTGTACCGGTACGGTTAGCTATCCGTAGACGTACCCGTATACGTAACGATTCGAAATCGCAAACTCGCTATTATGGAATACAAACCAAAATGAAATTCTTAAATTAGAAAGGACTCATAGATTTTACAAAAAAAACGATACTGGGATTCGAACCCATGATCCGGGCCGATATCTCTCTGGGCTTACATGGTATTCATTCAATAGAATTCTGCATAAATAAAAAGAAAGTGTCATTATTATCATCCTTGTGTAATGTTGAATGCAAAAATAACAAAATTGTTAAACAAGTTTTACTTCACAGATTGTATGAATATACGCTTTTTTTCTACCACTGAATCCCGTTTATCTTGTTCAAAAAAATACTTCTGTGACATTATGAAAATACTTGATCAATATGACTTATTGAATTACTTTTACCATTTTGCCACAGCGTCTTGTTTTCCAGACAAAAACTCAAGGAAACCATTTTTTAACATATAGGGATGGAAACATCACACGCGGATGCATGGAAATCAAGAACAAATTCTGTCCCAAGTCTTTCACTCTTCAATAAAATACACACATAATTATGTCCTATGTTTGGCGCTTATGTAAATTATATTGTTCATCTATTTTTTTAACCAAATAGTTTGGTAGAAGTTGATTGTGGAACAATGTAATACTCTCACTTCTAGATTAATTAAATTGAAATCTTAGCAAGTCACCCTACTACATGTGGGCGGAATGAGACAAGTGAAACTCAAACAACTACATATTATAATGCTGGATGAACTCAATTGCGTTGCCTGCCGATTTTTTTATCATAGTAAATGCCGTAGATCTCATATCATTCATACCCGGTTAAGATTGAAATGCAGCCACCTGTTATGACCTGAAAGATAATCATGTAAAAATATTCCCTTTCTGTTTATGTGGGGAACTTGAGAAAACTTACCACGATTTCTTTGAATTAACAGTTTATCAAGAGCCCAGAACTTCAGAAGAGAACTATATGACCCCCTACCCAATGTAGCCATATCTGAGAATACTATAATGCGGGAATCAAGGGAGCTTAGCCAGCGCGAAAACAAAAAAATATTTAGTGCAGTACAGACATAAATTATGAGAACAAAAATATTTCCATGATTTGCACGGGTAACAAATTGCTTTGGATTCCGGCCGCGTTATGCGGCAGCTCGATATTCCCCATTATATATGTAGTACTAAATGTCTTCCGGTAACGATTACTTTGTATGTTACTTACTTGTAACTATTCTGTATATACGTGAAATGATTCCATATAAAGGATGCTGCGATATTCACAGTGAACACCATTGAAATAGGAATTGGCCATTACGTTTGACCCCTCCAATGGAGCCTGACGCATGCATATTACTATAGACGAGCATCATTTTTATCACGCAACAACTCAATTATTGAAAACTCCCCACCATTGTCATCATTTCACGATTCATCTCCTGTCTTCTACTTTCTCACCCCTCTCCCCTCCCTCTCTCTAACTCTCTCCCTCCCCGGTCTCTTGCTATTCCTAACACTATCTTCTCCCTGTTTCCATCCCTAACTCAAACTTAGATATATATCTCCATTTCTCCTAATAACATTATTACAATCCTTTACCGTCTGATCGATACCCCTCCCCCACTTATTGGGGATGGGGCACGTCGCCAAAGAGGCGAAGACTTCATATAAGCCCTCGGGCCTGTTGTCCTTGTTGTTGTCCTCATTTCCATACATTATCTCTTCTATTTTGCATATTTGTATCATCTGTATATTATGCTATGTTTGATTTGAAAATAAAAATATGTTTATACTAAATGCGTTGCCACTAGATTTTTAGAGAGAAAGAAGAATAGTATAGTCTCAATTATATCCACGATTTAGTATTTTTAAACACTTGTAAAGTAGCTGAAATATTTTATGGAACATGCATGGCGATATATATGTATACTCAAACTTTTATTCAATCAAATGGGAAATCCAATTGATGATTTAAAAGGAGCGATGCAAGTTGATGAATGATTCATTCCAGCAACATCTGAAAACATAATCACGTGACAATGACGTGCTCACTGATCGAACGAAAACCAAGCATAAACGTGTACACTTACATGTGGACATTTATTATCATTATTAGTTCGGTCATATTTGTCGCTCTTCGTATATATTTCATCCGGTGTCCGGCCTTAATCGTTCGCAACATAGCGGTGTATTAGTGGCTTTTGATAACTGTTTGCTATGTGATTGTATAACATGCGCGACAGCTCCACAATAAAAATCGTCCCTATTCCAATTATCTTAACAGAGTAATGGCTCTTGTTTCTAGTTATATCAATTAGTTATATTAATTATAGAGCTACAGTACTGTATGTGGTATAACGTGTGATCCGACCCTCTTATCTCCTCTCGTCCCTATACATTATTTTAAGGCTCAACGTGACGAAGTCAAGTTTGCATGGCGGTCAGGAAATGTTTGAATATCTGGCTATATACCCCGGAGTCTCTCGTGAACAAGGATCTCAGATAATATGTAAAGGACTTGGAGGAGCGTGTCTAAATGGGAGCAGTCGATTTTTTCCGAAATTCTGTTTAAAAACATATAGCCACAACCACCCATCTTGGATTTCAAATTTTAATCAATGCTCACACAGTGTACCCCGCATTTATTGGAGAAATGTTTTTGAAATTTGAGCAGACAAGTTTAGGATTACCACAAGATGGGAGCATTGACGGATTTTCGACGAAATGCATGGCCGCCGGCAGCCATCTTAGCTTTTATAATGTGCACGACTAAATGCTTTAGCACACCATACAGACCACTTCCCGTACCCGGGTGACCACCAGATGGGAGTTTTACATTGTTTACGAATTTTTCTTTAGATATGGCCGCCACCCCGGCCATCATGGATTTTATTCCTTGCATGACTAAAACCTTCAGCACACCAAGCAGGTTACACCCTGAACTCATCGTCACTAAACTCCATATGTATCATTGGGTGACAACTAGATGGGAGACATCGATTTTTCCGAAATTCGTTAAAAAACGGCCATCATTTTATTTGAAATTCGAATCCATGTACACACTCCGCAGCCCGCATTTATCGGAAACTATTTAGAAAATTTACAGGCATGTTTATGATCACCTATAAATGGGTTTCATAAAAATAACATGGCTGTTGGCAGCCATCTTGAATTTAACTCTTTGCATTAGTAAATACTCCGACATGCTCTATGCAGTCAACATTATTATTTTTAATCTGATTAATCCCAGACTCCATATGGCTCTTCGGGTTTACCTCTGGTATTATACTTGAACCTTACCTTTCCTCGATCCGAAAGCTTATCGCTCCATTGACTGTAATGTATGGAATTATCCCCACTAATTTATATTTTCTCTCAACTCATAAAATTAGTAATTCAGATTTATGTTACTTCGTGAACAATGTAGTTGTGAACAATCATCCAAATGCCAATAATTGTGAAAAATAACAAGGATCAGTTTTGCCTGACCAGAGAATACAATCATATTACAGATCGGTCGCATCTTCTGAAATACGAAAAGAAAGATAAATTGAATGTACTCCATGTAAATAAAGAGCAAATTTGTGAACAGTTATCAAATTCTTTTTTATCTTCTTCATAAGTCATTGCTTCGTATGTAATTTTCTATAAACCATAACATATTATATGTATGCAGCTATAGCCAAATGTCGGATAGTGCATCCATAGCGACGGCACATTTTACCGATAAAATAAAACACGGTGAATTTTTCCAAAATAATAGTCTAGATAAAAATCAATTACAAACCAATCTGCTATCAATATATAAAGCCAAATCGAGGGTTTATGATATGTGCACGCAAACATGGATCCCGGATTCTACACTATACAAGGTGTTCAGTAACTTGTGTGTCGCGGTTAACATAAAGTGTCAGACAGTCTTGTGTCCATAATCCACGGATCGTAACAAGAACCTAGCGCTGATTTTTTATGTATTTTCTTCTTTTTGTGACATATCTTTTAATTTATATCATAACGGGCTTACCAGTTTCCTATGTCGAAGAAATTAAAGTCGTCTCTTCTCAACTGCTGGACAGAGGGTGTCAAACGACCGTTATCGCCACGGGTGAGCACGGGTGTGTTGATGCTAGGCAAGATACTATGACCCCCAGTCCTGGTTCCACACAGAAAGATAAAGAATGTGGATACAACGTTGAGTATCTGATGAAATCACTATAAATTCGTTAATCCTGGTCCGATTTCATGGATTAATATAAGGAAGTGAAGATCGAACTTCAAACGTCACCTGACAGACTATAATTCACTGTTTCCGAGGCGGGAACATATTATCCAGTACACCATGTGCAGCATGGTCAGATAGCTATGTTCTATTTCCAAACGAAGTCCATGCAATATAGGGCAGCTATCTCGTAAATGAATCACGAAACATGCCATACTGAAGTCAGTATTTGAAAAATATCTAATAGGGATTCACGATTAGATAGCGATTGGTATTCAATCTGAGTAACACGTGGTCAAAATGTTTATCCTTATTTATTCGGAAGGGGAATAACCGGAGCCAACAAGGCAATACTAAATAAACTTCCTTTTGGAATGATTATATTGACTAAATATAACGGAGATAATCATAAATTAATAATAACAAAAAGTTTTAAAATGTTTTCTTTAAAGAGGGTTTTTAAAGATAAGGGTTTCTTTAAAAGACCAATTTTTTTTTAAACGCATTAGGTGGTTTTTCCTGACAATACTCATGCATACCTTCTTTTAAAGGAGTTCCATAGCTATGGCGTTTGTTGTTGTTTGTGTTAACGAGAAGAGATAGAGAGAGAGAGAGAGAGAGAGAGAGAGAGAGAGAGAGAGAGAGAGAGAGAGAGAGAGAGAGAGAGAGGAGGGAGGGAGAGAAAGAGAGAGAGAGAGAGAGGGAGGGAACGAAAGAGAGAGAGAGAGGCAGAGAGAGAGAGAGAGAGAGAGATGTGCCATGTTTATCCATATATAATATTCTCCAGAATATAATTTCATCCAGAAATATATATGTGTTAGTATCAGTCTGACAAACTGGACGAAAAAAAAACACGCTATACATTCATCATTTTGAAATCTGAACATGAAAATGTCAAACTATAAGCATCTAGACTGGCACCAATCTGTCAATTTGTTGGAAATTTCCAACCTGACACCCCTCCCCAAGCTTGGACAATTTCCAACTGATGGACATTTCATTTTAATATTTGACCAAAAGTAGATAAATATGCAAATTGTATTAAAAAAAAAAAATCTCCGCTAATTAAAGGCACGTGAGGCCTTAGTTGTCGAAAATATTCATATTTGTTCTAATCACCGTAAACAGAAAAACATTAAAACGCATACAGTTTCGTTCATATATACCATGACCATCACGTAAACAGCATGTTATCATAAAGAACTACTATATTTTACCTAAGCAAGAGCCTGATTGTGTTACAGATGACAGCACAATGCTACTGGCTAATCACACACAAATGGCATAAACGCTCTTTATTAGTTCCATATTAGGAATTCACCAACAAAGAACGCTCTTTATGTTTACCATCATAATATAAACAAACACCAGAAAAGTAACTTTTTATGCTTTTGTTTACATAACAATGGTCAAACATTTGACAATGACATACTGTTTATGCGATATTTCTTATTTGTATACGGACAAAGTCTGTCTACATTTTGATGTCCTTTCTGTTTGTGGCGATTTTTGACGGGTGGAAATATTTTCACAGGATACCCACCGCCAAAGCCAACCGTACCTTTAACTGGCTGAAAATCAAACTACGAGAACAATTTCAATGTATTGTTGGTGTGAATGTTCCAGCTAATGTTTTGTCAGGTATGAAATTTCCAACTGTTGAACATTTTAACCAAAGTTGAGGGTCTGAGTCGCTGCACCCATTCAGCATGTTCTCCGTCTGCTTCTACATAACGATATTAGTGCTAACTGATCATTCGGCGTTTCGTACAATCTCGATCGGTTTATTATTTATAAAATCCAAACTGTTCAATAATCCTAATCGTAGCCGTTACGTTTTGCGAAACGTTTTGTTTTGTTTGCTCCCCACCTGGCCCCACGTGAATTTTACGGATTCGAATAGCTGTTCGCATCCGTTACTCTATCCGTCCGTCAGTTGTGAAACCTCTCTATAACCAGAATCCTCTTCTTGTTTCGGAAAATTCTGAGCCCGTCTGCACCCCCATGTTTTATCAGTATAATATGTTAATCTGTTGTATGTTTATTTATGTTAATGATATTAATTAAACGAACATGGCTCATTCGAACCGCCAAATTGTGTCTACGTAATTTGAAGGGGTGATTACCAGAAGTAGATACATGCACCAAATATTGATATACCGGCTTCATGTGCTCACATACCATTTTCATTGCTGTTTTCAAATTTTCGCCAGATTTCAGACAAACGCTCTTTATTTCTACCATATCAGGAATATACTAACACAGAACGCTCTTTTCTGTTCCATGTCGTGCAAATGGCTGGGGTTTTTTTTGGGACACAAACACCGTGTTCATAGTTGTATTTTCCATAACTGCAATTCGTATTTTTTGGGGGTTACAGAATGCTCGAAGAAAAGTAGTTCAGATATGTATTGCACACCCAATGGCTTATTTGTGCGAAATACAGCAAAATACAGAAGATTTCAAAACGTTCAATAAACAATTGCGTATTGTTCTTAAAACCGATTACGTCTACAATAAGCGCTCGTTTGTGCAATTAAATAACCAATATAGACCTAAATTTTAGTACAGTACAAGCTACAATCTTCAGGGTGTGCAATAAACATAGAACACAGTTTTGTGAACATGTTAACGTTATTGCACTCGTTTCTCATGACGCGAGGTAAAACTCGAACCTCAGGTTCTCATTTTACCATCGCGTCACAACAAACTCGTGCATTAACGTTATCATGTTCACACACTTGTGTCGTTCTATCTATGTATCGACCTATTTCGATACTGGGAACAACTCAAAGGCGACTAATATCATGTGTATTTTGTAGCGCAAATCACCATGTGGCTTCAATAGCACATCGATCTTACCACTTATTATGACCTGATAACAACATAATTAAGTACAAAATAATCACGGCAAACAGAATCATATCAACTTACGGTGCGTTGCAAGAAATTTGAACGAAACGATTTTCTCACAAAGTTGACACAAATCTACTAGTATATAGTCAATTCTGCGAAAAATATTTTGACCGTCCAACAAATTTACGACTATTATTAGCCATCTGTAATCGTTATCAGTCACGTGTTCATTTTGCGGAAGGTGTCTATTATTGAACAGCACATTGAAACTAAGAAGTGTAGAATTCGTTATTGAATGTAAATATAATAACAGAATCTGATGTATATTGTTGAACAGCACATTGAAACTAAGATGTGTATAATTCATTATTGAATGTGAATATAATAACAGTTACGGTGAATACACGTCCTAAGTCTTAAGTTCGTCTAGAGATCTCTACTCCGATGAACAGAGGCTCCTAAGGCTGCGTGCAAAAACTGGTACATTTGTTTGATATCTTTTTTCAGGAATATCGTCATAGAAAACTACCTGGTGTCAGAATATAAAGGGCAACATTGCGTATAAATGCATCTTTATCAAAACTACCCCAAAGATAAGTAAAAGTCCCTTACTTCCACATGTAATGGTACAACTATATTTATGGTGTATTCTTGTGAGATAATGTAATGCTAAAGGTGTCTATTATTGAACAGCACATTGAAACTAAGAAGTGTAGAATACGTTATTGAATGTGAATATAATAATAGTTACGCTGAATACACGGAGTCCTATTATTATATTATACTCATTATTTATGTGGGCAGTAGCCTTTATACGTATTATATTCATAATAACAGAATCTGATGTATATTATTGAACAGCACATTGAAACTAAGAAGTGTAGAGTTCATTATTGAATGTGAATATAATAATAGTTACGCTGAATACACGTCCTAAATCTTAAGTTCGTCTAGAGATCTCGACTCCGATGAACAGAGGCTCCTAAGGCTGTGTGCACACACTGGCACATTTGTTTGATATCTTTTTCAGGCAAATCGTCATAGATAACTACCTGTTGCCAGAATATAAAGCACAATATTGCGAATAAAATGCATCTGTATCAAAGCTACCACAAAGAGAAGTAAAATTTCTGTACTTCCCCATGTAACGGTGCAACTACCTTTATGGTTTATTCTTGTGAGATAATGTAATGCTATGTATAGGCAAATTTCGGTAACACCGTTACGGGTGGAACTACGAAGTTTTTAGAAGTGTAAAAATGGTCCAGGAGATGAGGGACCATGTAGGCTGACAAATTAAATAAGTCGCTCTTTAAAAGCATTCGGCCTTATGCCTTCTTCGGTTGACATTATTCAGACAGAATCACATGATGGCATTCGGATAAACACACAAATAACAATCATTGTTATTTGAACGCCGTCGTGTGATTTTGTCTGAATAATGTCAACTTCTTTCACAAAACTTTTACTGCTCACATAGTTAGCTGATGTACAGATGCATTTTAAAAGCATTTTTGAGTTTATTCTGAGAATTATGTTTTGACCGTCCAACAAACTTACGACTATTATTAGCCATTTGTAATCGTTATCGGTACGTGTTTATTGTGCGAAAGGTATCTATTATTCAACAGAACATTGCAACTAATATGTGTAGTATTCGTTATTGAATGTGAATGTAATAATATAATAATAGTTACGCTGAATACACGCGAGTTCTAAGTTCGTCTAGAGATCTCGACTCCGATGAACAGAGGCTCCTAAGGCTGCGTGCACACACTGGCACATTTGTTGATATATCGTCATAGAAAACTATGTGGTGTAAAGTTATCTGGTTCAGTTTTTATCAAAACACATTAATATTGGATAAACTGTCATTTGGACTAAAGTTCCCAGTTGTGTGAGCAAAATAAGTAGTGTTTTATGTGGTTTCGGACCAACATTAGTGAAATTTGCAGGTATGGAGGTGATGGGTTCCCGAAAATGCCAGATGCAAAAAAAAACGCATACCTTCCTGCTATTTTTTACACCCCCCCCCCCCCGTATTGACGAACAGTTTACGAATGTTGTTTATGGTCACGTTGCCTTGTATTCAGTTCCGCCCATCGTTGTTATTACTGAATTGTGTTATCCACCTTGTTGAATAGAGTGTATGTTTACTTGCTTCGTTTGTGGTCATGTATAATATCTATCTTCTAAGATGTAACATTTACGAACGGTGTTTATGGTCTCGGGCCATGACAGGTGAAACATGAGTTTCATCCATCTTTGATGCCTGTTGATGGACATGGTTGTTCACATCGATACAGTGTGTATGCATGGTAATTGTTGTGCCGGAGGTTACAGGGAACTAACAACGGTGGAATATGCTATATATATTATATTGATTCATTTAAACAATGTTCATGATTCTCTTCAATCAAATTGTCTGTGAATTGTACATATAATTATGGTATACCTGTGAATGTTAGCAGCTAAATGTTCTGAAAATCTGACAGTAGTATCGAATTTACTGAGTTTGGAATGATACAGGCGTGGCTCGAAGCAAAACCATTTGTGATATGAGTTGTCTTAATGAGTGGCGGTTTTGAATTTTGCAGAATAATATATGGGACATCATCAATCAATTTTAATAATTTTAAACCCAAAATAAATGTCGCTAAACAAAAACATTTAGTTCCTTCTTCGGGTCTATATGTGATCATGTTACGCATTCAGCTTCAATGACGTACAGTTTAGGAACATTGATCTCGGCGGAATGTGGCGGCCATGAATTCCATCCAACCTTGATGCTTTTCTGACGCCAGGGACAAATTGCTAAAATCAGTTAGCACATCACTGACTGCATATAACGCCATGAAACTCTGATATTCTATACTTTCCGGATTTGTCGTTTGCATTAACATTCCTATCAAACCATTTGATCCACGAGACACCTTGATCCGAGCGCGCACAAGGAGTGCGTACTCGATGTTAAGGAACATTCTCTCGATAATAATATCCAATGCGGTAATGTTTGTCATAAAGTCACCGACTGGCTCCGGTCGCATTGAATAGGTGTCATTATATAGAGGATAACTGAACTTTTCGATGTGCCCGACTGCAAACGTTAGCAACTCTTTTGTAATTTTATTGCACATTCTGTCGATATTTCCCTCGCATTGATTGCTGCCCACGCGACTGTCAGCACGTGACTTATGTAACATATCACGTAATACGTGGCCAGCAACATTGTTCCCACATGTTTTTAATTTGATAATGATATCATTGACGATAGCTAACCATTTATTCATTATGACTTCCGATCTTCGCAATTCTCTTCTGACAGCATGACTGTCCCCTTTATTTGTATCTGCCGATCGTATCACGAAGAACTCTTCTAAAGGTTCATCAGTGGAATTGAGAATGGCACACATAAATGTAACGCAGGTGCCACGTTCAAGAGGGTACTGTTGTCTGTTTTGTATCTGCCGATCGTATCACGAAGAACTCTTCTAAAGGTTCATTAGTGGAATTGAGAATGGCACACATAAATGTAACAAAGGTGCCACGTTCAAGAGGGTACTGTTGTCTAGAATACATCCAAAGATCAATCGTCTTATTAAATGACGTAAGCAATGATTTCATTGTGTCTATATACTGGCGTCTGACTGTATGGGTAGGACACCTCGTCATTACATATGCTGATACTCGTTGTTTCATGTCATGGGATACAATCCCTGTTCCATACATTACCTCTGTTGCTTCCAAGGTATTCACGATATGAGACATATGACCCGTCTGCGTACAAGCCGGGTTTGTTTGAGAGAGTTCAATTATATTACCAACTATCTCCAGCTTTGCGCCTGATATTATTCCTGCGATATCATCAGTGATCAGACACAGCCATAGAAAACAACACAGCCGCCTGCGGACATATATAAGATCAGATTCCGAGATACCGACCAACAAGTTCATTTCAGGAACAAAATAATGAGGCAAGATTCTGTCATTCAAATACTGATCAAGTCTCTTCAATGCATTGCGGTGGCCCTGTGTATAACGGCTCACCGGCGGGGAAACAATTTTCACCATCGGTCCCGGTTAGGTGAGTTTTTGGTTTTTCATAAACCAGTTGTTTTCAAGAAAGCTGTCTTTTTCTATGATAGGCGTAACGCAAAAAGCAATCCTTGATGCCATGAATGTTACAGATTCCTTTGACAAACGTGTATTCTTTGAATATTCTGACGCGGTAAGCGGGCTTATCCCAAATATTATAAAATTTAAACAAGTTCAATGTATGCAAGTTTGTTTGTGGGCGAAGTTCGACATCCAAGCTCTCTGACTGTTGTGAAGCGTATGATATATGTTTGGATCAAGTGTTCGAAAATTTAATTTCCGTCGATGTACTTGGCTCTATTTTGTGTACGTTTATAGCACTCTTCAAACTTGTTATGAGATGATCGTAGCGAATTTCTGCATAGACACATGTTGGCCTGATTTTTGCGACGAAAAGTTGGCATATTGAACTGGGATTGGGTGCCATTATTAACCAAGATATATACGCATTCGGAATAGTCGGAACGCTCTTTAAAAAATACTTCTTCAAATATTTCCGTTATTTCGTTAAAACACTTCTTCAAATATCTCCGTAAAGGTAAAGGTACATTCTGTATAGAGTTATTACCCTTGAGATTAAATATGAAGCTAACATGCAGGATTATGTCGTGATTTAGTGGACAATCCCAAGCTCGCGTGCCACGCGTGGTCGGATTGGCCATTAATTAATGAAAATTTTAGGTACGGATTGTCCATTTATAAATGGACAATCCTTAGAGAATTGCCTGGTCTGGACTTGGTGACCGTGGTCTTCATGTGTTATAACTATATAGCTCATTATGTGTCAATAAAATTATCATGGCAGAACATTATGTGGTTAATATGACGGGAGCTTTTGAAGAACCATAAAGTGTACGTGCATTTCATAATTGAAACATGAGTATTTTGGAGTGCATGTGAGGACAAACGTTTTCTGATTTTTCCGTTTTTGCTAATTTGTTCCAGCCATTATTTTTACACCCACCCCCTAGTAGCACGAAAACAAGGATTTACGAGAGATAAAACAACACCGAATGTATTTCCTTGCATACTATAATGATATATGAATAGTATGTGCTTTTTCTTCAGTGTATTTTCTCATAACAATCAGTCCAGTTGAATTTTTATGTCAGATGCTGTTTGAATTATTCTTTTGTTAGACTGGTAGATAGGTCTACTTAGCTCATACTCCATATTGTAAATTTGAACAATCAATTATAAATAGCTACATTATGCTACATTTTGAAAACAAAACTGTCCGAATTGGTAACAAGCAAAAACATTTATCTATGCTGGATTAATTAATAACTATGGTAAAAACAAATACAAGACAATAATATTCCATGTGTGATCTGCTATTACACTTTGAGATGCTGTGTACTTATCAAACTGACAGTTTTTATGAGTAAACTTAAGTTGACATTGCAGCATGCTGCAACATTCCACCACCTAATCAGACTTATTGGTATATAATTCTCTTTGTTATATGCTTGATTTGAGTGATTAAAGCCACATTGCGGTTTGCGCTCCAAAAAACACAACATAATATTCGCTTTTGAATTTTTCTCGGTATTAAAACAGATAATTACATGCATAAACTACCTTTCTATGGCAAATATGTGTCACAAAAAGACGCATTCAAGTCATGAAATTACACAAATATCTGGGTGTTTGGGACCCAAACAATCCATCTTCCATTTTCCATCATTGTCGGTACGCGATAAGGCGTTTCAATTTGATCATGTGTGTCCATGCGACAACAATGGTCTCTGGTGACAAGAATTTAATGATAGAACAGTCCTCCTGCATTTATCAGCAACGTAGCGACGATGAGTTTTCAGGCAGGAACATAATATTACTAATATAATAATAATTAATTATTATAAGAATTATGTACCATATCAAAGTAAAAGATGCCAGCTTCATGTTCCGCACTGGTGTGAAATTTGAAAGTGGTGTCGTTGCTATGGGAACGGCATGTAAACAATGTAGACACATTTTGAGGAAAAACAAAGGTAATTCTATTCTAGAGACTGAAACCGGTGGTGAAGATGCTGCTTTTGTGTTACTTTTCCATGTCTATTTTCAAACTACTCCAATATAAAATGGGGTAAACAGGTGTGTTATGTAGATTGTTTGCCATTTTGGGACAGACATTCTACGTTATATGGTTTACGACTAAACATTGTTTGTGTATATTTCATTTTATTACTAACTTCAGTAGTTGGTGCACCTATCACAGATAAGTGTTCGCGTTTTTATATTTTCGATTCTGATAACTAAAGCGCTTTTTGAAGAAATGTTGTTGTTGTTGTTGTTGTTATTGTTGTTGTTGTGATTGTTGTTGGAATCTGATGATACGGGTACCATCGAATCGGATAATGTACCAATATCGGAATATTTTAAAGTTATTTATTAGTCTGAATTTTTCAACCATTTATTGTTTTCAAGAATGCTATATATCACCCACCACGCGTCTTCCGCTGGCGACATGCATGTTACTCACTGGCAGGTAGTTAGAAAGAACAGCGGCATTGAAGTTCAATCAAACAAGATGGCGACTTAAACGGGTGAAATTTTTTTGATGGGAATCAAAACACGTATAAATCAACCTGTATAGGCGGTATCCTGCATCACAACAAGTAGCGTCGAAGACACAATCGACCGACTGGTCATATGATCGCAGTGAGTGACTTGATTGCATAAAATACATATAAATAAATCAAGTTTGAAAATCCACAAAAACACATCACCAATTGTCGTGCAACTTTTTACTACTGAGAAATATGCCTGACAAACGTCTACCAGCATCAACATCAAGCGCTGATGAAAGCTTGCATACGGAATCGGTAAAGCCTAAACTAAAGCAAAGGCCTTCTAAACAGTGACTGAGATCTTAATAAATAGAAATTTAATGCATCAAATACCAGCATGTCCGCGATAGTGGCGAGTATTTGAGTACATGACGTCATCAATAATATCGGTTGACTTATTCCCGTTTCATTTGGGTCACACAAAAGTGTGTGCCCGTGTGTTTCAATTTTTTAAAACGGTTCATTAACACAGGCTGGTCGCCATATTTCTACGTCATCATCATATCAGGAAATTGTAATAGGTAGCTGAGAACGATTTATGACGTTGACCGGTCCTGATTCTGGCCGATGCGCCATGTAAAATGTCTGAAAGAAACAAGTCATATTTGTTGAATAATAGACATGATACAGGTGAGATACATTGATTCTGCCAACGGCATACGTTTCTTCAAATATAGAGGCGCCAGTTGCTGTAAAAACATCGCAGTTTAATGGTAAATTGGATGAAAAAATAGACTTTAACCTATTTTATTTATCGACAATGACGACATGACCAAATTTCGACCCAGGTGCTTGATGCACACCTGGTACTTCTATACAAGGTAAGTGGTCTAATTACTTCAAAATCCAAAATATCACTCAATTATCACTGTTTAGAAGGCCTGTGACTAAAGGCGGTATTGCCAAATTAAAAACAAAAAACAACACCTAGCCAACCAACATTGAACTTTGGTCCTGACCCCAAAAAACAAGTCAATAGTAGCTCAGCCATTGAGAAAAGTTTGGAGTTGATAAATAAGAAACTGGATATGCTTGTGACAACAGAACAATTAGATAATAGACTTAAGCCGTTGGTGAAAGTGGATGACTTGAACACAATTCTGGAAAAGATGAGAGGTGACTATGACAAAAAAATAGTAGATGTGAGGGATGAATTTGCAAGCAACATTTACAAATTAGAAAAATCAATGGTTTCATTAAAGCAAGAAGTGAAACAGCTAAACGATGATTCAGATGATAAAAGTGATGAGATAGTAAAACTCAAAGAAGTGAACAGAAAGCTAAATGATAACATCAATAATCTAGAGCAACAGACAAGGAAGGAGAGTGTGAGAATATTCGGGATAGATGGTGACAGTAAGAATGAAACTCGGCTGGAATGCGAACAGAAAGTTGTAAGAATGTGCAATGATAAGTTAAGTATGAAAATATCATTGTCAGATATCAGTATTGCACATAGACTGGGTCACTATACTGACAATCAAGATCAGCCTAGACCTATGATATGCAAATTTGTATCGAGAAGAACAAAGAATGAAGTGATTGGTGCAAGAAAGGTGCTGAAGGGGCAAAAGACTGTCATAAAAGATGACCTCACCCAAATAAACAATATCTTGTTGAAAACAGCAAAAGAAACACAAGGGGTTAAAGATTCGTGGACAATGAATGGTAAAATATTCATAAAATATACTGATGATAACAAGAGAAACAAAGTTATTAAATGTTTGAGAGACATATAATTAAACATTCCCATAATGTGCAGATTGGAAATGTTTGTCTATTGTTTGATCATCAGCCATGTCCACTAAATTGTAGTGAATATTATCAGTCCACTATGTCCATTAGTATATGGTATACATGTGTGTTTAAAGTCCTTTGAAAAAGTCAGTCCATATATGTGTATATGTATGATGTGTATATGTATGTATATGCATATGGGTATATATGTATGTATATGTATGTATATATATATGTGTATGTTGTGTGTATATATATGCATGTATATATTGTTGACACAGAGGCATATTGCATAATGGGTGTAACTCTAATTGAAATACATTGTTGACCCCATCCCATAAATGATTAAATTACAAATATATACATTGGTTGACAAAATGAAGTCCTACCTAGTCATGATATATCGTGATGGATAGAATTGATGTGCATTCCTATCCCACACTTAAATGAATAAATTGAGTGGGTGTATCTGTAATTGGATTATATTGTTGACCCCATCCCATAAATGAATAAATTACAAATATATACATTGGTTGACAAAACGAAGACCTAACTAGTCATGGTATATCGTGATGGATAGAATTGATAAGCATTCTTATCCCACACTTAAATGAATAAATTATAAATGTACAATTATTGTTATTACAACTGTGTCCTACAGTCAAGATGCCACAGTGGTTGTAATTTTAATGCATTTGCTGGTCCACCCTTAGAATGATGCATTACAAATCATTGCTAATCCCACCCCTGCATGACTAAATAATAAATAATATAGTCACTGCTCATACAGCTAAGTCCAAAATGATATATCAGAATGGACCAAATTAAATTCATTGCTGAATTGCACAACTAAATTAGAAATAATATACCCATTAATAACACAGTCAATGCTTGCCCATTCATTATGTCATGTGTTTAACTGGAATACACTGAATAAATCAAAATATATACTTTGGGTGGACAAAAAGTCCAATTAAGTCATGATATATCATAATGGACAGAACTGAACTACATTGAATGCATACATTGTATATGTACAATTATTGTTCTTATTATCACAACACATGTGTCCTATCCAGTTATGATGTCACGATGGAAGTAATTGGAGTGCATTTGTCGCCCTCACCCCTGAATGAATACATTGAACATCATTGTTTACCCCACCCCTGCATGACTCAATTATAAAACATCTTTTTACTGCTCATAGAGCTAAGTTCTAAGTGATGTATCAGAATGGATGAAATTAAATTCATTGCTGCCTTGCACAATTAATTTATGAATTATATATTTATTGCTGACATAACCATGCCAACCCAGTCATGATAGTCGATTGGTGTAACTGGAATGCATTGTTGACTTGACCCCTTAAATGAATAAGCCGAAAATATATAACTATTGTTGACACAACTAAGTCCTAAGCAGTCATGATATATCATACTGGATGAAATTGAAACTCGTGGTGACCCCACCCTTGAATGGGTGGAATTAAAATGAAATGTTAACCCACACCCTTAATGGAATGGAACTGAATTGCATTATTGACCCATCCTTAAATGAATAATTAAAATATTTTCATTTATTGTTGACAGACCTAAGTTACACCCAGTCAATAAATATCATTATGGATGAAATTTGAATATATTATGACCCAACCCACTCAAATTTCATGGATAAGTTATAACAATAGTATATATTTGGCACTCTTTATTTCTACCAAATCATTATCTATAATTATATGGATGGAATTAAATTCATTGTTGATCCCACCTGCTGCATGACTAATTATACATATTTTACTGTTGACAAAGCCAAGTCCTATAGAGGCATATGACATAATGGATGTAATTATTATTGAAATGCATTTTTGACCCTACCCCTGAAATGATTGAACTAAAAATATATACTTTGGGTGGAACTGGAATGAAATGTTAACCCCACCCTTAAATGAATGGAGCTGAAAAGCATTCTTGTCCCATCACTAAATGAATAATTTATAAACTGTCATTTATTATTGACAGACATAAGTCCCACCTAGTCATTATATACCATGATGGATGGAATTGGATTATACTATGACCTAACCCACTCAAGTCTCATGAATAATTTATAACAATAATATATGTTTAGCACTCTTGAGTTCTATCAAGTCATTATATCTAATTATATGAATGGATGGAATAAAATTCATTGTTGATCAAATAGTTATAATTAATATTTTGTTGTTGATACAGCTTAGTCGTACAGGGGCACGTAACATATTGGATGTAAGTGAATGCATTTTTGACCCCACCCCTGAAATGAATTAAAAATATATACTTTGGTTGACAGAGCCAAGTCCTACTAAGTCATGATATATCATAAGGGATAGAATTGATATGCATTCTTACACCACCCTTAAATGAATAAATAACAGATGTATAATTATTGATGTCACAAATGGATGAAACTAAATTCATTGCTGAAGTGAACAATTAAATTAGAAATAATATATTTATTGATAACAGCCAATGCCTACCCGTTCATTATGGCATGGATGCAACTGAAATACATTGAATAAATTAAAATACACTTTTGGTTGACAAAACTAAGTCATTCCAAGTCATGATGTATCATAATTGATAGAATTGAAATACATTCTTACCCCACCATTAAATGGATACATAACCAATGTACAAGTATTATTGTTGTTGTTGTTACAACACTTATGTCCTATCAAGTTATGATGTCACAATGGATGCAATTGGAATGCACTTGTTGGTCCCACCCTTAAATTAATACATTGAAAATCATTGTGTTGACCACACACCTACATGACTAAATTATAAATAATATATTTACTGCCCATGCAGCTAAGCCCTAAGTGATATATCAGAATGGATGAAATTAAATTCATTGCTGACTTGCACAACTAAATTAGAAATGATATATTTGTTTTCCTACCCAGTTGTGATGTCATAATGTAGAGGGAATACACTTAGCTGGCCCCTACCCCTAAAATAATAAACTGAATTTCATAGTTTGCCCCCACCCTTAAAATAATAAATTGAACTTCATAGTTGACACCACCCAGCATGACTAAATTATAAATAATTTATTTATTGCTGATACAGCTAAGTACTAAGTGATATAAATGGAAATTCATGTTTGAAACCCACCCTTAAAAGAAATGGAAATTAATTGTTGACCCACCCCTACATGGAACCCACTTCTGCATGACCAAATTATAAATAATATACTTATTGCTGAACAGCTAAGTCCTAAGTTATTTATCTAAAAGGTTTAAGTTAAATTCCCTATTGACATGCATGACTAAATTATAAATAATATACTTATTGCTGAACAGGTAAGTCCTAAGTGATATATCAGAAAGGTTTAAATTAAACTCCCTGTTGACATGCATGACTAAATTATAAATGAAAAAATATTGACATGTCATAATACAAAATGAAAAATATATATCTATTGTTGACAGAACTAAGTCATACCCAGTCATGATATAAAATAACAAATGAAATTGAAATGCATTTCTTTACCCCCACCCTTAAAGGAATAATTTAAAAAGTTACTATTGTTGACAAAACTAAGTTCTACCTATTCACTACATGTCATGATGAATGGAATTATATTGAATTTATTACCCATGCATGGAATCCACTCCTGCATGACTGAATTATAAATAATAAACATATTGCTGAACAGGTAAGTCCTAAGTGATATATCAGAATGTCACAAATATGTCCCACCATGATATGTCACAATATATGTAATTGAAACACACTGTTCCCCATTAAAAGAATAAATGGAAATTCATTTTTGACACCCACCCTTAAAATAAATGGAAATTCATTGTTGACCCCACCCCTACATGGAACCCACTTCTGCATGACCAAATTATAAATAATATACTTATTGCTGAACAGCTAAGTCCTAAGTGATTCATCAAAAAGGTTTAAGTTAAATTCCCTGTTGACATGCATGACTAAATTATAAATAATATACTTATTGCTGAAGAGGTAAGTCCTAAGTGATATATCAGAATGTCACAACTATGTCCCACCATGATATGTCACAACATATGTAATTGAAACACACTGTTCCCCATTAAAAGAATAAATGGAAATTCATTTTTGACACCCACCCTTAAAAGAAATGGAAATTCATTGTTGACCCCACCCCTACATGGAACCCACTTCTGCATGACAAAAGTATAAATAATATACTTATTGCTGAACAGCTAAGTACTAAGTGATCCATCAAAAAGGTTTAAGTTAAATTCCCTGTTGACATGCATGACTAAATTATAAATATATACTTATTGCTGAACATCTAAGTCCTAAGTGATTCATCAAAAAGGTTTAATTTAAATTCCCTGTTGACATGCATGACTAAATTATAAATAATATACTTATTGCTGAAGAGGTAAGTTCTAAGTGATATATCAGAATGTCACAACTATGTCCCACCATGATATGTCACAACATATGTAATTGAAACACACTGTTCCCCATTAAAAGAATAAATGGAAATTCATTTTTTGACACCCACCATTAAAAGAAATGGAAATTCATTGTTGACCCCACCCCTACATGGAACCCACTTCTGCATGACAAAAGTATAAATAATATACTTATTGCTGAACAGCTAAGTCCTAAGTGATCCATCAAAAAGGTTTAAGTTAAATTCCCTGTTGACATGCATGACTAAATTATAAATATATACTTATTGCTGAAGAGGTAAGTCCTAAGTGTTATATCAGAAAGGATTAAATTAAACTCCATGATGACATGCATGACTAAATTATAGATGAAAAAATCTTGCTGACACAGCAAATTCCTACCTAATTTTGACATGTCATAATGCACAATGAAAAATATATATTTATTGTTGACAGAACTATGTCATACCCAGTCATGTTATAACATAACAAATGAAATTGAAATGCATTTTTTACCCCACCGTTAAAGGAATACTGTTCTGCCAAGTCATTATATAACTATTATATTGTCAAATGCATTGCATTGTCAAATGGTCAAGTCACAATGGATCTAACTAGAATGTATTCTTGACCGCACCCCTCAAATGACAATTATAACTAAGTTCTACCCAGTCATGATATATCACGATGGAAGGTATTGACACAACATAGTCCTATCCAGTCATTATGTACCGTATCGTAATGGATGGAATTCAAATACATTTTTGACCCCCTACCCTTAAATGGATGGAATTGATACATTGTTGATCACCAACCTTAAATGAATAATATAGACATATTGTATTGTATGCGTATATGTATGTGTATATGTATGTATATGTATGTGTGTATGTGTATGTATGTATATGTATATGTATGTATATATATATATATATATATATATATATATATATGTATATGTATGTATATATGTATGTATATGTTATTTGTTTATTATATGTTTAGTATATATAATATTATTGTTATTGACACATGTAAGGACTTGTATTGTGATCCAACCCATCCAATGTTTAGGAATAATTTATAACAATATTACCTGTTGGCATTCTTGAGTTGTCAAGGCATTATGTTGATCCAATTTATTGTTGACTAAATTATAAACAATATATACATTATTGACACAGTCCTACGTGGGGTATATGCCATATTGGACGTAATTGTAATATGAATACATTGTTGACCCCACAAACGCAGTCATGATATATCATAATGGGTATAATCAGATAATTAAAATGCAATATTACCCCACCCTCAACCCTTTCATTACGGGCTCTTCGCTGGTGAGTATTACAGATCACAAGTCGGTGCATTGCCCTGTGTGTGCGAGTTTCATATAGGGATCCTCGCATATATGGGTGAATGCACTGGCTTATCGTGTCAAGGTAAATATTGTTTGGACAATGTATTTTCATATATATGCGAGTATCCCTATGTGAGACTCTCATATATGAGAAAATGCATTGGCACAGGGTATTCGCATAATTGCAGTAAGCTCCGGTCATGGAATAAATTATAAATGTAGAATCAGTGTCGTATGACAGTATGCCACGCTTGAATTTTACCAATTCATCTTCTTTTTAATGGACATAATTGAAATGCATTGTCGATCGCAAATGAATCAATTAAATATATATATCCATTTTAGACAAAATACAGTTCTATCCAGTCATAATATATCACAACGGATAAATTAAAATGAACGTATATGCTTGTATGTGTACTCACTACATGGATGACGCCAAAATATGACCAAGGCCGAAAGGTGAATCACGATGGCATACTATTATCTCACATCACCAGGCTTTCCTAGACCAGGCTCTTCTAGTAAATAACCGGAAAACCAAACACTTTATAAAGAATCAATTTATAAGTCTGTTCCATATAAATTCCGAAGGCGAAAACATCACTTGCAGTACAGTAAAACACATTCGAACAATTTCGTACATAGCCTGCAAATGGGTCAACCTGGTCAATCACCCGTGAAACACGACCTGTACGAAACGCACGGCCTTGTTGAGCGGCCGCTAATATACACAAAAATCAAAACAGTCAATGACTGTTGAGACGCTCGTCGGAATAGTCGACTGACAAATATAGCGACTTGCACAACAGCGGACCATCTTGTATATCATGCCAATGCTATGCATTATATTTGTTTATACACGAATGCACATGTATACACATGTATTGCTTATACTAATATGTATATATGTATATGATTCCCATCAAATTGTTCTGTAAATGTTTTATGTTCTGTTATTCCGTACTGCTCAAGATGATATTGTTGTGTGACAAGGATGCGCATGTTAGGTATCTTTACACGGACACGGTACTAAATATGCCGAAAAATGAAAGTACATTCCTGATTTGGGGTAAAATATATAACTCTAATATAATTTCAAACAATGGTTATCGATAGACTATCTGTGGGTGAGCTCCAGGGTGATGACTATAACTTTGCCACCGTATATAAGGGCGATGACTGTGATAATGGGAGTAACATTTACGACATTCTGAACCACCAATCAGATTATTATGCCCCACTTCAAATCAAGGAGAAACTATCAATTGAAAGGAAGACGACGTCTCTCCTTGGGCTAAACTGTCGAAGCTTGACAGCGAACTGGGACTCAATTGTTGACCTCCTATGTAATATTCAACAATCAGGGGAAAACTTATTTGACATAATTGCGCTATCTGAAGTTTTTAGGGTAAGGGATACTTTCACATTAGAAGGATATCACCCATTCGAGTACAAATCTCGTCCGGACAATGATGACGGAAGGGGTGGGGTCGGAATTTTCATTAAAAGTAGCCTTAAATATAAAACTAGAAATGACCTCTCGATATTCATTCCCCATGTAATTGAAACACTATTTGTAGAAATAAATCCGGGTAAAAAAAATTCATACATTGTAGGCTCTATATACCGACCTAACACTGCCCCGCTCGCTGACATAGAAACCTTCTCTAATCAGCTTGACAATGTTATTATCAAACTTAACGAATTAAATGCAAAAGTATACATCGTTGGTGATTTTAACATAGACTTACTGCATTCTGATTCACACAGTAAAACAAATGCTTTCATCAGTAATATGTTCGAACGTGGATTCATGCCAGTGATTACTAAACCAACGAGAGTAGCTGAATTCTCAGCGACTTTCATTGACCACATTTACACAAATAGCATATCCAACTGCAAATTTCACAGTGGAATCATCCTATCGGAAGTCTCAGACCACTTTGGTACATTCCACGTCGAAACCAATGATACCAATACAAAGAATGACGTAAATCAAACAACAACTAGAATAATGTCCGAAAACAATATAACAAAATTTAAAAGTCTTCTGAACAATCATTCATTCGATGAGGTCTTCATATACCAAGACGCAGACCTAGCATATAACGCCTTTTTGCGCAGCTACTCCTTATTCTTCGAAGAAGCCTTTCCAAAAATTAAACGCAAACCACCAAACAAGTACACTAAACGAGAACCATGGATGACTAAAGGACTCATTCAATCGTCAGTAAAAAAAAAGCAAATAAGTTAAAATTTCCAACAGATGAAAACATAGGTAGATACAAAATATACTGCAGAATATACAACCAATTAAAACGGCGGAGTAAAAATCATTATTACGACAATATTCTCAAAGAAAATCAAGCAAACATGCGACGCACTTGGACGATACTGAAAGAAGCCCTTAAAATATCTCATGGTTTGAATACCTTTCCTACCGAATTTTCAAATGGTACCGGTAACGGAAAACTGTCTGACCCGACAACTATAGCATGCGCATTCAACATGCGCATTTTTCGCTGACATTGGAAGAATTACCGCAAACAATGTAACACAGATTCCAGGGATGAACTTCATCGATTACCTACCGGGACAGTATGAAAATAACCTTTTTATTTTCCCAACAAACAGAGATGAACTAATATCACTTTGCTCGAAATTATCTAATAAAACTTGCACAGATATAAACGATGTATCCGTGAAACTAATGAAACAAACAATTAACGAAACGGTTGGACCACTCACGCATATTTTTAATCTCTCATTTGCCCAGGGACTTGTGCCCGAGAAAATGAAAATATCTAGAATAATGCCTATATACAAAAAAGGGGAACGCGATCAGATTGAAAATTATAGACCAATCAGCATATTACCTGCATTTTCCAAAATAATGGAAAAAATAATCAATGCTCGGCTTTCATCGTTCCTCAACAAACATAAAATTCTTCATGAACACCAATATGGCTTTCGTAAGAAACATTCTACCATTCATCCACTTATACATCTTCTCGAAGATGTAGCGGAATGTAATGACAAAAAAACCCGTGACTCCACCATTGCCATTTTCTTAGACTTAGGCCAAAACGAAGAATACCTGTGTTTAGGGTAACCCGCCCGCCCCTACTCAAAACCTGCCGCCAAATTCCATTTTATCGTTTTTCAAAAATTTCCTCCGACTTCATTTTATTTTTTTGTAATTAGGAATTCGCGACTACGGAATTAGCTTAAACAAGTAAACCATTTCCTTGCAAATATCGTCAATTCACGAAAAACGGAAGTGCCGCCATTGTTGTTGTAGTATATTCGTATTCCCTCGTCATTGTTCGGCAAACCTCGCCGATTTCTCGAAAGCGGAAACCAGAAAACACGCGATACTTGTGCCGGAATAATTTATGTATTAACTAGTAAATCGAAAGTAACCGGATATTTTGCCGATTGCACATGGCGATTGAATATGGCGGAAACACTTCCGTGTGCGGATAGATCCTGAGTTTTAGCTATTAAACTTCACAAATGCGTTCATATGCATCAGAATAGAAACATCATGGCGCCTGTCAACTATAGCACAGACATGTTGTCATGCGTGAACCGGTACCACACGGATTCTGAACTGACAGAAAAGGACATAGTAATAAAATGTCGGATTAAAAATAATTCTGACACTTTTGAAATCGACCCAAAGCTCAAAATTCCATTATTATAGTTTATTCACCTCTCACCGCATCCACCCTGAAAATTATAAGCCTGACGTAACATGAGTCTGTATGTACCCATGCAGTAGGAGTGGTATGTGCCTGGTAGAACTTATTTTTTTCCTAGTAGAACTATTTCTCATTAAATATTCATTAGTTCTACAGAAAGCCGGACCCGATGAATCAACATCTTCTGTGTCGCAGTGATCCGAATGCAACAGTCATAGGGTAATCAATGCACATATATTGTTCTTGGTGCTTACTTTGTTTTACAGGTGTTAGTGTCGGCGCACACGATCACGGTTGTCCCCGGTTTACCCGGCTGCGGTGTAAATCGGGGACAACCGGGATCGTGTGCGCCGACACTTTGTGCCGGTTTTTGTCGGATCCGATTTAACCGGGCCGATCAAACTGAGTTTGATTTCATCCGGAAAAACCGGCTCGTGACGATGGCAACGCGCGTGTTTTTGTTTGTCACATGACCAAAACATCATTCAAGATGTCGGAATAGTTAGCACGACCGCTATTCGAAAATTATGTCAAGAATTCTGATCCATCGACAAGTAACAACTGCTGGTAGACCTATGGGTAGAAAATAGGTGCCCGTATATAGTAATCGCAACAAGAAGGCGGTAGATGTGGAAAGGTAGTTTACGCCAATTTGCGGTTATTGGCAGTATTCACAGTATTGCCCGTGACCTCAAATTCAATATATTATTATTAATATTATATATTCATTCAGTTTATTATTAATAAATAGAAATACATATTAATATAAATCACCATGAGTCCTAGCTATAGTCAATGTCTAGATCAGCTGACCAAACTAGTTGGCTATTTACTACAGTGACCATAGGCATTTCATGCATATGACCGGAGTGAAAATCGGACTCGTGTGCGCTGAACCCCCCGATTTTATCGGGCCCGATTTACACCGCAGCCGGGTAAACCGGGGACAACCGTGATCGTGTGCGCCGACACTTAATGCCACCACCGCTTTACATATTGATTATGTTATGTACATCACGTTGGCGTCGCCGCATGTATGTGTCATACATATGGAGGAACTCTTGTTAAATTCACCTTCTGAGTTGAATATTTCGCTAAATATCTTAGTATTCGAGTCGGTGGATAAACAAAATATCATACGTGTCTTGTGTGGGAAATTGAAAAGTAATATGTCCACTCGTAGGATTTGGCCTGTAATATCCGAGCTTCAGCGTGAACATAAACCGTTTAATTTCCAACACTAGACACTTATTCTATATATAATATCATTTAATATAATGCTGTATACATGTCATTGAATTTCTGCAACACCATTACACTGATTAAAGCTATCATGACATTGATTAGTGTGACAATGACTTGCCCAAGCTATATGAGTCATTATAAATTTTGGCGCATATTCTTGTCCTTTGACACTGGCGTCTTTCAGACAAGATATATGCTGGCAAATTATCATTTTATATATGGCCCGCAATGCGTTCTATAAAATACACACCGTATACATGTCGTGTAGCGGGATATTAACCCCCTACCCGTTAGCTTTATAGCTGAATTTCCACTAAAACTCGTGTCCCAATTTCAAAATATCGAGTTTGCTCGTCTGTCTATGGACATTGTTCACAATAATTATGAAAACTGGCATGCGTAGTTGAATAATGGTCATTACTCAAAATGAAAATTAACTGTAGACTACCAATGTCCGAGATTTCCACATATTTTTTGCTCGTTACATCTTGTCCCTCAACTCGATGTATCTACTGTAACGAAGATGCATACGAGCAAAATAATAGGACCTCCCTGTCAGTGTCAATGACGTCAATTCGTTTTATAAGAGTGAGAGCACGTGGCATGTTCGAAAGTGGACGCCGATTTGGAATACGAAGATACAGCGGAGGAAAAATTAGCATCAGGTAGGTGCACCCATAACCGTATATTTAAAAAGCGTCTGAAATGTAACGCAAATTTAATCGATATAACCAGGGAGCTCAGTATCGCTAATTCATTTTCATAGATATGTTTGTGCGTCATTTCGATTGCCACAGTATCTCCCCGCTGAAGGGAGAAATCATTGAGATATTTCGTGTTTGATAGTCAATACATATCTCCTGTAACGGTCTACTCCTGTTACGAAGAAAATCATTACAGGAAATACCAGTTTTGTTACTGGAGATAGAAATATCACCTTGAGATTAGTCTATGTATAATATGTGTCAAAATGTTATGTGGATTTATTATGTAAACTGTCAGGTGACTCGTTAGAATGGTATTCAAAGTTTAGCCAAACAGTTATGTGTTTAAGATAAACCATTTGCTGGGACTTTGTCACAATGTTAAATCATGTTACGGGAGATACTATAATTGTTACAGGAGAAAGCAGTTTTGACCAACAACGTAGCCATTTTGAATAAAGTCGACTTTTAGCCCCTTTGTCTCATTCCTGCTATCATTGTGATGTGAAAAACATCATATAATAATAAACGCGACCTCTTCTATATTTGAGTCGCTTCAAATTGTGATTTCGTTACACGAAATACACTGCGAGTAACACGATATACGACATGTGTTACATGAATTTTACTTTTGTAGTAATAGCAAGCAATCGTATGTTATTTTGTTTGACGTTTATTTACTGTGTTTAGGTATGTTATAATTAGATGAGTAGCGTGCAATTATTTGAAAATACCGAAATTACATGCCAATGATACAGTTATCTGCACAAATAAGCAAATACGCGTTACAGGAAATACGATTAGTTGTCATTATTTTAATTTCGGTGAAAGGGGAAAGGATTACCAAATGGTAAGTGTAATTTTTAACTCACATACAAATATGTATGTGAGTGTGCTATGGTGAGTAAGCATCGATGCATTCGTTATATAGTTCCTTTTAAATTCATGACCATATCGCGTGGTCGTTACATTAAATACACAACACCGTCACCGTGTCAACATGCTACAGGAAAGACCAGAGTGTGTCTGAATGGTTATTTTGTTGGGGTAATTCAAATTCGCTCGCCAAAATAGCAATAATAAAAGGGTCGAATTATTGGTATAATACTTTGTTTTGGTGAATTATAATGCATACACACATACTTGATTAGACGTTACACGAAATACATGTCCAGATGCCATTGATTTACAACTCGACAAATTCCGGAAGTCGCATGTGTCCGTGCTCACGAGTAAATATACATTCATATGTGTACATATCGTTTTTGAACAAGCACGCTTAATACATATATGGTATTCGTATATTAGTAACGTCGTCCTGATTACTTTCAGATATGGCTATGTCAAATGCTGAGAGACAGAGGAAATTCAGAGCGAATAGAGATAAGGATCCTGAACGGCGACGCTCTTATTTGAACAAACAGAAAGCAAAGTATAACGAAGACGAGAGATGGACTGTCGTCCGGTGCATACCCCCTTGTGGCATACCGACTAGTGTGGGCATATCTATATACTCCGACAGATGGACCAAAAAATCAGCATTTTCATATAAACAAAGATGAATAACTATAGAACCAACACAAAACAGTTGAATATGCCATTAAATGTCCTCATAGTGGTTAACATCCATACACAATTTCATTGAGATCCGAGCATTACTGTTCAAGTTATGACCTGAACAGACATCGGATGGACCAAACAGACAACATTTCCAGATAAACAAAGATGAATAACTCTAGAATGGAAAATCCGAACAAAACGATGGAACCCTCTATTTAATGTCCTCATAGTAGTGAACATCCGTACCTAATGTCATTGAGATCCGATCACTACTGTTCAAGTTATGACATGCACAGACATCGGACGGACGCACGGACAGACAGGTGCAAAACAGTATACCCCTCTTTTTTTAAAAAGGGGGTATAATAGGGAACTGGGAAAAAAGAAATGCAAGAAAGATATGACATCGCGAGAAATGAGGACAGCACGAAAACATTGGAAAGTAAAACAGAGAAAACAAAGAGAAAAACTAAGGAAAGTAAAACAGAGAAAACAAAGAGAAAAACTAAAGAAAATAAAGCAGATTATAGCATGTACACCACCAGCTTCGCCACTGCAAAATCACGAAGAATATCCGGGCCCATCTAGACAGGAAAGAGAGAGCAGCAAGCAAATAATTCGCGAACGATCCAAATGTTATCGGTATAAAGTTCTGTATGAGAGTCCCAATATCGTTATGCCTGTTATTAGAACTAGAAGGAATGTTAAGAAAGGTGTATTGGGTTGTTGTGGCAAGAAATCGGGTCAGGGTGCGCAATCAGGTAGAGAGGTCGGCAAATGCGATGTGTTAGTTTGGGAGTGTAGAGGAATCTGGGGCGATTGCCAATGATGGTTTGAAAGTTGGGTCGGTGGGCAGAAAGGTTGAGGGTGTTTTGACTAGGCGTGGTAGGCAAGCAAGTCGAGGTGTGTGATCAGACAGAGAGGTCGGCAATGGGTTAGTTGGGAGTGGAGAGGAACCTGGGGTGATTGTCGATGACGGATTGAAAGTTGGGTCTGTAGGGAGAAAGGTTGATGGTGTTTCGACTAGGCGTGGTATGAAAGCAAGTCGAGGTGCGCGTTCAGACAGAGAGGTTAGCGTCGGATTAGTTGGGATTGGAGAGGATTCTGAGTTGATTGAATAGAGTGAGCCAGATGTTGATGAATGTGATGGGGAGAAGCTTGTTGAGGGTTTAGACGGGAGGTGTCCGGATAATATACTAACGAGTGAACAGCAGAGTAAGACAGTTGATGAAAATGACACGAAGATGCAGATCGAGGGTGTGGACGAGAGGTGTCCGGAGATTGTACTAGAGAATGAACAGGGTAAGACATATGTTGATGAATGTGACATGGAGATGGTGATCGAGGGTGTGAACGAGAGGTGTCAGGAGAAAGTATCGGAGAGTGAACAGCAGAGTAATACAGCCGATGAATGTGATGGAGAGAAGCAGGTTGAAGGTTCAGACGGATGTTTCAGGGTAAAGTACAGGATAGTGAACAGGAGAGTAAGACAGTTGATGAATGTGAGTGAGAGAAACGGGTTGACGGTTTAGACGGGATGTGTCAGGAGAATGTACTGGAGAGTGAACAGCAGAGTAAGATAGTTGTTGATGAATGTGGAATGCATTATGTTGATCGAGTGTGTGCATTCCATGTGTCCGGAGAGTGTAGCCGAGAGCGAAGAGAAAAGTAAGATAGTTGTTGATGAATGTGATGGGGAGGGTTTAGACGGGATGTGTCAGGTGAATGCATTGGAGAGTGAACAGCAGAGAGGCAGGTTGAAGGTTCAGACGGGATGTTTCAGGAGAAAGTACCGGATAGTGAACAGCAGAGTAAGACAGTTGATGAATGTGAGGGAGAGAAACGGGTTGAGGGTTTAGACGGGATGTGTCAGGAGAATGCACTGGAGAATGAACAGCCGAGTAAAACAGTTGCCAATGAATGTGATTGGGAGAAGCTGGTTGATGGTTCAGACAAGACGTGTGATGGTGTTTGGTTGAATGTGCCAAGTTCAGTTGAGTGTATTGATAAATATGTTATTGTTAAATACCAGCGGAACATATACCCTGGATATGTCCAGAATGTTTCGGGTGATGAGTTGCTTATAAAATGTATGAAGCGTATAGGTCCAAAGAAAGCAAATTGCTTTACATTGCCAAAATGCTGCATATATATTTCGTGGTACTGTCATAACGATATTTTGGCAGTTATTCCTGAGCCAAAGATAATTACAGGGAGAGGTTCGCACTTTAAAGTGTGCATGCCAATATGGAATAAATTGCAGAGTAATATCGGACATTAAGAAAGGCTATTGGCTGAGTATGTAATTTTCCCGTATATATTCGGTGGTTTGCAGTATGCTAATGAGTTGGCAATGTCAGCGGTATATTATACATATATCGTAACGTACATGTATGATATTAGTTGGAAAATATCCACACGTGTGCATGGTTTAGTTATTTGTTTCCGTTAAACATATTTTAAATTACAATTTATGTTTTCTTGTTAATAGACGGGTTCAGTCACACGTATTTGTATAGTATTGTGTATAGTATTGATATAGTGGTGCATGATGCAGGGAATTTAAAGCCACCGACTGCTGGCACGAACGCAAATGTAACGACAACATAATTAAATTGCATCACTCAAAATAAAATATGTCTGCGGGTAAATCACACATGCTCATATCAGCCACATGGCGTTCAGAACTCGTTGAAACCTTCTTTATGTAATGAAGGTGGGGTAATACTCTTAATTACACTTCTTAGTTACATGTTATACATCGGATAGACTTACATCTAAACTAATCTTAACCGAATAACCGTGCACGTACTCATGTGAGTCAGGTGAGTTTCATTCACCAGATCAATTCTTTCTAGCTACACATACGTGTAACTGAACCTCGCTATTATTACTTAGGGATGAAGAAACTCTCCCATAACGCAATTAATATGCGATGAGTTGTAGATGACCCTCGATGGTAACTCACACATATCTGATATATGCATCTCTTGTAAATACTCCACTTGAAATACTTCCGTGTATCAAATGTGTGTACAGTTACGACGGAGGGGCAACGGAGCGCTCTATAGTCGCAACAAACTTCATTCTATGGCGAATACACTACTCCAGTTATATATTTTTCCTTCTTTTTTCTTTGGATAACGCATTTTGATTATCCCTTTTTCATCGTGTTTTTGTTGAATAAAACAATAATAAAAATGTGTCTTTCGTGTAACATTAAGAGCCCAAGGACAAGTTCTTTGGCCAGATAATGGTTATATATGGCAAAAACTCTTTAACAACATTTAGTGAGACCCTGAATATATTAAACAAATCTTCCTTCATCAAAATGGAACTAGAAATGTCCAAATGTACATGTTATGTATATCGTGTAACACGCATGTCTTTACTGTAGCATATGACATTTTAAACCACACGGTAATTTATGAAATAACATTATAGATCCTTTATTGTGCACGTCAGACTGCGAAATTGTTATTTTTGTCGCGCTATACTCGAAATATGACATATTGGTAGCTTAGTGTGGTTTCAACCTCCATGTGGTGCTCAAAATTGTATTTCATGTAACGATGATCGTCTATACTGTCACACAGATGTCCCCACTGTAACGCAGTGAATAATGAAATTTAAAAATGCTAAGTCATACAATTCCAAGGGAGTTTTTTTCAATTATCAGTGGTTTAGGCATATCGGATTCACGGCATTAAACCAATACCCAATATGATACGAATATTCTCTCTTGAAGAACTCTTTAGTATCGGTAAAATGTAATTTTCGAAAAACAGTTGATTCTACACATGGAAAAGACATGAGTTAACATCATATAACAGGAAAAATCTGTGTTATTAGTTGTAAGATAACCCATTTTGAAATGATCGAGTTACAACTTGAAGTAGTTCTAATATGTTTTAATTGCAGCCATACAAAGTGTGTTTGTTACAGTATAGACATTATATATGCATAGCCAACATTGACAACCCAACCAAATACAAATCATAGGTGATTAAGCCTGCATTTTAGTGTTTTAATAACCCATAAGGTCTATTTATTCCAAACGATGACCAAATTACGTTTTCTGCCAACATATTTTTTTCAATTATTACCAGACTGAAATGTGCGCCAAAATTGATAATGACTCATATACGAGTGACACTGGCAGAGGATTAGAAGCCACAAATACTTAAATACTATTCCCCGTGAAAAATAAAATGAAAAAATAAAATAAAATGAAGTACCGCCCGCCCGCCCCTCTTTTTTTCCCTCATGTTACCCTAAACTCAGGTATTCTTCCTTTTGGCCTTATCAAAAGCTTTTGACACCATAAGTCACGAAATTTTACTTAGAAAGCTCGATCACTATGGAATAAGGGGAATCGCTAATGACTGGTTCAGAAGTTACTTACATGACAGGCGACAATATGTAGAAGTCCATGATCATCAATCGGGAATGTTGACTATGACATGTGGAGTACCACAGGGGTCTATCCTTGGTCCCATCCTATTTCTAATGTATGTCAACGACATGCCCAACAGCACCAATCTCAAACTTCTTTCATTTGCTGACGACACAACATTATACATGTCAGGGAATAACTCTAAAACCATTCAGAATAAGATAAACGATGAACTAGAAAAAGTATACCGCTGGTGCTGTAGTAACCGACTATCCCTCAATGAATCAAAAACTAAATATATGTTGCTGCATCCACAAAATAACGATTTTAAATGGGCAGATCTGCGAATTAAATTGAATAAAAAGGAACTAGTTCGTGTAAGTAATCAAAACCAAGAAAAATCACTTAAATTCCTTGGCATAATCATTGACGAAAATCTTACTTTTAAGTACCACATATCAATGCTAACCAGAAAAATATCACATGCAATATACTGTCTAGGTAAAGCCAAACGATTCCTCCCCAAAAGTGCACTAAAAACTCTGTACTTCTCCTTAATTCACAGTCATCTCCTATACGGAATAATAATCTGGGGACACGTTTCAGCATCACGGTCTCTTTTTCGGCTACAGAAAAAAGCAGTCCGGATATTATGCAACAAAAGATATCGCAGTCACACAGAGCCGTTGTTTAAAACTCTAAAAATTCTAAAGTTTCATGACCTGTATCATCTTCAAATCGCATTGTTCATGTATGATTGGAAAAACAAATATCTTCCCCCGTCTTTCGAAAGTTTATTTAAGTATACACCAATATCAACAACACGACAGTCCGGCAACTTGGCTACTACAATTCCAAGGACGAATTTCTCTCAAATTCTACCGAGATACTCATTTCCGTATGTGTGGAACTGCTTGGACACAGCACACAGATTTGCAGCTAGCAGAACCATCTTTAAATCTTCCATACGTACAAATGTGCAATCACACTATAATAGCTCAGTAACTTGTGACAACGCGGAATGCCGAGATTGTAGAAAGTAATTGGAACAATATGTATACATGTATTATGTATGATTGCCCTTAAGAGACGTGTCATCATTACGTGCGTAACCCTGGATTACTCACCATTTATGGGCACATATCCATGGACACATAATTGTATAGACATTTATTTAATCATATCTGCCCGAACAAAGTTGGATATATAAAACACAACCCCAAAATTTTAACAACACATTATTTCAACAGCTGACCCTCATGCAACATCTCGATTGTCACACAACAATATGATCGCCATCTGCTTATTCTCTATTATGTATAAGGGGCGGCAGGAAGACGGCCTGTATTGGCCATGCCGCTCCTGTGCAAATTTGAAATATATATTATTATGTTTGTGTATTATGTATTTAATTTGTGCAAATAAACAATCCAATCCAATCCAATCCAAACATAACTTATGTATCGTGTTATGCTCAACTGTTATTGACTTTACAAAATTGCGATTTCACTCAAAGTATATTTGAGCAAAGATAATGTGTTCCGTGAGATCAATGTAAATGATTAAAATCCATGTTGACTTTGTATAACAAACTGAAGAACCGTTCTATCATTAAATAATTGTCAACAGAGACCGTTGTTCTCGCATGGACAAATAAGATACAACAGCAACGCCTTGTCGCGCACCGAAAATGATAGAGACGCTGGTGAAACTTGGAAAAAAACGTCACAAACATGGTGCACATCGGGAATGCATTTTATTTCCGAAAACACACGAACGCTGCCTGCATCACTCGGAAGATCGGCTGCTTAGAAAAATGTAACTGGAACAGATGAAACGATATCAGATTTACGCAAACAATTTAACAAACAAAACGCCTTTTTAGCACTATATCGACGAATTCGATCGGCAACAGTTTACATATGCATGGTTTGAGACCCCTTCTACCGAATTACGTATACACACATTTTAAGATTCGAATGAGCCATGTCCGTTTAACTTGTATAATAATGATGAAACTTTCTTTTCTTGCTATCACATACATGTAGCATCATCCATATAAAAAGTTAAGCATTTATTAAAAGTACATTTTGGTGAATCCCTTGCTGAGTTCTGTTGTACACTAATTCAATTTGAAAAACAAATATTGTAAATGTGAAATGTCCGGAGTGTTTACCACATCCTCGCAGAAATGGTTTTAAATAAATGTTATTACACACCCATCCATACCCATCAATGCTATGTTGATTAGATTGTTTTGGTGTGTAATAAATACAGAACCGCACAAGAATGTGAATCAAGTGAATGTTATTACACACTCATTTGTCATGCCGTAAGTTACAACTTCAGGCATCTTAGGCTATTGTGTTGTGCTACAACAAACGTGTGCAATAACGCACCTCAATCCATGTGCGGTTTTGTAGATATATTTGTCTATTGTATACCTAATGCTATATTATGGAATACTATAATTCCATTCTATATATATTGAGTTGAACTAATCAACTACACAACCTCCTGTAATAGTTAGATACATAACTGTTCCTAAATCTTCTATTATAAGTTGTATGTGTGATTTGTTCAGTTTGATATGATTAAAAGGTTGCTTATGCAATTTTGTCCATGTGTTTTAAGTGTGAAGGGACTTATATTGATAGTAATTTACAACAATATACTAAGTGCTGACTGTTTGCAAGTAATATGGATGTTAACTAACATTATTCCTAAGTTTTAAGACTATAAAGAGTAAAAAGAAATAGTGGGGCAAATATTTTGTGCTGGGAAACAATTGCTTTTGGGGCCCCTTGAAACCCCACCACCCCATCATACGTCCTGGAAAAAAACCCATGAGGGGACAGCCATTTTATATATGTCTATGTGGTGGTGGGTCTATTATGCCAAATACATGTGCCTTAAATGTATAAGCATTTCATCAATTAAAGTCTTAACATTGTAGATATTTGACGTATTTTAGTCTCCATCTCATCCCCGAAATCATACCGCGGTGTATACAACGAATGTGAACATAAAAACAACTGGATTTTAGTTTCAATTATAACAAATTCATAGTACTTACTTACCTTAGCGAAGATATATAATTATGTCTTAGCAGACATTTGGTGCATGCTGTCGATATTAAGTTGATATTAAGTTTGACACCTCGCATGTACTTTCCAATGTATGTTTTCTGTTCACAAAGTTAAGGCCACAATTTCATGCCCGGAATCCTGTGTTGATACCGCCAGTCACTTTTAGTTTACGCTTAACTGTTTTGACAACAAGTCTTCGCCACACATTGTTGGGCAAATAAAAGAACCTTTTCAGCTATAACAACCAGTATTCGCAATGCGATCAAGGTGACATTGAATAGAAGTAACCAGGCATACTTGAGTATAGAGTAACGTCCCGTTAACCGTTGTCTGGAAAAGTAAGATAACATTAAAGGTATACTACCAGCATGTTATTAAACAAAATCAAACTTTTAAAGCTATACAACCAAAACAATATTAGCTTTGTATTATATTCTGGCAACATGAATTGTTTATCAGTTTCCCCGCCAATTGTGTGCATAAACTCAGTAAACCATCAGGGGCGCCGCTCTTTATTTCAGCTCATCGTCTCGCTCGGTAATTTCGGCACATTATTCTCCGCAACATGAGACACTTCGGGCAACATCCTGCCCCGTATTAAAGCTCACATGCTCTGATTATCATCGAAATAGTCGAGCGTTGGTAGCCGGTCTGTTCAAATAGCTCCATGTCCACGGGGCCAGTCCATGCTAGCCCATACGGATGCGAGTGCGCTTCTTTCGTGATGCCATTTCATTTATTACACATTTCTGATAATCGCCGGGTCTTCGACGCCTCAACAGTCTGAACTATCTTTCTATATTCTGTTCCTAAATTGTAAAACATGTATATATCTTGAAACGATGTACATACCATGCACTATAGGCTATATAATATGTGTGGCCATACGCATAATACACTTTTATATACATATTCTTCTCTATTGGAGGTAAATAAATAAATAAGTGTATGCCATACATATAATACACATGCCATGTATGCCATACATATAACACCGCCGCCCTGATCAACACTCCGTGGTTGGTCTGTCCGTCTGTCCGTTCGTATGTGATCCATCAACAATTTCCTTTAACCCACTCCGCATATAACACCTCTCACCCGGTGTCACCACACTTCATACGGATCTTCAAGTGATATCTAAATGGGGGCGGTAGATTTAAAAAAAAATTTATTTTAAAAACATAGTCACATGCAGCCATCTTGGATTTCAATTTGAATACATGGGCACACAATGAGCCCGCATTGATCGCAGAAATGTTTTGAAAATATACAGACATGTTTAGGATCACCACAGGATGGGAGCATTGTAGGATTTACAACGAAACACATGACCGCCGGCAGCCATCTTAGCTTTTACAATGTGCATGACTAAATGCTTTGGCACACCATACAGACCACATCCCATATCCGGGTGACCACCAGATGGGAGTTTTACATTTTTTATGATTTTTTTGTTTAATATGGCCGCCACCGGTCATCGTGGATTTTATTCCTTGCATGACAAAAACTTTTAGCACACCAAGCAGGTTACACTCCTGAACTCACTCACTAAACTTCATATGGATCTTTGGGTGACCTCTAGATGGGAGACATCGATTTTTCCGAAATTCGTTGAAAAATAGCCATCTTTGATTTGAAATTCGAATCCATGTACACACTCTGCATCCCGCATTTATCGGAAAATGTTTTGAAAACGTACAGGCATGTTTATGATCACCTCTAAATGGGTTTGATAAAAATAACATGGCTGTTAGCAGCCATCTTGAATTTAACTCTTTGCATTACTAAATACTCCGACATGCCCTATACAGTCAACATAATTATTTTTAATCTAATTGATCCCAAACTCCATATGGCTCTTCGGGTTTACCTCCGGTATTATACTTGAACATTACCTTTCCTCGGTCCTTATCGCTCCATTGACTGTAATGTATGGAATTATCCCCGCTCATTTATATTTCTCTCAACTCATACAATTAGTAATCAGATTTGTATTACTTCATGAATAATGTAGTTGGGAACAATCATCTAAATGCCCAAAATTGTTAAAGTAATAAGGATCAGTTGTGATTGACCAGAGAATACAACCATATCATATAGATCGGTTGCATCTTCTACAATACGAAAAGAAAGATAAATTGAATGTACCCCATGTGAATAAAGAACAAATTTGTGAACAATGATCAAATTCTTTTTTATCTTCTTCATAAGTCATTGCTTCGTATGTAACGTATGCAGTTAGCAAAATGTCGGCTAGTGCATCCATTGTGACGGCACATTTGACCGATTAAGTAAAACACGGTGATTTTTTTCCAAAATATGAGAAGTCTAGATAAAAATCGATTACAAACCATTCTGCTATCAATATATAAAGCCGAATCGAGGGTTTATGATATGTGCACGCAAACATGGATCCCGGATTCTACACTATACAAAGTGTTTAGTAACTGTGTCGCGTTTAAAGGTACTCAATCCGAATTAACACTCGCAAATTACCATTTCCTTGGCTTCGGGTGTAAAAAATATTGATTCGAGTCGAGGAACCCACCCATCACATTTAAAATCTATTATTTTAATTTTAAGTGGCCCAATAGACAGTCAACGAGAAGAACTTCTTTGACCAAATTGAGGGTAAAGATGGATCACTCTAAAACCAAGTGGCTTCTTGTGTCAGATATTTGACAAACCGGCAAACTTTCGTTGAACAAATTGTTACAAAAATAAGGCTTTGTGCAATGTTATACTATAGTTGATTTTGCTTTTCATTATTTTTGGGCAATTATTAGATTCTGATAAATGAAGCGGCATTTCAAAAACTTTTGTTGTTGTTGTTGGAATGTGATGATATGGGGACCATCGAATCGGATTGAGTACCTTCAACATAAAGTGTCAGACAATCTTGTATCCACAATCCTTGGATCGTAACACGAACCTAGCACTGATTTTTTATTTATTTTCTTCTTTTTGTGACATATCTTATAATTTATATTATAACGGACTTTCCAGTTCCATATGTCGAAGAAGTTAAAGTCGTCACTTCTCAACTGCTGGATAGATGATGTAAAACGGCCATTATCGCCATGGGTCATTATCGCCATGGGTCACTATCGCCATGGGTCATTATCGCCATGGGTGAGCACGGGTGCGTTGATGCTAGACAAGATAATAGGACCCCAGTCCTGGTTCCACACAGATCAAGAATGTGGATACAACATTGAGTATCTGATGAAATCACTATAAATGCGTTAATCCTGGTCCGATTTCATGGATTAATATAAGGAAGTGAAGTTCGAACAACTTCTAACGTCACCTGACAGACTATAATTCTCTGTTTCCGATCGAGGCGGGAACACAATATCCAGTACACCATGTTCATGGTCAGATAGCTATGTTCTATTTCCAAACGAATTCCATGCAATATATATATATATAGGGCAGCGATCTCGTAAATGAATCACGACACGTACCACACAGAAGTCGGTATTTAAAACATTATCAAACAGAGATTTACGATTAGATAGCGATTGCTATTCAATCTGAGTAACACGTGGTTAAAATGTTTATCCTTAATTATTCGGAAGGGGAATAACCGGAGCCAACAAGCCAGTACTAAATAAACTTCCTGTTGGAATGATTATATTAACTAAATATAACGGAGATAATCATAAATTAATAATAAAAAAGTTTTCTTTAAAGAGCGTTTTTAAAGAGAAGTGTTTCTTTAACAGACCAATCATTTAAATGACGAATTATAGGTGGTTTTCCTAAGAATGCTCACGCAAACCTTCCATAGAGTTCCATAGATATAGCGTGTGTTATTGTTGGTGTTATCGAGAAGGAAGAGAGAGGGAGAAGGGGGAGAGAGCGCAATATGTGCCACGTTCATCCATATATAATTTAATCCAGAAATATATAATTTATTCCAGAAATATATAATGTGTTAGTATCTGACACACAGGCACTAAAAAACAAACGCTATCCATTCATCATTTTGAAATCTGAACATGAAAATTGTAAACTATTAGCATCTAGACTGGCCTCAAGCGTCAAATTGTTTTAAATTTCCAACCTGACACCCCTGCTCACCATCAGCTTGGACAATTTCCAACTGATGGACATTTCCCTTTCAATATTTGACAAAAAGTAGGGAAATATGCAAATTGTAGTCAAAATCCCCGATAATTAACTGTCTGAAAATCAAACTATGAGTATAATTTCAATGTATTGCTGGTGTGAATGTTCCAGCTAATTTGTTAGGTATGAAATTTCCAACTGTTGAACATTTTAACCAAAGTTGAGGGTGTGAGTCCCTGCACCCCATTCAGCATGTTCTCCGTCTGATGTCTACATGACGATATTAGTGTTAACTCATTTGGCGTTTCGTGCAATCTCGATCGGTTTATTATTTATAAAATCTAACTGTTCAATAATCCTAATCGAAGTCGTTACGTTTTGCGAAACGATTTTTTATATTTTTTTGCCCCACGTGAATTTTACGGATTAGAATAGCTATTCGCCTCCGTTACTATATATGTCTGTCAGTCACGAAACCTCACTATTACCAGAATCCTCTTCTTTTTTTCGGTAAATACGGAACCCGTCGGCACCCTCATGATTGTGTTATCAGTATAATATGTTAATCGGTTCTATGTTTATTTATGTTTATGCTATTAATTAAACGGACATGACTCATTCGAACCGCCAAATTGTGTCTACGAAATTTGAAGGGGTGGATACCAGATGTAGATCAATGCACCAATTATTGATATACAGGCTTCATATGCTCACATACCATTTTCAATGCTGTTCAAATTTTCGCCAGAAATCAGACAAACGCTCTTTATTTCTACAATATCAGGAATACCCCAACACTGTGTTCATAGTTGTATTGTTAATAACTGCAATGCATATTTTTTTGGATTACAGAAAAGTAGTTCAGATATGTATCGACCTATTTCCATACTGGGAACAATTCAAAAGTGAATAATGCCACGTGTACTTAGGAGCGCAAATCGCCATTTGGCTTTAATAACACATCGATCTTACCACTGACTATGACCTGTTACTTTAATAACATATCGATCTTGCCACTGACTATGACCTGTGACTTTAATAACATATCGATCTTACCACTGACTATGACCTGTGACTTTAATAGCACATCGATCTTACCACTGACTATGACCTGTGACTTTAATAAGATATCGATCTTACCACTGACTATGACCTGTGACTTTAATAGCACATCGATCTTACCACTGACTATGACCTGATAACAATATAATTAAGTACAATATAATCACGGCAAACAGAATCATATCAACATACGGCGAGTGGCAAGACATTTGTACGAAACGATTTTCTCACAAACGGAATATTATACATAGAGGATATACAACGAGTCCCCAGTTTATAGCGGAATTTACAAAACTCGTCCAGTAAATTAGGTATGGACCGAGGCTTTGGCGGGGTCCAGACCTAATTTACTGGACGAGTTTTGTTAATTCCGCTATAAACTGGGGACGAGTTGTAGATTCGATTTAGTACATAATCCAAAACCTCGACAACACACATACTTATATCAACAAATAGGGCGCGAAACTAGTATTGGCTTACAATGTATATAAGACATGGGATGACGTTTCACTTTAATAACTCTGCGTTGTTTGTACGCGTAAAGAAATAGTCCCAGATAAATAAAGTCTCTTTGGCGTATTTAATATCGTATATTTAAAGACACAACTTTTCAAACTCTTCATTCATTATAGTTTGTTGGAATACATATTGCAAGACATAGATTTTGAGACGTATCGTACGGAATGTAAAAAGACAACACACCGGAAGTCAAAGGTCACCTGGCACTATTTCCTGTTATTAAACGAACGTTTAATATCACAATTTATAGAATGGGTTTATTGAATCGAATAAGGATAGGATCATGTAATGAAGTCAATTCTAGAAAAAATCCATCCGCAATAGCCACACAATAAGTGACTCGCCCATCGCGACCGGAAGCGCCGCAATTTTGATATGACGTACTTGTCCCGCAAGCTTTTCCAGCGTCGCTATCTTTTACGATGCGTGATACGTTCTTATTTGTCCCTGTGAGAACAATGGTCCCGACATGTTGATAATAATATAATAATAAATAATTATATTGAGATACCTTTGTATTACAAGCCTATATATGTTGTAAAATGTATGATTGCCTGTTTCCAACGCATGTGCTGAATATATTTCTCTCTCCTATATACCTAACGAATGGGTCGACAAGTATTAGATCATGTCGTGAATTTGTACTCTGACTACGCACGTAGAGATTATATTTTATCCGTTTAAAATATGGGAACTTGTTGAACTTGTTGAGGTGCTGACGGGGAAGCATTCAACACACAAAGCATGGCATATATATATTTGTCAGTATACATGTTCCTTAATAATCTATTTCACAGTAGGAGGCTATGTTACCAACTCCAGATTGCATGTTTTGTCCACTTTTGGAAATATATTATAGCTGCAACGTTTTGTCAATGTTATAAACTTCCCTGTCAGAACATGAACACGTTCCTATGATTTAATGTTATAAACTTCCCTGTCAGAACATGAACACGTTCCTATGATTTGTCTTTGTTATAACCATCCCTGTCAGAACATGAACACGTTCCTATGATTTGTCTTTGTTATAACCTTCCCTGTCAGAACATGAACACGTTCCTATGATTTGTCTTTGTTATAACCTTCCCTGTCAGAACATGAACACGTTCCTATGATTTGTCTTTGTTATAACCATCCCTGTCAGAACATGAACACGTTCCTATGATTTGTCTTTGTTATAACCATCCCTGTCAGAACATGAACACGTTCCTATGATTTGTCTTTGTTATAACCTTCCCTGTCAGAACATGAACACGTTCCTATGATTTGTCTTTGTTATAACCTTCCCTGTCAGAACATGAACACGTTCCTATGATTTGTCTTTGTTATAACCATCCCTGTCAGAACATGAACACGTTCCTATGATTTGTCTTTGTTATAACCTTCCCTGTCAGAACATGAACACGTTCCTATGATTTGTCTTTGTTATAACCATCCCTGTCAGAACATGAACACGTTCCTATGATTTGTCTTTGTTATAACCATCCCTGTCAGAACATGAACACGTTCCTATGATTTGTCTTTGTTATAACCTTCCCTGTCAGAACATGAACACGTTCCTATGATTTGAGCTGGTGGATTATGATCTCTACGGACGTAATCAGAGTAGAGATTCATGACAAGCAATGATCCAACCAATTAGATATATACTGTATATAATAGACCTACTGCTTCGTGTGTTATAAATCGGGTCCCACGCGAGCTTAAACATGGAGGTTTAGATTGAAAACTCACGCGTCAAGCAATATCAGACAATAATATTCCCCACGTTGGGAGACCGTGGACAATGATAGACCAACTATAGTCTGTTGATAACCTCCGCATAGCACTGCTCGAGTGTGAACTGTTATGTGCGATTAGCGGTCAATAGTTAATTGACACATTTTTCACAATAAATTACCACTGATAGACTTAAGAATAACTTATAGAAGTCGTATATTTTTTTTTCCAGAAACCTTGTTCGCAGAATTGACGACTACGAGTCCGTTTGTGAGAAAATAGTGATGTTTAAAATATTTTTTCCACTCGCAGTAAGGTGATACGATTATGGTTGGTGTGATTAGTTTGTACGTTATTGTGTGGTTATCAGGTCATAGTCAATGGTATAGGCTTCAATATGGAGGTTTAGATTGAAAAATTCTAACTTTACCCGTCAAGCAATATCAGATTATACTGTTCCTCGCGGTGGGAGATGATGGCCAGTGGTAGACTATATACAGTCTGCTGATAAACTCTGGATAACACCGTGTGTTAATTGTTAGGTGTGAGTAGCGGCCCTATTTAATGCTGACTATAGTATGACTCGTTTCGTGTCTCATTGATAACTAAGAAACTTCGTTTGAAAATAATAAATAGCTGACTCGAATTATAGTATGTTATGCCTTACGTGTGAAGTTTGATAACTAACGAAAACGCTATGCTATGTCGCACGAACTTTGTTTGAAAATAATATATAGCTGACTGGGGCACTCGAGAATTATATAGTCTGTTATGCCTTACGTGTGAAGTTTGAATTATTTTCTTTCAACCTCAACCTCCCTATTGATGTATAACGTTTACGAACTGCGTTTATGATCGCGGGTGTCGCAACTTGGAAACCATGATTTTCATCCATCTTTTATATATGTCGCTGAATAGTGACATCCACCTCGACACATCGAGTCTGTGTTTACTCGCTTCGTGTATTAGTTATCGCGATAATGACGCGATTCATATCCATGTTCTAAGAAGTAACATTTATACGAACGGTGTTTATGCTTGTGGGAGTTGGAGATTATGTTCCATCCATATATGATACGTTTGCTGGATATTGTTAACCACCTCGATGCAGTGTGTGGTAACTCTGGTTACACGCTGGAGGTTAGAAGGAACTAAATATGGTGGAATGTGCCCCTTGTTAAATTTACAGGCTATTTCGAACCAACATAGAACAGTCTGCCATGTGTTTGGATAATACTATGAGTAAGAAATTTGTTGTGGAATAAAATACGCTTTATATTCTACGGATTCATTTGAACGCTGTCCATTCAGTTTGTCTGCGAAACGTATAAACATGCATGGCACCTTCCTCGAATATATGTGTGGTCATGGTTCGCACTCAGCTTCAACGACGTAAAATTTTTACGAAAAGTGCTCTCGGCGGAATGTGGCGGCCATGAAATCTATCCATCCTTGGTACTGAACTGATATCGGACACAAACTGGTGAATTGAAGAATCACCTCAGATAAAACTAAGTATGCCGAGAAGCATTGATATTCTATACTCTCCGGATTCATCGTTTCCATTATTCTTCCCGTCTGATCACCTGATCCGAGAGATGCCTTGGACCGAGCGCTTGTAATTAGAGCATACTCAACGTTAATGAACATTCTCTCGATAACGTCTTTCAATATGTGAATGTTTGCCTCAAAGTCGCTGACTGGTACCGGCTTGAATGAATAGGTGTCATTATCGAGAGGATAACTGAACGTTTCAATATCTTCGACTGCAAATGTTAGCAACTTTTTAGTAATTTTATTGAGAAGTATGTGGATATTTTCCTCGCACAGATTGCTGCTTACGCGGCTGTCACAACGTGACGTATGTGACATACCACGTAATACCCGGTCAGCAACAATGTTCCCGTATGGTTGTAACTTGGCAATTATATCATCGATAAAAACTAACCATTTATTCATTATTTTTTCTGATTTACGCGATGCTCTTCTGTTCGAACAAAGCCCCCCTTTATATTTACCTGTCGATGTTATCACGAAGAACTCTTCTAAAGGGTCCTTATTTAAATACACACTTACAGATATAAATTTAACAAAGACGTCATATGAATAATGTTCTTGTCGTCTAGAATATATCCAAAGATCAATCGTCTTATTAAATGACGTCAGCAATGATTTAACTTCGTCTATAGTACAGCGTCTGACTGCATGGAATGGAATCATCGCCATTACAGATGCGGATACTCGTTGTCTAATGTCATGGGATACAATCCCGGTTCCATACATGACCTCTGCTGCTTCTATGGTGTCCCTGATATGTGACATATGACCCGTCTGCGTGATAGCCGGGTTTGTTTCAGAGAGTTGTCTATTTACAGTATCTAATATAGAAACAGTTAGATCCAGCCTTGTGTATGATGTCATTCCCGCGATATCATCAGTGATGATAAACAACCCGAGAAGAGTCCACAGACGCCTCCGGAGATATATCCGATCAGATTCCGAGACATCAGTCAACAAGTTCATTTCAGGAACAAAGTAATGAGGAAGGAATCCTATTTTTAAATCCTGATCAAGTCTCTTTAATATATCCACTACTGACAAGTCATTTTCCCAGAATCGAGCGTTCGTCAGCTCGAAATGCCAGAGAGCTGACGCCTTCAGATGGTAGGACGTTAAAACTCCCCGGCCAAAATCGATGACGCGTCCGATTATCTTTAATAGCATTATACTGAGTTTCTGGTCAACTGACATTGTTCTCAACAGCACGACTTCTGCCTTTGCGAACGACAGACAGAAATCGTGCTCACGGTCCGGGTCTGATGGAGCAGGTCGTGCTGCAATGTGAAATTCCCCGGATGTAATTAGCGATATAATGTCGTCTGATGGCCACTGTCGGTCACGTGCGGAAAATAAACGTGCCGTCTGTGGTATTCTACTTATTCTTAGTTGTGGAACCAAGTCGGTGGTGGTGTCTGGACCATTTATTATCTTACCAACCTTTGATAATCCATCAGCATCTGGAGTTTTTCCATAGATCTCTTCACACATTTCTCTAACAGGATCAGCCAGCACGTATTTCCCGTCACCCAAGATTACGTTTGGTATGAGCCCTGCTAACCCCTCAGTAGATATCCGGACATAACACGGGAGGTCATGTCGGTATATCAAGCTGGATTCCTCTATTAATATGCTTCGAGGTTCGATCAGTTGATCTTCATCACTTCCTGTAATATAAATTCCACTCGCGGTGCTCCCTACTAATGTAACTTTATAACGATCAGTTGACTCACGTGCCCTTTGTCTACTGTAAAACCCTTGCAGCATAAACCGGTTATAACGCGGAGATGGCTCTTGTGAGTCCTCACTGCACCGACTTTGTGATGAGGACGCCATAATTATTAAATGGATACCTTACTCTCACGAACCCTTGGTGTATCGATTTTAATACGATGGTATCATTATTAGTCCACCTATAAATATCGGACACCACAGACTGTGTTCAGTTCACGTGAGCGGGAAATAAATAACATGTCGTCTTTCTGGAAAACAAATGAATATAACAATGTAATTTGGATTTGATCAGGTTTTGGTATGACGGGTAGAATATAACGGAGATTACCCAACGGGGTATTAACGATGGTCTATTATAAATCTGGGTGGGGATATATAATGTGTATATATAATATATGTCTGTAATTTTTTTAATTGAGTACTGTCGATTACTTTGACACGATATTGAATAAACATCAACATGTTGGAAATTATAACACCATTTTCTAAACTTTGTTGACAAAAAAATTAATTTTAACTTCACTGTTCTCAGGTTCCAATAAGATCAGATTCTGTAATACAGACCTATTTTAAAAAGTGGACTTACATGTAAACTTATATTTTTCTTCATTCAAGAAATTAAACTGTTGAGCCACCCATAAATATTTGTTATGTTTGATAATATTCATGCCACGCAAGTTGGTCATTGGAAATTTCCGGTTTCAGTATTTGTTTCGAAAAGAATATTTATCCATTTTGTTCTGTTCCTAATTCTCTCTTATTAGGTACTAGCAGGGTTACCCGGCGTTGCCCAGGTTAAATTGATGTGAAACCCTCTGTGGGTATTTGGTGGGAATAGAGAATACCCTGGCTCTCAAAGTGTTACACGTATTCTCATAAATTGTATATCCAAGTGGCATCACAAAACATGATTCTTACACATGGAATATAAGTAATGGCTCACCTGGTCAGGTCGGAGCGATTATCATTTTGTTTATCGCGTTTCATCCGTCCCACCAATAAAGAAGTATTTATTTATTTACAACGGCGTATACTTCAGATAATGAGGTGTTTTTTTATAGCATGAAACATGAACATCATAAACACATTAGTTCGAAAACAATAAAAGACGACAATTTTGTTTTACATAGAGATGTTTTAAAGATATGTCCAGGTGCTCCTCTGTTCTGGTGCTATATACTGGCTAATCATTTTCAGTTTAAAAGAATTGATGTTTTGCATGTATAGCAACTACATGTGCCCGACACAGCGAGATTTTGAGTTGTTTATGTTAGGCGATGAGGCTGTTCTAAAAAATTAAAGAAATCCTCTGTATCGGGCAGATATACCCGTATCAGATGTCAATATTGGAGGATCCTGAAAAGTCATGTGCTACGGACTGCGTTTTCCTTTATCCCAGAAGTAACCATATTTGACTGCACACTGTGACCACTGTTTTTGAACAGGCCTGCTCTACATTTCCATATCTCTAGGAAATTGTAACTTGTTTGTGGAAACTATATTCAATGGGACAGACTCAATCGTGTTATAATATATACATGAGCCATTCTAATGTGCAATCCTCTGACGATTCAAGGTCCCTCAGTTTGAATGCATATATGTATCTCTTAAATAGATTGATATCAATATACTTTTAATGCTTTTTTCTATGTATCTGTGTTGCTAGATCATTATAGAAATTCCCTGATTTCCATCCCCATATAAATATGACAGTTGAGAAGATATAATTGTTCAAGTGACTTCATTCAGTCACCATTTGTCGAGATTGTGAAATTGGAATGCCAAAAACTCCTTCGAACGACATAGAGATGGCCTGGGAGATGACTATATATAACTTTGTTGGATATCGGCGAATTGAACAATCTTATAAATGCTAATGAATCTCTTCTCGCCATCCATGACCCAAACGACCCCAAATGTGATTTAATTGATCATATCATTAGAGAAGAACGTGCATGAATTTGGTGGAATCAGTGCTAAATATATTTGTATCAACTTTGGTGCAACTCCCCTCATGCATGACTTGAACCGCGCCACTTATGTCATATCTAAACCACGTCTATTAGACTCATGCATGCATTATATAATGGAGATGATTTTATATAAGTTTGGTAGACCGCCTTGGTGCCATCTCGGGTGTACCGTTAAAGTTATATATAGAACACAGACAGATATTCGCAAATATTTGATTCATTGTATCATTTGAGAAGAACGTGTATGCGTTTGATGGTAATTGGCACTAAACATATTTTTATAAGTTTTTGGTGACCCTCTCGTCCCTATGTCGGACACAAGCGGCGCCACTTTTGACATCATTAAACCGTGCACACAATTAGACTCATTACAGAGATGAATATATATACAAATTATGAAAATTGGCGAGTATACAAATTCGTATCAAATTTGTATTTCTCACCCATACAGCACCAATTTGGCGCATTTAAACCACTCGATTAGATTATTTTTATCACGGAGAAGAATATTTATCAATGAGGTGGAAGTCGGCGCTAAACATGTTGTTTATCAATGTTTGTGTCCTCTCCCCCTCTAGGCACCCACTTTTGACATCTGATATCATGGAGATTATTATTTGTACGTTTGGTGCTAATCCGCGACTAAACAATTTTTTATCAAATTTAGTGACCACCCACCCGCCCCAAAATCTCTCATCTCAACGACACAAATTTTACGTCTTTCAATCACCCAATAAGATGCCTGTATCATGGAGAAGATATCAGAATATTGTGCATCAATTGGGTGGAATTCGGCGCTAAAATTATTTTTGATCAATTTTGGTGCCCCTCTCCCCTTCCTGGCATCCCTTACGCGAACTGCGCGACTTTTGACATATTTAAACCACACCATTAGATTCATCATAGTATGGGGATGATTATATATAAGTTTGGTGGCAATCGGCGACAATTTTTTTTCTGCCCCTCCCCATTGTCTTCCCCTGACAACAACGGCGTCACTTTAGAAAATTCTAACCCTCGCCATTATCTTTCTCGTAAAACGTTACCCACCTTAAACCCATTTGGTGTCATCTAGGTGGTCCCCTGGGAATTTCTATAGAACACAGACAGACAGACATTCGCAAATATAGATATAGATATGTATGTATGTATCATTATTTCTCATTATCATAATAGTGATGAGTTATCTCGTATTAAGTATTGTGTAGGTCTCATTGATTCTCATTATTATAATTGTGATGAGTTATCTCTTATTAAGTATTGTGTAGGTCTCATTGATTCTCATTATTATAATTGTGATGAGTTATCTCTTATTAAGCATTGTGTAGGTCTCATTGATTCTCATTATCATAATTGTGACGAGTTATCTCTTATTAAGCATTGTGTAGGTCTCATTGATTCTCATTATCATAATTATGACGAGTTATCTCTTATTAAGTATTGTGTAGGTCTCATTGATTCCCATTGTTATAACTGTGACGAGTTATCTCTTATTAAGTATTGTGTGGGTCTCATTGATTCCCATTATCATAATTGTGATGAGTTATCTCTTATTAAGTATTGTGTAGTCTCATTGATTCTCATTATCATAATTGTGACGAGTTATCTCTTATTAAGTATTGTGTTGGTCTCATTAATTCCCATTATCATAATGTGATGAGTTATCTCTTATTTAGTATTGTATATGTCTCATTGATTATCACTAGCATAACTGTGATGAGTTATCTCTTAGTAACTGACTGCTTGCAAGTAATATGGATGTTAACTAACATTATTTTTAGGACTATAAAAAGTAAAAAGAAATAGTTGGGAAAATATTTTGTGTTGCTTTTGTGGCCCCTTGACCACGCACCCCACCATAAGTGCCTGGGAAAAACCATGAGGGGACAGCATTTGATAAATGTATTTGGGATGGTGGGGTTTATTGTGCCAAATATATGTGCCTTAACTATATAAGCATTTCATCAATTAAAGTCTTAACAGTGTAGATATTTGACTGTATTTTAGTCTCCATCTCATCCCCGGAATCATACCGCGGTGTATACAACGAATGTAAACATAAATAAAACTGGAATTTAGTTTCAATGATAACAAATTTGTAGTACTTACTTACCATATATAATTATGTCCCATCAGACATTTGGTGCATCCTGGCGATATCAAATTGATATTAAGTTTGCCCCTCGCATGTACTTTCCAATGTATGTTTTCGGTTCACAAAGTTAAGGCCACAATTTAACGCCCGTGTTGATACCGCGAGTCGCTTTTAGTTTACACATAATTATTTTGACTACAAGTCTTTGCCATACATTGTGGGGCAAATAACAGAATCTTTTCAACTATTACAACAGATATACAGAATGCAAACAAGGCGACATTGAATGGAAGTAACCAGGCATACTTGAGTATAGAGTAACGTCCCGTTAACTGTTGACTGGAAAAGCAAGATAACATTAAATGTACGGGAGGTAAACATAAAGAGCGTTCTTTGTTGCTGCATTCTTTGTATGGAACTAATACAGAGCGTTTATATCATTTGTGTGTGATTAGCCAATAGCATTGTGCTGTCTTGTGTAACACAGTCTTGCTTAGGTAAAATATAGAAGGTTTTAGGATAGCATGCTGTTTACGCGATGGTCATGGTATATATGAACGAAACTGTATGCGTTTTAATGCTCATCGTCTCGCTCGGTAACTTCAGCACATTAGTCTACGCAACATGCATGGGACACTTCGGGCAACCCATTGCTCCGTGTTAAAGCTCATATAGGAGTTGACCCATTCGAAATATCCGAGCGTTGGTCGCCGGTCTGTTCAAATCGCTCCACGTGTCCACGGAACCAGTCCGATGATCGATGTGACGCCTCGGCGGATTGTGGATTCGACTTGAACCTGAACCGATCTGACTTTAATCTGTAATGCTCTGGTCTGGTCGATTGGTGCGACTCGACTTTAATCTGTATTGCTCTGGTCTGGTCGATTGATGCGACTCGACTTTAATCTGAACTGCTCTGATCTGGTCGATTGATGAGACTCGCCTTTAATCTGAACTGAGTTGGGGGTCACGATAAGCAAACAATCGTGCATCATTTGTATGTGTGTACCCATACCATGCATGTATGGTTCACATAATGTCGCGGTCCTGATCAACAATCCGTGGTTCGTCTGTCCCTTCGTCCGTGATCCATCAACAATTCCCTTTAACGCAATTTGCATGACTAAATACTTTGGCACACCATACAAACCGCATCCGACCAAACTTCATATGAATCTTCTGAGTGACCACTAGATGGGAGTCGTAATTTTTTTACGAACTTTGTATTTTTTTAAATATGACCGCCACCGGCCATAATGGATTTTACTCCTTGCATGACTAAATCCTTCAGCACACCAAACAGGTCACACCCCCTGAACTCATCGTCACTAAACTTCATATGGATCTTTGGGTGACCTCTAGATGGGAGACATCGATTTTTCGAAATTCGTTAAAAAGCAGCCATCTTTCATTTCAAATTTTAATCCATGCAAATAACTTTGCAGCCCGCAATTATCGGAAACTATTTTGAAAATTTACAGGCATGTTTATGATCACCTCTAAATGGGTTTGATAAAAATAACATGGCTGTTGGAAGCCATCTTGGATTTGACTATTTGTATTACTAAATACTCCGACATGTCCTATACAGTCAACATAATTATTTTAAATCTGATTGATCTCAAACCCCATATGTCTCTTCGATTTGGCCTCTGGTATTATTCTTTAACATCACCTTGCCTCGGTCCTTATCGCTCCATTGACTGTATTGTATGGAATTATCCCCACTCATTTATATTTTCTCTCAACTCATAAAATTAGTAATTCAGATTTGTGTTACTACATGAACAATGTATTTGGGAACGATCATTGAAATGCCCAAAATTATTAAAATAATAAGGATCAGTTCTGATTGACCAGAAAATACATTAATATATAACAGATCGGTCGCATCTTCTGAAATACGAATAAAGTCACAATTATCAACCAGTTCCAAACCAAAGAAACTGATCTTAAACGTATTAGCACAAAACGTAAAAATTCCACTTCCGGTTGCCATTTTGGCGGCCATCTTGGACGGAGAGTTCGAATTTTGGCACATAAAGATGTCGTTATGTCATAGCTTCACAAAAATGTATACATGTGTATACATATGACAAGATGTTCTCACTATAATTGCATCAAGCTGACTTAAAGGAAAATGGCAGCCATCTTGAATTACAAAAAATGCTCAAAGCGGATTTTAGCGGATTTTGGACATGTTATAGAGGAGAGCTTCCTCTTCAAAATGGTATAGAAACCAACTTAGTCCGAATTTTTCTAGGTTGACCCTAAAATTTGAGTTTATCGACCAGACTACCGAGGCGGGAACATAAAATTCAGTACATCATGTGCATGGTCAGATAGCTATGTTCTATTTCAAACAAAGTCCGTGCAATATAAGACAGCGATTTCGTGAATTGTCGATGAATGACGAAACGTGCCACACTGCAGTCAGTGTTTAAAACAATATCGAAAAGGGGTTCACGATTAGATAGTTTCCTTTTGGAATGACGATATTGACCATATAATGCAGATATTCATAAATTAATTTTAATACAAAGATTTTAAAACGTTTTCTTTAAAGAGCGTTAAAGAGAAGTTTTCTTTAACCCTTTACCCAACAAAACGGCCAAAAACGCCCAAATAAAGCTTCAACCGCCTAAAATATCTTCGGTCTGTCTCAATAACACCATACAAATATGGATAGCATTGGAACCGGTTCATTGACCACATTGTGATGGTTACAGTTATGCCCTGTGCCAATGCATTCTCTTATATATGCGAGTCGACCATAGGTCGCCTCGCATATATAAGAGAATGCTTGGCCTATAAAAAATCTTTTTTTAACACTTTTTACCATTTTTTTCTTACAACAATTTTATATTTTTTTCTTACATTTTTATCATATTTAATATGTTAAGCCAATGCATTCTCTTATATATGCGAGGCGACCTATGGTCGACTCGCATATATAAGAGAATGCATTGGCACAGGGCCATTCTGTTGGGTAAAGGGTTAAAAGACCAACCATTTAAAGAATGTAATATGTGGTTTATACCTGACAATACTCATGCGAACCTTCTATTAAAAGAGTTTCAAAATAGAGTGTTTGTTATCGAGAAAGAAATAGAGAGAGACGGAGAGAGAGGGGAGGGCGAAATAAAGAAGGAGATAGATAGAGCGAGAGAGAGAGAGAGAGAAATATGTGCCACGTTCATCCATATATGATATACTCCAGAAATATTTAACCTGTTAGTATCTGAGAATCTGAGACACAGGCACGAAAAGCCCACGCTATACATTCCACATTTTGAAATCCGAACATGAAAAAAGCTAAATTTCAGCATGTAGACTGGCCTCAAGCTTTCCAATTGTTAGAAATTTCCAAGCTGACACCCCCTAATGTTGGAACATTTCCACCTGATGGCCATTTCATTTATTGACCAAAAGTACATGTAGGAACATGTCTAACAATTGTTGGAAAATCAAACTACGAGAACAATTTCAACCTATTGCTGGGATGAAAGTTCCAACTAATGCTGTGGCAGGTGTGTAATTTCCAAACTGTTGAACATTTTAACCAAAGTTGAGGGTGTGAGTCGCTGCACCCCATTCATCATGTTCTCCGTCTGCTGTCTACATAACGACATTAGTGCTAACTCATTTGGCGTTTCGTGCAATCTCGATCGGTATATTATTTATAAAATCCAAACCGTTCAATAATCTTAATCGTAGTCGTTACGTTTTGCGAAACGATTTGTTTGCCCCCACGTGAACATTAAGGATTCGAATTATTCGTATCCGTTACTCTATCCGTCAGTTGCGAGACCAATCTATTACCGGAATCCACTTATTTTTTCGGTAAACTCGGAACCCGTCGTCACCCTCATGTCTAAAGCCAGCCACACATGCTTGCGTATGCGTTAGCGAAAATAATCGGATTCGTTCGTCGGATCCGTTCGTCCTGGTGCCGTTGGGGTCATGCGAACGTTGTCCGATAGTGATCGTTTCAGTCACTTCACCATGGATTTACATGCGAACGCAAACGGAGCGACGATTTATATCGGATGGAAAATACGAGTATTTTCGGTCCGATAAAAATCGGAGGCATTCGGAGCGTCAGAATAGTTTTGCATCGGAACCGCATGCACGTGTGGGTTCCCGTGCATTTCTATTTGATTTCCGTCCGACAATCGCATGCGATAAAAATAACGCAACGCACCATACGCATACGCAAGCATGTGTGGCTAGCTTTGTCAGTAGAATTTGTTAATCGGTTGTATGTTTATTTATATGTTTTGCTATTAAATGCATGGCGGCGTTCGTTGCAGAAATATTCATATATTTTCAAATCGCCATCAACAGAAGGAATATTAAAATATATATAGAATATCCATATAGTTTGACGAGATATAAGGTTTATTTTCGCGAGTATGATTCAGCAAATGGGGGCCGAGCTTCAGCGAGGTTCCCCATTTGCTGAATCATACGAGAGAAATAAACCTAGTATCTCGTCAAACTTTATGGGTATTTTTTGTATCCATCGCCAAAGTCTATTAAATTTGTTTAAATGGGATCAAGAAATTAATGGGGAATTCTTTAGGAAACAATTAAAATCGATTGCAAGTTTTTCGGTTGAAGTTCTGAGTATGTGACTTTATTATGATAGCTGTAATCGTTCTTCCTTTATTTTAGGACGTGCTAAAAATAAAGCCATGGTTTATTTTGCAGCCTTTATCTATATAGTAGACGACAAAGGTGATGGATAATTATAGTTGTGTTCATATGCCAACCATGATCAGCGCTTAAATATATATAGTATATTGTCGCTAAGACGTACGATGGTGTACGTAAACAAGAGCCTGCTCGTGTTACAGAAGTTGTGCTTATGTTTACAATTATATTGGTTAATCACACACAACTGATATAAACGCTCTTTATTATTTCCATATCAGGACAACAGTAACAAGTAACGCTCTTTGTGTTTGCCATATCCGGATCTACAAAAGCCAGGTAACGTAACGTTTTTTGCTTTTGTTTACATGACAAAGGGGACAAAATGACAATAACATACTATGTATGCCATATTTCTGATTGGTATAAGAACAGGGTATGCCTATATTTTACTATTCTTTCTGTTTATGGCAGTTTTTGACGAAATTGAATATTTTAACACCATACTCACCCCAACGCCGCCCGTATCTTTAAAGCCACATGGCGGTTTGCGCTTCAAGATACACCTACTAATATTCGCTTAACTACCTTCCTATGAGCATTGGGTAACCCAAAAAGACGCATTGAAGTAATGAAAAATACAACTGTGAATACGGTGTTTGTGTCCCAAACAAAAAACTGCATTTGTGCGACATGGAACGAAAAGAGCGTTACGTGTTAATATATTTATGATATGGCAGCAATAAAGAGCGTCTATCTGACATCTGGCGATAAGTTGAAAACGGCTAAAATTTGGCTGTGCAGGTGTTTTTTTTTCAGAGCATGTTATGCCGGTATACCAATAGTACGTTTATTTATCGACCAATCGCTTCATTTCCTTCAAATTACGCAGAAAAAACATTTGGAGGTTCGAATGAGCCAATGTCCGTTTAATTAAAATGATGGCTGATTCGAACCGCCAAATTGTATCTACGTAATTTGAAAGGACGAATACCAGAAGTCGACAAATACATAAAATATTGATATACCGGCTTCTTATGCTCTGAAAACTAGTTGTCAAAGTCACATCCATTTTACATGCCGTTTTCATTTTTTCACCAGACGTCAGAGAAACGCTCTTTATTTCTACCATACCCAGGGGGAGTGAAACAAAATGCCGGGGTGGGTGGGTGGTCAAAGCCACCAACAAGCATTTTTTTCCGCAACTAAAAAAACATTCCTGCTTGTTTTTTTTAGTGTTTTGGCAATGAGTTGGGCTTCAAAACCACTTTGAATGAGAGAAATGATGTAATTCTAACTGGTAAACTGACTGCAGGCAGTTATCGTGTTGTATTTTGTTGCAAATTTTGAAATCCAAGATGGCCGCTGGCAGCCATGTTTTTTTGGCCGAATGACCTCAAAATGACTCATTCCTGTTTACATGTCCATGTTAACATCCATGATAAATAGTATGCACAGAAATTCATATACAGCTGTTTACAGTGAATTTTCCCCCGCAAATCGCTGTTTTAGTGTTAAAAGGGGGGTGGGTGTCAAAAAATGGTCGGAAAAAACTGCCGAAAACGGAAAAAAAAATGGCGGTGGGGGTGGGTGGGTACAAAAAATGATCGAAAGGGAAAAAATGCCATACGTGCCTGAATTTAATCACGGCGGCAAACAGAATAATATCAACTCACGGTGAGTGGCAAGAAATTTGAACGAAACAATTCACTCACAAACGGACTAGTATAAAGTCAACTCTGCGAACAAAATTTGATCGTCCAACAAATTTCCGACTATTCTTAACCATCTGTAATCGTTATTACTGCGTGTTCATTGTGCGAAAGGTGTATATTTTTGAACAGCACATTTAAACAAAGATGTGTTGAAATCGTTAATGAATGTGAATATAATAACAGTTACGCTGAATACACGTCCTAAGTCTAAAGTTCGTTCAGATATCTCGACTCCGATGAACTGAGGCTCCTAAGGCTGCGTGCACACACTATCACATTTGTTTGATATCTGTTTCAGGCATATTGACATAGAAAACTACCTGGTGCCAGAATATAAAGGGAAGCATTGCGTATAAAATGAATCTTTATCAAATATACCGCAAAGAGAAGTAAAATTCCTGTACTCCCACATGTAATGGTGCAACTATATTTATGGTTTATTCTTATGAGATAATTTAATGCTATTTATAGGCAAATTTCGGCAACACCGTTACGGGTGGAACTACGAAGTTTTTAGAAGTGGAAAAATGGTCCAGGAGATGAGGGACCCGATAGGCTGACAAATTAAATAAGTCGCTCTTCAAAAGCTTTCGGCCTTAGGCCTCATTCAGTTCATATTATTCAGACAAAATCACATGATGGCATTCAGATAAACAAACAAATAACAATCATCGTGTGATTTTGTCTGAATAATATCAACTTCTTTAACAGTTTTTACTGCTCACATATTTAGCTGATGTATAGATGAATTTTAAAAGCAATTTTGAGTTTATTCTGAGAATTAAGATTCTCTCCAATCAGATTGTCGACGAGTCATACATACACTTTTGGTACCTTTTGAATGTTGGCAGTTCTGCAAGTCTGACGCTAGTATCGAATGCACTGAGTTCGGAATGATACATTCGTGACTCGAAGCAAAACCATTTGTGTTATGAGTTGTCTTAATTAGTGGCGGTTTTGAATTTTGCAGAATAATACATGGGACATATGATGTTTTTAAACGTCATCAACACATTTTAATAATGTTAACCCTTTACCCAACAGAACGGCCCTGTGCCAATGCATTCTCTTATATATGCGAGTCGACCATAGGTCGCCTCGCATATATAAGAGAATGCATTGGCTTAACACATTAAAAATTATAAAATTGTTAAAGAATGTAAGAAAAAATGGTAAAAAGATAATTTAGGCTGTTGCAGCTTTATTTGGCGGTTATTGGCCGGTTGTTGGGTAAAGGATTAAACCCAAAATAAATGTCATTAAACAAAAACAGTCAGTTCCTTTTTCGGGTTTATGTGTGGTCATGTTACGCATTTAGCTTCAATCACGTACCGTTTAGGAACATTGATCTCGGCGGAATGTGGTCGCCATGAATTCCATCCAACCTTGATGCTTTTCTGACGCCAGGCACAAATTCGCGAAATCAGTTAGCACACCACTGACTGCATGTAATGCAAAGTAACTCCGATGTTCTAAACTTTCCGGATTTGTCATTTGATTTATTATTCCCATCGGACCCCTTGATCCACGGGATGCCTTGATCCGAGCGCTCACAAGGATAGCGTACTCGACGTTAAGGAACATTCTCTCGATAATAATATCCAATGCTTTATTGTTTGTCGTAAAGTCACATACTGGCTCCGGTCGCATTGAATAGGTGTCATTGTCGAGAGGATAACTGAACTTTTCGATGTGCCCGAGTGCATACGTTAGCAACTCTTTTGTAATTTTATTGCACAGTTTGTCGAGATTTTCCTCGCACTGATTGCTGCCCACGTGACTGTCAGCACGTGATTTTTGTGACATACCACGTAATACGTGGCCAGCAACAGTGTTCCCGCATGTTTTAAATTTGACCATGATATTTTTGACGATAGCTAACCATGTATTCATAATGTTTTCTGATTGTCTTAATTCAATATCGTCCCCTTTATTTGTATCCGTCGATCGTATGAAGAAGAACTCTTCTAAAGGGTCATTAGTGTGATTGAGAATCTTAAGCAAAAATAAATAAAAGATGGGCTCTTCAGTAGGGTACTGTTCTCTAGAACACATCCAAAGATCAATCTTCTTATTAAGCGACGTAAGCAATGATTTAACAATGTATATATACAGGTGTGCATGGGTTGGACACCTCGTCATTACAGATGCGGATACTCGTTGCTTCATGCCATGAGATGCAATCCCGGTTCCATACATGACCTCTGCTGCTTCTATGGTGTTCATGGTGTTAGACATATGACACGTCTGCGTATTAGCCGGGTTTGTTTCAGAAAGTTGTCCACTTATAGTATTAAGTATATCCCCAGCGAGCTCCAGTCTTGCGTCTGGTATTATTCCCGCGATATCATTAGTGATAAGACACAACCATAGAAAACACCACAACCGTCTACGGACATATACCAGATCAGATTCCGAGATACGGACCAACAAGTTCATTTCAGGATCAAAATAATGAGGCAATAGTCTGTCATTCAAATGCTGATCAAGTCTCTTCAATATATATATGACTGTCAAGCCATATTCAGAGATTCGAGCGCCCGTCTTCTCGAAATGCCAGAGAGCTGACGTCTTCATATGGTAGGACTTCAACACCCCCCGGCCAAAATCGATGATACGTCCGATTAACTTCAAACGCTGTATAGTGACTATCTGGTTAACTGACAGTGTTCTCATCAGCACGACTTCTGCCTTAGCGAACGACAGGCAAAAATCGTGCTCACGGTCCGGGTCTGTTGGAGCAGGTCGTGCTACGAGGTGGAATTCCCCGGTGCTTATTATCGATATAATGTCGTCTGATGGCCATGACCGGTCACGTGCAGCGAATGAGCGAATTATCCGTGGCACACTACTGAGTACCAGTTGTGGCACAATGTCCATGGAGTAGTGTAGGTCACTAAGTGTCTTTCCAACATTTGATAATCCATCAGCATTCATATCGATGTATGTTTTTCCAAATATGTCTTCACACATGTCTCTGACAGGATCAGCCAACACATATTCCCCGTCACCCAAGATGACGTTAGGTACGAGCCCTGCTAACCCCTCAGTAGATATCCGGACATAACACGGGATGTCATCCCGGTATCTCAAACTGGATTCATCTATTTTTATGTTTCGGGGTTCGACCAGAACATCTATATCGCTCCCCCCAACAGCAACTGCGCTCGCCCTGCTCCCTACAAGTGTCAACTTATGATGATTAGTCGACCGACGTGCTGTCATTCTACTGACATTCGTATGAAGCAGAATCCGGTTATAACGTAGAGATAAATCCTGTGGATCCTCACTGCGCCGATTTCGTGACGAGAACGCCATAACTAAAAAATGAATACCTTAATCCGGTGAAACTTGGGTGTGTCGATTTAGAGGCGATGGTGTCATTATTAATCCACAAAGACTCATGGTTTAGCTTTATTCTTCATTGTTCGTATTTTCACATGGCAGTCCTTTAACTATTCACAGCGACTAACTTCAGTCCAAACTCCAGATCACAGCGTGTCGTACTGGAGATGTCGATTTGGGAAATCCCAGAATATTTTCAGCTCCTGTGAGTGGGAAATAACATGTCATCGTTCTGAAAAATAAATAAATCATAGACGCCGCAGTGAATATTTTGACACCAAAGATAACCCATGTTATAACGCCAACATTGTTTCAAGATTCATCACCAGGACGCCTAGACGCACGTGTTGCCTAAGTCTTGATATTCCAAGACAAATATTCTCAATTTCTATATTGTGCATGTGATTAGTGCCACACAACATTTCAGAGTCATCCAGAAATTTATAGCATACAAAAATTAATTTGCAATATGAAATAGGATATAATACATACTGTAACAGCCTCTATATTACTTATTGTAAATAATAATTCATTTTTACATCCTCAGTAAATCTTGAGTTGCCACATTACAGTTGCGAAACTTATCAACATTATTCAAACTTCAAAGTGTTTATACTGGGAGAAAAATTACCCTAATTGGCATTTTATAATAGTTTCAAGTAATAGTATACAGTTGTAGCCCGTGATTGAGTGAGACACGGGGGTTTGGCGCCCGCTCGAGACCTGGAATGTCACCCTCGAGCCTGGCGGCCCTCGGGTGTCATTCCAGGTCGAGAGCCGCGACAAATCCCCGTGTCTCACGAAAACATGGGTGACAACTGTTTTGTTATCTGACAAAGGAGTACACACGAACCTCCTCAATAGCAGGAATAAATGCGCGCATAAATATATTCTTTAATCCAGTTCGAAAAGTTAATTTTATGTTGAAATCCTCGCTATTTAGAAAATAAAACATTCATAATCTGGATCAATTATCAGACCCATCATTTGCGAAGCTATTCTCCGGTCAGTTTGTTGGTCGTATGGTGGGAATCGGTTCACGGAAAGAGGAGTAAAGCAATTTTGAAGTTGAGTAGCCATGGAGCGAAATGTTCGGTTTCGTTTCAAATGAGCGTAAAGACGCAGGAAGATGGGTAATGTCCAGAATGCTAAAATGTTAAACTAACACGTTGTAGTGGTGCAAAAAATAAATTGACAACTGTTACAGATTGTTACGCAACAAAAGGGTATTCTTCTGAAGTCTGAGGAATGTATTGCAGAAAAGAAATAGTCAATTGATAAACAGTAAAGAGTGGCTATTTTATCTTTAGAGCTTAGTACATAAACGTATTTGAAACGAATGTACATCGTGGCTAGACGGTTTCCGTTGAGAGGGTGTCCACCTTGGGAAATTCCAACTGCACCCCCCCCCCCCTTGAATCAGAATTCAGACCAAACACAAGTTTTATATAATTCCATTTGCACCCCCCCCCCTTGCACCTCGGTGCTCATGCCTAATATCCTATATATTCATAAACAATGGTTCTATATTCCCGGGAGAACATTCAGATATTTTAACCTGAAAAATTGCATAAATCATAACATCTAGTGGTCTAACTCTAGACAAATGCACACGGCTACGGGCAAGAGACCAGGACACACTGGGCTGACCATGGTTGTTCGGTCCGGTCTGAGCAAATTTTGAAAACTATACAAGAAAATCGCAAATCCTAGCATCTAGACTTGCCTCAACTGAAGCTTTCCTGTAGTGTTGGAAATTTCAAACCTCATACTCCCCCTCAGGTTGGAAATTTCTCCAACTGATGACCATTTCAGTCCACAAGTTTGAACAAATGTAGTAAAATATTGTTTTGTTAAACTAATTAGCACTTTTGTATTGGCCATGGGGTCAGGGACAAAGACACACCGGGCCGAACATGACCATGGTTCGGACCGGTGTGCGAAAATTTTGAAATCTGAACAAGAAAATCGCAAAATCCTAGCATCTAGACTAGCCTCAAGCCTTCCTAGAGTTGGAAATTTCAAACCTGACACCCCCACTTAGGTTGGAAAATTTCCAACTGATGACAATTCCAATGACAATATTGACCAAATGTATGACAATATTGTTTTCTTAAATTAACTAGCAGTTTTTGACTGGACACGGGGGAGGGACCAGGACACAATCTTTCCAAGTGTTGGAAATTCCCAACCTGTTACCCCCCTAAGGTTGGAAAATTTCCAACTGATGACTATTTCAGACAAAATTTTGAAAATAAATAGGAAAATATGCAAATATTGGTCCAAAAACAATTAATTCCCCCCAATAAATTGTTTGAAAATCACACTACAAGAACATTTTCAACCTAGTGTTGGTGTGAAATTTCCAACTAATGTGTTGAAATTTCCAACTGTTGAACATTTTTACCAAAGTTGGGGGTAAGACAACCCCATAACCTCTCACCCCAACCCCTGTTGCCACGTCTCTGTGTTCAATTGTCTGCAGCACACAGCAACTGAATAAAAAGGTTTATATATTGGTCCCACGGTATTTATTATTGACTAGCAGGGTTACCCGGCGTTGCCCAGGTTAAAGTGATGTGAAACCCTCTGTGGATATTTGGTGGGCATAGAGAATACTCTTGCTCTCAAAGTGTTACACGTATTCTAATAAATTGTATATCCAAATGGCATCACAAAACATGATTCTTACACATGGAATATAAGTAGTGGCTCGCCTTGTCAGGTCGGAGCGATTATCATTTTGTTTATCGCGTTTAATCCGTCCCACCAATATAGAAGTATTTATTTATTTAAAACTGCGTATACTTCAGACGTTATAGCATGAAACATGAACATCATAAACACATTAGTTCGAAAAAATAAAAGACGACAATTGTGTTTTACATAGATATGTATCAATCAATCAATCAATCTAGTTTATCATATCTTCATGAAGATACAGATATTTTAAAGATATGTCCAGGTGCTCCACTGTTCTGGCTAATCATTTTCAGTTTAAAATAATTGATGTTATGCATGTATTGCAACTACATGTGCCCGACACAGCGAGATTTTTAGCTGTTTATGTTAGGCGATAAGTCTGTTCTAAAAATGAAAGAAATCCTCTGTATCGGGCAGATATACCCTTGCCAGATGTCAATATTGGAGGATCCTGAAAAGTCATGTGCTACGGACTGCGTTTTCCTTTATCTCAGAAGTAACCATATTTGACTGCACACTGTGACCACTATTTTTGAACAGGCCTGCTCTACATTTCCATATCTCTTGGCAATTGTAACTTTTTTGTTGAAACTATATTGAATGCGACAGACTCAATCGTTACAATATATACATGAGCCATTCTCTGCAATCATCTGACGATTCAAGATCCCTCAGTTTGAATGAATATATGTATCTCTTCAATAGATTGATATAAATATACTTTTAATGCTTACGTCTATGTATCTGTGTTGCTAGATCATTATAGGAATGCCCCGATTTCCATACCAATATAAATATGACAGTTGAGATTACTTGAGAAGATATAATTGTTCAAGTGACTTAATTCGGTCACCGATTGTCGAGATTGTGAAATTGGAATGCCAAAAGCTCCTTGCAACGACATGGAGATGGCCTGGGAGTTGACTATATATAACTTTGTTGGATATCGGCGAATTGAACAATCTTATAAATGCTAGTGAATCTCCTCTAGCCATCCATGACCCAAACGACTCCAAATGTGCATGAATTTTGGTGGAATCAGTGCTAAATATATTTGTATCAACTTTGTCTGCAACTCCCCTCATGCATGACTTGAACCGCGCCACTTTTGTCATATTTAAACCACGTCTATTAGAATCATGCATGCATCATAATGGAGATGATTATATATAGGTTTGGTGGTAATCTGCACCTAAACAAATTCATATCATAGTTATTATCCCCCCCCCCAATATCTCACCTAAAACGGCACCAATTTCGCGTCTTTAAATAACACGTTTATATTCCTCGTATCACGGTGAAGAATAATATATCAATTTGGTCGAAATATGTGCTAAAAATACCCCCTCCCCTGACACCAACAACGTCACTTTAGAAAATTTTAACCCGCACCATTATCTTACTCGTAAAAAGTTACCCCTGTTTTAGACCGCCTTGGTGCCATCACGATTGTACCCTTAAAATTATACATAGAACACAGACAGATATTCGCAAATATTTGATTCATTGTATCATTTGAGAAGAACGTGTATGAGCTTGATGGTAATAGCACTAAACATATTTTTATAAGTTTTTGGTGACCCTCCCGTCCCTATTTCGGACTCAAGCGGCGCCACTTTTGACATCATTAAACCACACACTTACACTCTTTATAGAGATGAATATATATAAAATTTATGAAAATTGGCGAGTATACAAATTCGTATCAAATTTAGGTCCACCATTGCATATATCTCACCAATTTGGCGCATTTAAACCACACGATTAGATTATTCGTATCACCGAGAAGAATATGTATCAATCAGGTGGAAATTGGCGATAAACATATTGTATATCAATATGTTTGTGTCCCTCTCACCATCTTGGCACCCCCGATTCGAATGGCCCCACTTTTGACATCTTTAAACCACACAATTAGACTCCTGATATCATGGAGATTATTATTTTTAAGTTTGGTGCGAATCCGCGAATAAACAAATTTTTATCAAATTTAGTGCCCACCCCACCCACCACACCCCATCTCTCACCGAAGTAACACCAATATGACGTCTTTAAAATCACACGATTAGATTCCTCATATCATGGATAAGAATGTGTATCAATTTGGTGGAAATTGGCGCTAAAATATTGTGTATAAATTTTGGTGCCCCTCTCCCTTTCAGTGCACCCCTGACTCGAATGACGCCATTTATGACAGCTTTAAGCCACGCCATTAGCCACCTCATACCATGAGGATGAATTTGTATAAGTTTCGTGGCAATCGGCGACTAAACCAATTCTTATCAGATTTAGTACCCACCGCCCCCCAAATCTATCACCCCAACGACACAAATTTGGCGTCTTTAAACCACACAATAAGATTCCGTGTATCATGGTGAAGATCTCAGAAGAATGTGCATCAATTTGGTGGAATTCGGCGCTAAAATTATTTTGATCAATTTTGGTGCCCCTCTCCCGTTCCGGGCATCCCTGATGCGAATGGCGCGACTTTTGACATATTTAAATCGCACCATTAGATTCCTCATATTATGGGGATGATTATATATACGTTTGGTGGTAATCGGCGACATTTTTTTCTGCCCCTCCCCGTTTTCTGCCCCTGACAACAATGGTGTCACTTTAGAAAATTCTAACCCTCGCCATTATCTTTCTCGTTAAAAGTTACCCCTATTAGATCCCTTTTGTGTCAACTAGGTGGTCCCCTGTGAATGTCTATAGAACACAGACAGACAGACAGACATTTGCAAATATAGATATAGAAGAAGATATAAAAAGGTCCAATAGGAACATTACACCTTATAACGGATTTGTGTCCATGATAACAACATTTATACATAGCGTGCTTTAATTGACAAAACGTTTTGTTATGCATATCAGGTGATAGTTCCTTGTTTCGTTGGATTTTTGGATGTTTTGTTGAGCATTTTCGTGAATACTTCGTGTGCTTCATTCGGCTGCGAAGGAGTGTTGCCATCACGTGATTTCGTCTATAACCTGTTTCAATTGTTGTCTACGGTAGGCCGCTTCATTGATACATTGTGACTTAGTTATTTCAACTCTTGTGATTTAAAACTACAAATACTTTTATATTTCCTTACTCATATTACTTAAGTCGGTATTTGGTTGGAGTTAAAGCGTTGCCTTAAGCTGATTTGGGACCAAGCGATGAGAAGATCTAGTACCGTATTCATGCGCTTCGTCCTTGAAAAGTTTAAGGAGCGCCAACTTCAACATTACTCAACTTCTCAACTTCAACGGGTTTATATTATATCTATAGCAATTAGATATTTATCTTAACTATTTAAATATTCTCGTATTCAGACCAATGACCGGTATTAGGGATCTATTGTTGTAGTCGCGTAACTACTTTTATTCTTTTGCGCCATCATTGGTCAACGGATTCCGTTGAGTACAGACATTGGTTAACGGATCCGTTCAGGCTGGTCCGATTCCGTTCTATGACGTGATTGGTCATCGGCTCACCAACGGATCCGTTCAGCACTGCCATTGGTCACCGGATTTCGGCTAGAACATATAAATAGGGTTCTTCAACCCAACCCGGGGGCATTAGTCAATTGTCCATCACTCTTGCCAGTTGCAACCAAAACTCACTGAATCAGTTCAACTTAATATCTAACTTGGGGAAAATCCGTTCAACGGAATCAACTTAAAGGTGCACATACATGGATAATTTATCTAACTTGGGGAATATCCGTTCAACTGAATTAAGTTAATGATGCATATGTAGAAATCCGTTCAACGGGAAATAACTGGGGAAATCCGTTCAACGGAAACTCCATTATAGATCTATCATCATTACATGTGTATTATATTTTGTACGCCATATGTACATCCACTGAATTTCTGGTAGACATGGACTAATTACAGATATCCACCCGGGAAATTGTGACCCACGCCACAATTGGCAATCGACCAAGATACGTACGTCCAGGGGGGGGGTCTGTATGCTACAATTGGTGTCAGACGTGGGATTTTGATATATTTTCGAAATCTGCAAACCTACGAACCACAGACGACGGACCAACGTATACCGACGAAGGAAAATGATCCGCATGATGGACGACTCTCCAGCCCCAGAATGCAGTTCCGGAAACCCCGACATTTGCAGGGCGGCGGTGACGATCATGGGGCTAGCTACTTCGACGAACCGGAAGTCGAGACACCGGACCAATTTCGCGAGGATGATGATGTGAGGGTATAGAGGGATCACGGTAATTACAGAATGGTTGCACCACAGATGAACCACTGACGATGAGACCGGATACATACAATGGCATCGAAGATTGGGAAGGATACATTTCGCACTTTGAGGAATGTGCCGAGCTGAATAGATGGACCGAGAGGGACCGAGTCCTCAGCCTAGCAGCGATCTTGCGGGGACCTGCAGGGTCGCATTAAATGAGCCTGAAACCTGACGACCGCAGACAGTATCGAACATTGAAGGCGGGATTATCGAAAAGATTCAGCGGTGCCCACCAACAAACATGGCTGGCAAAATTTGAGGCCCGGCGGAAGAGACCCAATGAGACATACGCTGCATTCGGCGACAACGTACGATTGATGGCTCAGAAAGGACACCCAGAACTCAATATACATGCACAGGAGATGCTAGCCCTTGCCCCCGGTCTTTGATGCCATCAATGAAATATAAACATATGAGGCCATTATAGGGCACGATCGCAGGGGAAACGTTCGGCGCACTGATGAACTATATATACGGGGTAGATGACAACACAACCAAAATGGAAACACTGATGAAACAAATGGGACAGTTGATAGAGCGACTGGGTCAACTACATCTGAATCCACCCGAGTCTACCCGAGAATATACCGGCCATCCCAGGTACTGCTTCCGGTGTGCCAGCGAATCACATCTTGTGTCAGCCTGCCCATTTCCACCAACAAGAGAGGGCCGCAGTGAAGGCGGTCCCTTAGCTAAATTACACGAGCCAACGGCCAAACTATCGGTATTCGGGGTGACAGTATGAATCAATGGAAAGGTCATAACCAAATTCGAGACAGTTTACCGACAACCGATACTTCGGACGGAATGAATAAACCCGCCAACAACCCAGTACAGATTATGGAACCCGCGATAAGCCTAATAGAGGGGACTTCCGACCAAGCAACCAAAATAACGGGATTCGTGAATCACACCCATACAACGGGATCCGAAGAATTATCAAAGATGGCGCCTTGATCAACAACTCGATTTTGGTGGGAGCTTGAAATTAGTTTTTACGGCGATCAACAACTCTTATTGTGCACAAATCATTTCTAAGGTACTACCATATACATCGAACTATCAACATATATGGTTTGTGTAAATTTCTGAAGCTGATTTTCAGTAAAACAAATGAAATTACTGCAGTGAAATTAAATTTCTCAAATTCGTTGTATTGACCTTTGAAAACAGAACTTTAAACATTGAGAATGCCAGATAAGAGGTTAACTACAATGAGTTCGACATCAGATGCGGACGATAGCATCAATAATGATCAACCAAAATCGCAACAGAATAAAAATAGTAAGCAGTCAATCCAAAACAAGAAACAGAAAACTACGGCGGTGTCATCACAGTCGACAATAAATTTCTCCTCAAGTAAATCTAAACCACCTCAACTGAATGCATCTAACACTCCTATCGGAGATATTCTATCTGAGATCAATGCAAAACTTTCGAACATGGCCACAAAAGATGACATAGACAAAAGTATTGAACAATTGGTGACCAAATCTGATCTGGACTCCATCATAACTTGTCTGAAGTCAGAGTATGACAGCAAATTAAATGAAGTCAAAGACGAATTCAAAGGGACAATACACAACATGGAAATAAGAATGGAACAAAAAACACCAAGCCCTGGAAGACAAAGCCAATGACCAGGCAGATGAAATACAAGTTCTTGAAAGGAAGTGCTTAGATTTGCAACATAAAAACAATGACTTAGAGCAGCAAGGAAGAAAGGACAGCATCAGGGTTTATGGAGTAGAAGAGGATCATCAAAAAGAAACATCAGAGGAGAGTGAAGCAAAGGTGATAAAAGCACTGAACAAAAAATTGGAAATGAAACTAAATGGTGAGGACATTAGTATAGCACATAGGCTTGGAAATTTCTCTGCAGATAATAACAGGGGAATCATTGTAAAATTCATTACAAGAAAATCAAAGGACTGTGTTGTTAAACAAAGAAAACTATTCAAAGGCACAAAAGTAGTGATAAAGGAGGACCTAACTCAGATAAATTCAAACATATTGAGGAAGTCAAAAGAGTATAACTCAGTGGAAGATGCATGGTCAGTTGGTGGCAAATTATATGTGAAATATTGTGACAAAACCAAGAAGAATAAGAAAATTCAATCTCTGTCTGATATTTGAATATATAGAATAGCTGACAGCACAATGATCATGTATACATATTATATAATATATCAATACTATATAAAGATACATATACCAAAGTGATCATCTATATATTATATATGTCTGATTTTGAAAGAATATGTTGAATATACATGCCAAATAATTACAAGAAAAATACATGTACTTATTAATACAACTCAAGAGCTAAAATCATATGCTCCACAAAGTTGTAGTTAAAACATTGGGTCCTAATAATACATTGAAAAGTAATATTTGCTTTGATCTGGATGTTTAATACATAGAGATGAAAGAATATTGCTTAATAAATAATTTATGGATTGATTAGATAAGTATAACTTATTTAGCTAATACAACATTGAAGATGGAATATATATAAGCCATGGAATTCAATTTCCATATCTTCCAAATATTTCTGGTACTTTTAATGGATAGTTGACATGAAATTGCAAATGACAAATTCTTGGTCACACACATTTGTAGATATTAGAGAAAATCAGTATGGATCACATATGCACCTTTAAATTATATGCCATCCATCCATTCAGCAGCAAATTCAGTGTATATAGGTATGGGTATAAGCATTATGATCTATACTTGCCATTATGTAAGTGTATATACATAAATAAGTATATACTTCTATATTTTCATTATGCAGGTATTATTTGTTTTGGTATATGTTCATATGTTTGCATATATATTATTTTCAAAAAGTATGGGTATGACAATCCCTCAAGTTATATGTTCCTACTCTTATTAATGATAAAAAACATCTAAATAGTAAGTTAATGTAACCAAATGCTAACACTTGAACCCTTTACAAATGTCCACTTCAATATCAACTTTCTTGTCATAAAGTTTTGTATTAATTTGGAAAAATAATTCTGCAACCCCATACATCCCTTAATAGGTCTGATATGTATGCATCCCTGAACCATGAACACAAAACCTACGTATAAATGCATGAGTGTTAACATGTGTTCTATCAATGCTCCATCAATCATTAATTAGTTATATATGTACATGGGTATGGACATATCATTATGATTATCAGTTTACAGGAATTATCTAGGTATTATTTATGTATATGTCTATGAATTTGTTTACATATTTATGTTCAAAGTCCATTTATTCAAATGGACAGTTTACATCAAATAGTAAATTACAATTTCCTGACCACAAACATTAGAATACATTGGAGAAAATCAGTATGGACAACATATGCACCTTTAAATTATATGCCATCCATCCATTCAGCAGCAAATATGTGTATATAAGTATGGGTATAAGCATTATGATCTATGCTTGCCATTATGTAAGTGTATATACATAAATAAGTATATACTTCTATATTTTCATTATGCAGGTATTATGGGTTCTGGTATATTGGCATATATATGCATATATGTTTTCTCAAAAGTATGCCGGTATGACAACCCATCAAGTTATATGTTCTTACTGTTATTTTAAATAGTGATAAATAAATTATGGATCTAAAAGAATAAATATAACATATTTAGCTAATACAACATTGAAGGTGGAATAAATGCAAAACATGTAATTCAATGTCCATTTATTCCATATATTTATGGTACTTTTAAAGGACAGTTTATATAAAAATTTAAACTACCATTTCTTGATCATAAAAAGTTGTATACATTAGAGAAAATCAGCTTGGATCACACATGCATCTCTAAATCGTATATGCATCCATACAGCAGTAAATATGTGCATATAATAATGGGTATGACTATTGTGATCTATACTTGCCACGATGTAAGTGTATATACATAAGTAAGAATATATTTCTATATTTTCATTATGCAGGTATTATTTGTTTTGGTATATGTTCATATGTTTGCATATATATTTTTTTCCAAAAGTATTGGTATGACAATCCCTCAAGTTATATGTTCCTACTGTTATTAATGATAAACAAAAACATATGAATAGTAAGTTAATGTAACCAAATGCTAACACTTGAACCCTTTACAAATGTCCACTTCAATATCGACTTTCTTGTCATAAAGTTTTGTATTAATTTTGAAAAATAATTCTGCAACCCCATACATCCCTTAATAGGTATGATATGTATGCATCCCTGAACCATGAACACAAAACCTACGTATAAATGCATAAGTTTGAACATGTGTTCCATCAATGCTCCATCAATCATTAATTAGTTATATATGTACATGGGTATGAACATAACATTTTGATTCTCAGTTTACAGGAATTATCTAGGTATTGCTTTATATGTATATGTCTATGAATTTGTTTACATATTTATGTTCAAAGTCCATTTATTCAAATGTACAGTTTACATCAAATAGTAAATTACAATTTCCTGACCACAAACATTAGTATACATTAGAGAAAATCAGTATGGACCAGTATGATACATCATTAAATATGTGTATACAAGCATTGATTTGACCAGTATGAACTACGCTTGCCATTATGTAAGTGTATATACATAGATAAGTATATATTTCTATATATTTCATTATGCAGGTACTATGGGTTCTGATATATGTTCACATACATGTATATGCCCATGTATTTTTCCAAAAGTATGGGTATGACAACCCCTCAATGTTCTTCTGCTATTATTGATGAAAACAGCTGATCGCTGAACCCTTTACAAATAGCCACTTTCAATGTCTACTTTTTTTGTCAAACTTTTGTAAAATTTTGACAAAATCAGTCTGGAACCCAATACACCCCTTTAATATGTTTGGCAGGTATGCATCCCTGATCCCTCAACACAAAATATGTGTATACATGCACGAGCGTGAACATATGCTCTATCAATCATTAATTAGGTATATACACATGTACATCACTATGCAATCACAAAAGATCCAAAACTGACATCTTATCTCCTGATATCATTCTTTAAAAAATAAATTTTCGATAAATAGTAATACAGAACATACTATTCAGAATGCCATATTCTTACATATCTATGTGGAGGACACTCATATCTAAAAAAAAACAAATATTCAGCCATTCATTTTATACAAATTATTGGTTTGGAAATCTGCATGGCGATTCCCATTCCCACTTACTCACTTGTCTTGATCCCTCAAAAAACCGAAACATCAGTGTCATAATCCAGAGCCATTATATGTCTCACAGAAGTTATCGATAATTCCCTTACATACATAACGCATCCCTAATCACAATATATATGTATCATTGTGACAGCTTCATAATCGTACACCCACGACACACCGAAACATCTTGGGTAAGATTAGGTCAACACTGAGACAAAATAACGTGCAAAGTATGCTTTGATCACAACAAACACCACACGACACATATTCTGGGTCATACACTCAGCCCTATAACCTCTCCTCGAATCGTGAAACATGTATTGCAAGATCAGCTATTCGATAATAATTGTATCGAATCAACATGATTACGTGACCCCGATTCAACCCATACTCCACAGATACACCGACTCGCATGGGCAATCTCGTGTATTCTTCGTAAAATATTGGCCTATAATATTTAAGCCTTCAACTACTAGTTTGTCATCCTTTTGGACCCCCCCCCACAATTTAATTCCACGATCGCGTCACCAATTCTAAAATATTCCCAGCCAAAATCCCCTCCCCGTAACTATTAAGTCATTATCCAGTCCTTACACACACTGCGATATATACGAGCAGAAGATACTAATTTCATAGTCAGACCAAACTCGCCCAGATGTGTGTCAATAAAATGACTAGTTTGCATTCGTTTGGACCACCACCCCATCGACAATCTCCTGACAAAGATGAATGATCTCTTCCAAATATTTCTGCCTGGGTAGATACAAAATTCATTAGAGACGGAAAGAAAAAAATCCAATCAACAACAATTTCTGACATCACGAAATATATCCTCTTGTCTGTCCATAAAATGGGACAGGACACGTTACTAAATTTAAGTTATGGATCTTCAAACACTTTCGGGTAAAACCAGATTATGGATAATAATACAAACACGTTTGCATAACTAATTTATTAGAACTGTTGTTGTAAACAATTTTGCCGGGAAAATAAACCCATCCTACTTACCCCCCCCCCCCCCCAATACAACCCCTAGAGCACACTACTGATAACATCAACCGACATACCAAACGAGTGTAAATCAAGCATAATTTGATGACACACATCTGTTTTGTATCACGCTTACTCTATATAGTTCCCACCATATATTGAACTTGTTATTATTATATGCAATTTTATTTTATTTGTAGTTTGTATGTTTTATATCACGGACTTGAATTAACTATTATTTGTACATTAAGCATGTTTGGTCGGTTGGGTTTCTCGAATACACAACAACATAAATGCTCCATTGGATTAAACCAGGACAAGAAAGGTAACTCCATCTTTAAAACTGATGGCAGTTAGATTCTCACTGGGTGATGTTCAGGGAAGTAGCTCTTTAAATCTCAAAACCTTATTGCATGGATCACCAGACGATGATAATGAGAACATGTGCTCACCATACAGCTTTGCTAACCACTCTTGCGATTATTACTCACCGCTGCAATTACAGGAAAATATAGATGTCTCAAAATCAGATTTTTCAATTCTTGGTCTAAATTGTCGAAGCCTGAACGCTAACTGGGATCCACTTACAAATCTCCTATCAGACATAACTAACTCTAAACATCATATCGATATACTAGCTCTGACGGAAATATTCAAGATACGAGAAGAATATTCTCTTCCTGGATATCATCAATTCCAATTCAAATCACGACCAGATGACGATGATGGACGTGGTGGTGTTGGCATTTTCGTAAATGAAAAACTTTCTTATAAAATCCGTGATGATCTAACGATATTTATCCCACATGTTATCGAGACTCTATTCATAGAAATTGACTCGGGGCACTCATCTTGTGTTGTGGCATCCATCTACAGACCAAATACGGCCCCTCATGCAGATATCGATATATTTATAGATAAAATTTCAAGTGTGGTCGAACAATTAAATGGTTCTGGGACAAAGGCATATCTTGTAGGAGACTTCAACATCGACTTGCTTAACTTTCAGTCACATACGAAAACTAACAACTTCATTGAAACTATGTTTGAAAATGGATTCTTACCTGCAATTACCAAACCTACACGAATAACCGACCACTCGGCAACACTCATTGATAATATTTATACTAATAACAATTTTTCCCGTGCCGATACTGGGATTATCCTCTCAGATGTATCAGACCATTTTGCTACATTTTATTCCGAATGTCACGATCATAAGTATAAAAAAGCGAGCAGTTCTACAGAGAAACGTATAATGAGTAAAGAGAACACTGACAAATTTAAATCAATACTTCAACAACAAGATTTTCGATGTGTCTTCGATAGTACTTCACCGAACCAAGCTTACGACAATTTTCTTTCAATATATCTATGGGCGTTTAATGAATCATTTCCATTGGTCCGATCTAAACCACCAACTAAATATATTAAAAAACAACCTTGGATGACAAAAGGTCTCATTAACTCCTCTTTAGTCAAGAACAAACTTTACATAAAAAAAACTAAAAGCTCCTTGTGACTACAACGCTGAGAATATTCTCCACGAAAATAGATTTGACATGCGACGTACATGGGTCATCCTGAAAAATGCTCTTAAAGTAACAAATAACACTCCAAAAATACCAACAAATATATCATATGGAAACACTATAATATCGCAACCAGAAAAAATAGCTCAAGAATTTAACGATTATTTTGCGACAATAGGTCAAAAAACTAGTGACCAGGTGCCTTGTAACATCGCAATGACATTTTCAGACTATCTAACTGATTCCAATGCAAAAACTTTTTTCATGTTCCAAACAGATACATATGAAGTTTTGAAACTATCGAATGACATCACTGGAAAAGGAACCAAAGATATAGATAACCTGTCATCAAAATTAATGAAACAGACCATACCCGAAACGTCCCCAGCGCTAACGCATATATTCAATCTATCATTTAAACAAGGCATTTTCCCCGATAGGATGAAAATATCAAAAGTAATTCCACTTTATAAAAGTGAATCTCCCGATAAAATAACGAACTATAGGCCAATAAGCATTATGCCCGTTTTCTCGAAGTTGTTAGAGAAACTCATGCATAAAAGGCTTTTTTCGTTTCTCGAAAAACATGAAATTTTGCATAAAAATCAATATGGCTTCCGTAAGAATCACTCTACCATACATCCTTTGATGCACCTTCTAGATCATGTAGCAACAAATAATGACAAACCAACTAAGGATTATACATTAGCGATTTTCATAGACTTATCAAAAGCATTCGATACAATTAACCATGATATTTTATTGAAAAAATTAGAACACTACGGAATTCGGGGGGTTTCCAATGAATGGTTTAAAAGTTATTTAAAGGGAAGAAAACAATACGTTGATTGTCTTGGTGAAATGTCCGATTTTGCGAAGACAACGTGTGGTGTGCCCCAAGGGTCCGTTCTTGGTCCGATAATTTTTCTTCTGTATGTTAACGATATGCCCAAATGTACCTCGATGAACTTACTATCATTTGCCGATGATACCACGCTTTACTTTTCTGGTCATGATAGGAAAGAGTTGAAAAAATCATCAACGGCTGAACTAAAAAATATTTTTGAATGGTGTTGTTGCAATAAACTATCTATCAACGCAACTAAAAGTAAATTCATATTGATCCACCCTAGAGGCAATGAGGACAAGTGGAGAAATTTTACACTGAAATTGAATAACATGGAACTAATTAGAGTTGGTAATCAAATGCGAGAAAAATCAATAAAATTCTTAGGCATTTTGATCGAAGAAAACTTGACTTTTAATAACCATATATCAATGATACAACGTAAACTGTACCACACTCTCTACTTATTGAACAAAGTTAAAAACTTCTTACCAAAAAAATCACGAAAAACACTATATCAATCGTTAATCCATAGTCAACTTATTTATGGTCTCCCGATATGGGGACACTCGGTTCACGCGGGCGTACTATCTACCTTACAAAAAAGGGCAGTTCGTATTATATGCAACACAAAATATAGGAGTCACACAGAACCGCTCTTCAGACAAGAAAATATCCTAATGTTCAAAGATTTATACACAGTGAATGCATCTGTCTTCATGTACAACTGGTCCAGAAATAATCTCCCCAAATCGTTTAAGAATATGTTCACGTATTCCCTTGGTGTTAACACTAGACAGGCGGATAAATTAAGAAGCAAAAAGGCTAGAACATGTTTTTCAGAAGTCCTACCAAATCATTCATTTCCTAAAGTGTGGAACTCGATAAATTCCAAAATAAAAAAAAATTAAAAAAAAATTAAAAAATGTAAATTTAGTTATACGTTCAAAAAGTTATTGTCTATGGAACTAATAGGTAAATATACTCAAATGGTTATCTGTGCAAACAAATTATGCTACATTTGCAGTCGGCAAAAAATCCACTTGACTCAATGATCTACCAAGGTTAACTTTTTAACTCATAATATTATTCACTCCAGTTATTACCCTGAACATCCTAGATAGCCATGTGTCACATGTACGGTGCTGTCTGCGAATGTGACACAGGACTGTCGCAACAACCTCACTATTTTTTGTTACAAACTCTTAAACTTGTCCAAAAAAAATTATAGTAAAGTATTGTTCAAAATTTAACCCAGCCTTGATTAAAATTATCACATAAAATATTAGTAGGCACCAACCGGCCATCCAAATACCAAATAGTCTGTGTCAAATTATATACACGCTATCATATATTCATATTGCACTTATCATTCAGGGGCAACAGGAAGACAGCCATCTAGGTCATGCTGCTCCTGTGCAATAATACAATTTTGTTCACTACTTTGTCAATGTATCGTATATTATTGTGCAAATAAAGATCTATCTATCTATCTATCCGTGAATCACACCCATACAACGGAATCCGCGAATCCGAAAACGACCTCTATTGAGACAAACTGGAAATGGAGAAGCATGGTCAAGATGGCCAGATAATGGTCCACGAGAACCCAGGCTACCGACATCATACCACAACCAGGGAAACTTCCGCAAGGGATCCCTATAGGCCGAGAGGTCCCTGAAATTATTAGACCATCTGCATGTACGCAAACAGACATAAACGAGATAACCAGTGCCGGGAAATTTGGGGCATGTCTAGATAAAGGGATAACGGATTTTACGCCGCCACAGACGTTAAACGGGTGCCATGTAACTTCCTGATTGACACTGGAGCTACAACATCATTGTTAGCAAAACGGGTGTATGACCAAATAGCTGCAGACAAGCAGCCTGGAGGAAAAGAGGGCACCGAAGAACGTTAGCGGCACTTCCATAGAAACTTGGAGAATCAGGATACATTGAAGCATCTGTCGTCGAGAAGAAAGACCAAATATTATTGATGTCACGGGGGCTGATTGACTGTACACAATCATCCCCATGTGTACAGCTGTGGAACACCGAAGATGTCCCAATTACAATCCATGTGTACACAAGAGTGGGTTCGTGTGTCAGCTATGACGAACCGGAAGTACACCAGGTCAGAGCCTCTACAGATGTACCAACCCAATTGAACAATGTGGATGGGAAATTGATACCCAGCCATGTCGTGGACTTGTACCAGCGAAGTTGCACGAATTTGAATACCACACAGAGAGAGGTTCTCGGGAAACTTTTAAGGGATTATAAAGATGTATTTTCCATGGGACCTTGGGATATGGGACTTACACACATGGCATGCCATGAGATTGACACGGGCGATGCCAAACCGATCTGGGTACCTCCACGGAAACAACCATTCGGGAAGCGAGAGATTGAAAAACAGGAGATTCAGAAACTTCTAGACCGAGGACTTATAGAGCCCAGCAACAGTGACTGGTCCTTCCCATTTGCATTGTGTTCAAGGCCGATTCCACACCCAGATTGTGTATCGATTACCCCAGATTTAATGACGTCACAAAGTCAGATGCTTTCCCTCTTCCAAGGATAGACGAATCATTGGATTGGCTGCGTGGAAATAAGGTTTACTCCTGTCTCGACCTTCTCAGTGGTTTTTGGCAGACACCCATGTCTGATAAGGACAAAAACAAGACATCATTCTGATCAGGTCAAGGGTTACATCTCTTCCGGGTTATGCCCATGGGTCTAAAAACTAGCCCTGCCACGTTTGGACGTCTAATGGAGAATGTTTTGCGTGGGTTGTTATGGGAACACTGCCTTTTATTCGTCGACGACATCATTGTGGCGGCACCGATGGTAGAACGGAACATAGAGCGGGTAGCCATGATTTTAGACAGACTACGGGACGCAAATTTGAAAGTAAAGAGTGCAAAGGCCACGTTATTTAAAGAAGAAGTAAAGTTCATGGGACACATTGTGTCTGGCGACTGGATCAAGACTGATCCGTCAAAAAAACACAAGCAGTTCGAGGTTGGCCCACACCGAAGAACGCAGGGGAAACTAGGTCCGTTTTAGGACTCACGGGGTACTACCGTCGGTTTGTGCGTGATTTTGCCGCGATCGCGCGACCACTCAACAAACTGGCAGAGAAGGGTGCAAAGTTAATGAGGACGGGGGCATGTGATGGCGCGTTTCAGAAGTTAAAAGATGCTTTGACACAGCACCAATTTTGAAGTATCCGGAACCGGAGAAGCCTTTCTTGTTGGCCACAGACGCTAGCCAAGCAGCGACGGGGGCCGTCCTTTCCCGAGTGGATGATGGGAAGGAACATGTAATATCATACATGAGTAAAGCACTTACGCACCCATAATTATCATATTGCGTAACCAAGAAAGAACTCTTGGCAGTCGCACACGCCTTGAAGAAGTTCTACTGTTATTTATATGGGCAAAAGGTCTTTTTGCGCACCAATAATGCAGCTGTTTCATGGATGCGCAACCTTAAACATCCAACCGGACAGGTGGCAGGATGGTTAGAGGAACTGGGAAATTACGACTTGGAAGTTACTCATCGACCGGGAGTGAAACATCGCAATGCGGATGCTTTGAGCCGAAATCCATGTGCAGCTTGTACCCTACAACAGAGAGGAAGTGAAGACCACGAGACCCGTGACACAGGGACGTGTACATCTCCGACGATAGATGAGGGGGTGACTGATGATACGACCATAGTGGAAGCTGAAAGGACCAGGGCAGTAACACCATGATAAGCCTAAACCACCATCTAGATATCAAAACCAAGCATGGCTCGAGGGGTGGGATCCCAATAACATCCGACAAAACCAATTGGAAGACGCCGATATCGCCACCGTGATGATTTCCAAGGAAGGTGACGAGTCCACACCACAGTGGGCTGATCTGTTACACAAGGTTCCGGCGGTGAAACAGCTATGGGCCCAGTGGGACACCCTGTAGATTATCGATGGAGTGATGTACCGAGCTTATCAGACAGATATGGACGATGAACCCAAGAAACAAATGGTGTTACCATTCAAGAAGAGAGGAATTACTCAAGTACTCCCACGACATACCATCAAGCGGGCATCTTGGGGCTGCAAAACATTTAGCAAGATCAAAGGCAATTTGTATTGGCCGGGCATGAGAACTACAGTACAAAATTACTGCAATGCATGTGACAAATTTGTGGCGAGAAAAACCAACAAGGCGGCAAGAGCACCACTGGTTGGAACACCCATGGAACGCATATCAATAGACATCCTGGGGCCACTTCCGGTCACCGATTCAGGGATGCGACACATCTTAGTGATGGTTGACAACTTCACCAAATGGAAGGAAGCGATTCCGATGAAAGACCAAGAGGCCACCGCAGTGACAACAGCATTCGTGGACGAATTCATCTGCCGGTTTGGAACCTTTTTCCAACTCCACTCGGATCAAGGGTCAAATTTGGAATCTGAGATATTCCAAGGCATGTGCCGACTGTTCGACATATCAAAGACCCGTACGACATCCCTTAGACCACAGAGTAATGGCGCTGTGGAACGCATGAATAAGACCCTGGGAACGATGTTAACCATGTATTCAGAGCACAACCAGAACAAATGGGATCAATATTTACAACCAGTAATGCTGGCATATCGTTCATCCGAACATGCGAGCACGAGTCGGATACAAAACCGGGTGATGTTTGGTCGGGAGGTAATGTTGCCACTAGAAGTTGTCACGGGGAGACCAATGGAGTGTATAGAAACCAACCCTTCAGTACCAGAATACCTCCAGAGATTAGAAGAGACGTTCCTACAGGCACCTGAATTTGATCGGCGTCAATTGGGGAAAGCACCAGGAAGACAAAAGCGGAATTATAACGTAGGGACAAAACCAATAAAATTAAATGTCGGGCAACCAGTCTGGTTATTTGACCCACGACGGAAAGTTGGGGTATGTACATAATTGACTTTAAGAAAGGGACCATTCCTTATCACCAGACTTCAAGATGACGTGACCTGTTTTATTCAAAAGACCGCCAAGGTCCTCCAAAAGCTTTCCATGTGGATAGACTGATGGCGTACCGGGGATGTCACCTCCCGAAGTGGATGAAGAAAGAGCAGAAAAGGATCCATGCAATAACCGAAACCCTGGCCAGTAGTACGACTATACATATTACCGTACCATTTTATTTCAATAAACATGCAGCATTGCGATGTCCATCTCCATTTCCCCCCAAGCCCCATGTTACTAAGGTTCCGAGAGTTACAACCGTCCCTTTTTAATTCCAGATCAACAATGAGCATCATAACCACGTTCGCCTGTCCATATATAGGCTCTGGAGAAGAGATGGTGGCAGAGGAACTGTTAAAACGCCATCTTCAAAACACTCACCGACGGATGACGGTTGTGTGCCCGGTCTGCCACGAAGATAGGAGAACATTTACAAGGATATAATTATGATCTACGGGAGCACTGCGGGAAGAAACACCAATAATAATAATATATACCATTTGTATAGCGCTTCATCCCTGGTGTAGCTCGAAGCGCTTGTGACTCTATATGCAGGTTATATACATGTACAGACATTAGAATATTTACTATCAATGGATACGGAGAAAGATGCAATGTTGCTATCTACGGCTAGTTGTGTGCGGGTAAATATTGAACAGGTTCGTCTTAAGTCGTTGCTTGAAGATGTCGATAGAGTGCGAACGACGAATGTCGAGAGGGATGGAGTTCCAGACACTTGGTGCGGCGTGTGTAAACAGACGACGTTCAATTTTCTTACATTTACCCACGTGAACAGCCAGAAGCTGTTTTTCCTTTGAACGGAGGTTATCACGGCCTGGTACATACAACGTAAGAATGTCCGAGATATATGCTGGTGCAGATGAATTAAAGTAACGATAGCAGAACGTTGCTAACTTGAAATCAATTCGCGCGCGCACTGGGAGCCAATGTAGGTTTTTCAAAATTGGAGAGACATGGGTTGATTTCGGAACACGCACTACAATCCTCGCGGCTGAGTTCTGTAGACGTTGCAGACGACTTAATTGTTCTTGTGAACTTCCCACGAAAAGCGCATTGCAATAGTCCAATCGTGACATAATATTACAAGAAGCAACCCTTTTTGCCGCAGGCATTGTTAAGTATGGACGAAGACTAAGGCGCATAAGTCCAAATGAAGACCATCCCACCAAATTGTTTTCACAGAGTGCAATGGATTCTGGATGGCTACAGTCCCGACTGATTATAGCTTCGTAATCAAGCCATCGGAAATAACTTCTCGACAAGCGGAGGCAGCGAGGGTGGCTATCAGGGGTTGGTTAAAGGTACTAAGAAGGGTGGCTCAACAAGAAATATATAAGACTGGGAGAGAGGATGGCGGTGTCGTCCCACTCAACCGAAGAAAATCTCTAAACAGAAGCAGCCAACTGTAAGTCAACCGCTAGAACAGGAAACAAATTATGCGGATGAAGTTGTCATATCACCTCCGATAGGGCCGACTGGCGATAATAACACGAAGATTCTAACCATGCGCAAGATAGACCTGGCTCACACAAATATACATGCCTTGTTGGTGGAGGGGAAAACAACCTACAGAGTGAACATGGCCCAAGAGATTTATACAAATCCAATCAGAATGTCGGCCTCGATTCGGCGTATGACGGTCTTAAAGGATATGGTCAGTATACCCACCACAAAGTTGACTAAGGTCATGAACCACAACTTGTTAAAGACAGCAGCAGAAACACTAGGACTACCGCCCGGACTAGTGCTGTCCTTAGAAGAGTATGCGTTACCACCCATCACCTGACACCACATCAGTTATTTCAGTACCAGCAATTATCACCGAACTCCACCTTCCTACCAGCGCACCAGCACCAGTCACCACCCCAGACACCACTCCAATCAGCACACCAATTACCACATCACGACCAGTCACCACTCTAGTCAGCACACCTGCACCAGTCACCACTCCAGTCAGCACACCAGCACCAGTCACCACTCCAGTCAGCACAACAGCACCAGGCACCACTTCAATCAGCACACCAGCACCAGTGAGCACACTAGTTACCACCTTACCACTAGTCACCACTCAAGTAGGCACACCAGCGCCCAAGACCACCTCACCACCAGTCATCTCAGAACAACTACTCAGCACAGTAACCTACAACCCCACACCAAAACCGAAAGTTTGTCAAACCCAGTCATCTGCAAGCTCGAACACCACATATTGGACTGACATCAGAAATGTGGTAATCAATGACAGCTACTCTAATAACAGCAACTTCAGCGCCAGGTACGCGACACCAATCATGCCTGCTCCACTACTCCAAACAACAGAAGCGAAAGAGGCTCGGGAGCTACTGAGCAGCGGTGCACTGCCACTTCTACCCCCAGCTCCCAGAGAATGGACGGAAGAGACGGGAATAATGGTTGAAGCGGGAGATTTAACATTGGTATGGCCACCGAACAATTGGGTGACGATGACCGGTGATCAAAGACGACTCCAGTTCGAGTTCATTGCAATGGCGCTGGAGCATGAAAATTCAGACTAATTCCACCAGGCCGATAGGGCTGACATTAGCGATAAATACAATATGCTCATCTTTCCAGGGACCCCACCACTTAACAAGAAGGCCGCCACCTCATTGGTCATGGCACGCTATCATATTTTTAAGACTCTGAGGGATATTGCACTAGGTCTCATCCATGGAAGCAGGACGGGTTCTTGATGAGGTGAAGAATTTCAAAAACAGGGATACAGCCACAGACAGTCTCACAAATACCATCAACCAAAAGGGGATAGGACTACGACTAGTTTAATATGAAGAAGAAGAAGAAGAAGAAGGAGAAGAAGAAAATGAAGAAGGAGAAGAAGAAAAAGAAGAAGAAGAAAAGAAACACATATAACTTCATATGCCTCATCATAACTCGCTATCATCTACAACTCACTATAATCTTCAGCTCATCATCTGACATCCATCCGTCCAACATCTGTCATCAGACTCATCACAACTCACTATCATATACAACTCAATATCATCTTCAGCTCATTATCACTGTAATCTCACGGTCAGCACACATCATTATTATCATATTGTATAGTTATATATAGTAAGGATCCAGGAGGATCCAATTTATTGAGTAGAAAACGGCCGTAAAAATCGCGCCCGATGTGAATTGGCCTTAAAACGGTCGCCATGCTTGTAACGTATAATTATTAGCGCACATTATTTCCCGAGATGGCTCATGGCGTCACAAATTTTGCCATGATCGTCCTATTTATGCAAACGAGTCGGAGACAATCACTTTGCGAGATATGAGTAGGACCCTTCGAACAAGCGAGTCGGAGCTCGTGTGCATGATTAAATAAAAGCGGCTGACGATATTGATGATATATCGAAACGCGATTAGAGAGTCTGGTGATGTCATATCACAATTATCGTAAGTATCATGGTTTATTCCGTCTCTGTTCACCTCAAAACTAATGACGAATTTGGAAATTACGAAATCCAAGGCAAAAACTGGCTGATCGAGACGCCTATCTCAATCACAAATGTTATATCAATATTCGACTACTCATTCTGAACAAATGGGACAAAATAATCACCATAACAATTTTCTCTTGACAGGGAAGGTTTTCCATGATCAAAATGGCCGAAAGTAAACACAAAAATCAGAAACGAGTTGGAGCCAAATCGTTATAGATTCCAAAGTGTTGAGCCCACTGAATCCCAGTGATACACGTATTACATAAATTCAAGCAAAAGGCAACTTAAGGCTTAACCAAAGTCCAATATGAACTCCGGTTCAAATTTGGGTAATTTTCTAAATAGAGAAAAAAATGGCACAAACTTCAGCTAAAAACAACTATACGTATATTATGTATAGTAAATAGTAATTTACCTGTGAAAGAAATTGGTAATATGTGATACTTTCTTCCGAACTGAAATCTGACTTTGTGCACACGTACAGGGTCTGTTGTTGAGAAATTTCCACAAACAAAACTGAATCCTGGTTGGGGAGTTCTCTGTCAAGAATGCTTTGTTATCCATACAACACATTATTCAATTCTCATGTTTTTGAAGCGAGTGATCAAGTTTTGAAATGACACAACCAGATATCACACAGCAGTAAAATTGCTGGTTGGAATTCATTGAGTAATCTCTTGATTAATCTTGATTGTGATTCAGACCAGACTGGCCATGCTAAAATATAAGTTGGCTTGCTGAGGGAATCTGACCTTGCACAATTACAGTCACAGTCAAATATAGCTGTTTGCTTTCTGGTGAAGTTGAGCCACAATACATACCCTGGCTTTTGAAAATTTAAATTAAATACTTTTTGTTATTATAAAATGTGGATTTCTCAACAAAGCGTTTCGTATGGAGTTCTCCTGGATCCTGATGTACTTTCTTGTATGGAAATTAGCTGACCGTTTTGTCAGAACGTGCGCACAAAGTCAAGAGTGTGGTTGGTAAGTATGTGCCATATATTATTTTAGTCTGCTACCAGTATAGTGTTGTTAACTACATATGATACATTGATTGTTGTTTTCTTTGAATTTTGTGACGTTTTTGATACTTTTCTACCAAGTTTAAAAACTGATAAACATATCCCTGTAGGCCATATTTGACTGGTTTGGCTAAACCTTAATTCTGGTATTATTATACAGTTGTCGCCCGCTGTCGTGGTAGACACTGATATTTGTCACTCGCTCGAGAACGGAATGTCTCCCGAGAAGAAGGACAGCAACTGTTTTGCTATCTGATTACTAAAGTAAAATCCTTGCCATGCATTCACACGCACGATGTTGCACTGAGTCATCTCATGGCACAAGTGTTTTCATTCGCGATTAAGTATGTTCTTAGTAACTTCGTATCGTCCTGTGGGATTTATGTTCCATAAAAGATAGTCAATCCGTTACGCGTTTGATAATCACTGTTTATTTACCTTCTCCAATTTGGCATATTAAATGTCGTCTTGTGCGCGAAATTTACTCGCGATATTAATTTCATTACGATCTTCACAGAAAGCTATTGGGAAGCTGTCAATTTCTAAAATGTACATTCGGATATGTCAATATTACCAACTGCATCGCGATCCCCACACAAAATACTTCTGTGATCACAATGCAGACATCGTGGAGAGGTCTATTTCAATTCATTTATTTATCATTTCCTGATATGAAGGATAACCGTACAGGATAATTCATTCGCGACAAACGCATGCATTACGTTGTACACCAGTAAGATTATTTTATAACCAACCGACATCAAGGGGTCGACTCGTTCAATGTTGCACCGTATAATGTCGATATGAAGATATTGAATCACCCAGATGTTTCTATGTAAATAGTACATAATAACAGTTTTCAGATAAAAGTATCAACTTAAAAGTTTGAATATTAGTGTTCACTATATATACGCAAATTAGTGTTTTTTCGAATCCGTGGGGTATATGAGATTTATGATTATAACACTATTTTGTGATGTGAAATAGTTGAGTTACTGCCCTGTGTGTTGCTTGGAGATATTCTTGTAATATAACATCAGATTGGCGACAAAAACAATGTCTGCCGGCTCAGCGGGCAACAGAAAGATTTGTCACCCGGCACGTGACAGGGGGGGGTGGTAAACTAAGGAGGAGGGTAACGATGGCTTACGTTAAGTTTGCCCTCTTGTTTCGCACCCATTCTCCACCTTCATACGCGACGGGAAGAGCTGGAAATATTATAGTATATGAGAGAGACGTTAAAGTCTAGATAGGCGACGAGAGAGGGTGGTGAAAGCACAAGCATTGAAAAATATGCAGAATATTCCTGCAACGGGGAGGTTATCTGTCTTAAATATATAAGCATTTAATGAATTAGAAACTCGTATTAGTATAGATATTTGACGTATGTTATGCATTATAGAGTCGTATCAGTGTAGATATTTTACGTAATGTTATGCACTATAGAGTCGAATCAGTGTAGATATTTGACGTATGTTATGCACTATAGAGTCGAATCAGTGTGGATATTTGACGTATGTTATGCATCATAGAGTATTATTAGTGTAGCTATTTGACGTATATTATGCAGTATAAAGTCGTATCCGTGTAGATATTTGACGTATGTTATGCACTATAGAGTCGTATCATTGTAGATATTTGACGTATGTTATGCTTTGTGGAGTCGTATCAGTATAGCTATTTGATGTATGTTATACATTAAAGAGTCGAATCAGTGTAGCTATTTGACGTACATTATACATTATAGAGTCGAATCAGTGTAGATATTTGACGTATATTATGCACTAGCAGGGTTACCCGGCATTGCTCAGGTTAAAGTTATCAATTTGGTGGAAATTGGCGCTAAAAATAGTGTGTATCAATTTTGGTGCCCCTCTCACTTTCAGTGCACCCTGATTCGAATGACTTTTGGCAGCTTTAAGCCACACCATTAGACTACTCATACCACGTGGATGATTTTGTATATGTTTGGTGGCAATCGGCGACTAAACCAATTCTTATCAAATTTGTGCCCCCCCCCCCCCAATCTCTCATCAAAACAACACAAATTTGGCGCCTTTAAATCACACAATTATATTCCTTGTATCATGGAAAAGATTGTGTATCAATTTGGTGGAAATCGGCGCTAAAGTTATTTTTATCAATATTGGTGCCCCTCTCCCCTCCCGTGCATCCCTGACTCAAACGGCGCCACTTTTGACCATATTTAAACCATACCATTAAATTTCTCATATCATGGGGATGATTGTATATAAGATTGGTGGTAATCGGCGACACAACAAAAATCTACCCCTCCCCCTTTTCTGCCCCTGACAACAAGGGCGTCAATTTAGAGAATTTTAACCCGCACCATTATCTTTCTCGTAAAAAGATACCCCTGTTATATCCCTTTGGTGCCATGTAGATGGTCCCCTGTGAATTTCTATAGAACACAGGCCGACATATAGACAGACAGACATACATTCGCAACAATATATATATAGATTATAGAGTCGTATCAGTGTATATATTTGACGTATGTTATGCATTACAGAGTCGAATCAATATAGATATTTGAACTATTACATATTCCTATCAGTGTTGATATTTGAACAATTACAGTGTCCTATCAGTGTCGATATTTGAAGTATTACAGTGTCCTATCAGTGTCGATATTTGAACTATTACAGAGTCCTATTAGTGTAGATAATTAAAGTATTACAGTGTCCTATCAGTGTCGATATTTGAACTATTACAGTGTCCTATCAGTGTCGATATTTGAACTATTACAGTGTCCTATCAGTGTCGATATTTGAACTATTACAGTGTCCTATCAGTGTCGATATTTGAACTATTACAGTGTCCTATCAGTGTCGATATTTGAACTATTACAGAGTCATATCAGTGTTGATATTTGAACTATTATAGAGTCCTATCAGTGTTGATATTTGAACAATTACAGTGTCCTATCAGTGTAGATATTCGAAGTATTACAGAGACAGAGACAGTGTAATATTTGACGTATGTTATGCAGTATGGAGTCCTATCAGTGTATATATTTGAAGTATTACAGAGTCCTATCAGTGTATATATTTGAAGTATTACAGAGTCCTATCAGTGTAGATAGTTGACGTGAGGCTCTACCTCGTCCCCGGAACAAGATCGCTGTGTTCACAACGAACGTGAATATAAACAAAACTGGATTTTGTATTATTGATAAAATCTCGTAGTACTTACTTACCTTAGTGCAGATATATATATGTTTTAGTAAACAGTTGGTGCATCGTGTCATTATTAAGTCGTGCCAGTGAATGGACGACAGAATGTACATTCCAATGTCTGTTTTCGGTTTCACAAATTGAAGGCAAAAATTTAACGCAGATATGAGATGTTGATACCGCGAGTCTCTGTTTTGTGCAGACTGTCCTTGTCACACCTTCAGCAACTCATCACAGTCCTTTGTTCAGCAAATAAAAGAAACGCCAACATCTATTCAAATAAAACATCGATAATACACATTGCAACCAAAGCAACATTGATTATAAGTAACCAGGTATACTTAAGTATAGAGTAACGTCCCGTTAACTGCTGTCCGGAAAACAAGGTAACATTAAAGGCATACTACCAGCACGTAAATAAACAAAATAATACTTGCAAAGCTACACAACCAAAACCACATTGGTTTAGTTTTATATTGATTATTTGAACATATTTGGTTTGTTCCCCGTTTACATGAATACATTATATAATTAAACAAATACAGTATCAAACATCAAATGAGTTAATCGAGTGGAGTTCAACCCCCACCCCGTGGTTGGAGTGTCCGACCTGTAATGGTGTTAATGTACCGGCATGAGTTCGCGCCCGCCGGTGGATCGACTATCGACTCAGAAAGAGTGGCTTGATCGGATTAAAGGGATACTGTACGCCAGCAATAAATAATATACTGTAAGTCCGCATGGCGCTTTGCGCTCCAAAATACGCATAATATTATTCGCTTTTGAATTTTTCTCAGTATCGAAATAGGTCGATAAATATCTGAACTACCTTTCTACGGGCATTATGTAACCCAAAAAGACGCACTGAAGTAATGCAAAATACAACTGTGAATACGGTGTTTGAGTCCCAAACACAAAAATAAAAATCCATTTGCACGACAGGGAGCTGAAAAGAGCGTTCTGTGGAAGTCTATCCTGATATGGAAGCAATAAAAAGCGTTTGTCTGACTTCTGGCGAAATGTTGAAAACGGCTGAAATATGGCAAGTGTTTTTCGGAGCAAATGAAGCCGGTATATCAATAGTTCGTTTGTTTATCGACCTATCGTATCCGTCGCTCCAAATTACGTACAAAAATTGGAGGTTCGAATGAGCCATGTCCGTTTCAGTCTCCATCCGTAAACTATGGTACGAACTTCCATGTAAAAAAGACGTAACTAAAACATTTGACCCATAGTGGATTGGACATCTCATGGCACACATCGTGTAACAATAAGTTAATATTGGGCGTGCATGAACTCAATTCACCCCACGGACTAGGCAATAAAATTAATGAATATCTGTGACTATTATGCATATATAGAGATTACCGCACTCGATCGAGTAGATTGTAGAAGGATACCCCTTTTGGTTAGAGATTATATACCGCACTCGATCGAGTGGATTGTAGAAGGATACCCCTTTTGGTTAGAGATTATATACCGCACTCGATCGAGTGGATTGTGGAAGGATACCCCTTATGGTTAGAGATTAGTTTTGACAGAAAATAGCATAATTTACTAATGTATCGTTGTTTTCTCGGATTCTAATGGTATGGTGGTAAGCGAAGCCATTCGCCTTCGCTGGACACATTGAACTTAGAATAAAACCGGCAACTAAACCATCTAATTCGGCGGTCCAGCTAAACCAGCTTTATCGAGGCTTAGGGTGGATACACACATGCATGTAATCTCTGTATGTAAAATACATGTACTTTACATGGCCACACCAATAATTGACAACATTAATCACCTGAGCGCGAGCGGTTCATTGTTAACAGGCCAGACAAGTGAGTAGTCATAAGCGAAGTCAAATTCTCTGCTATCAGGACATTTAAGGCCAGTCCAAAACATGTCTTCTCTTACGGATGTGGAAATTAGTTAAGTCTGTGTGATATCTGACATTTTATTAATGCACATCACCAGAAGCGACACATCTGGTATATACAGGCTTGATATAGAACATTTTCGACCATGATGCTTGCTTGGCGTGGGGTTTCGAAAGCTTCACATCGCTAAGTGACTTAGTTGAATGTATCGGTCGGAATAATCTGGGCAAGAAGGTACCATATATGTTTTACTTAAATAGCTCAGAGTTAGCCACCCCGTCTGGTAGCTTTCGGGATCATATGTAGCCCCAAGTCGGGGGTAATATTTAGCCCCTGCGTCAGGAAATCCTGATAATATTGCCCCCATGTTGGGGATCATAGCCCCTGTGTTGGGGAACTCCTGGGGCCATCATCGGTATAAAACTCAAGAGAAGACTGACAATGATTTAAACAGAAAGTCCAACATTTGGGTTATCCCGTGAACAATTATTCTAAGCGGCCTGACGACTTCGTTCAGTCAACGGTTCTCTGCACGCTCAGAGCTTTGCTCACTGTGGTCAACGGACACATATTACATGGTCTGTGTGATCCATGTAAAACGCCAAATACACGATAATTACAGAGATTACATGCATGTGTGTATCCACCCTAAACTTGAGATGACGAATCCGTCTTTTCTTCATCGCGGTTTAGAATTGTCATTCAATCAGTCAAAGCCTCAAAGGGTGGAGCTGTAAATAATTTCGAGTGAGGGCGTGTCTAAGTGGCGACTGCTGACTGGTGTTATCATGTTGGATGGTTTATTAGCAAAGTCAACATTTAAGTTGCAACATGCTATACAACTTATATACATATATACAAACAATACATAACTTACATGTACATCAATAAATGAGTCCATCATATTATATTATATGATATTAAAGGCACGTGCAGCCTTAATTGTCGAAAATATTCATATTTGTTCCAAACACCGTAAACAGAAAAACATTAAAACGCATACAGTTTCGTTCATATATACCATGACCATCGCGTAAACAGCATGTTATCATAACGACCTACTATATTTTACCTAAGCAAGAGCCTGATTGTGTTACAGAAGACAGCACAATGCTACTGGCTAATCACACACAAATGACACATAAATGCTCTTTATTAGTTCCATATCAGGTATTCTCCAACAAAGAACGCTCTTTATGTTTACCATCATAATATAAACACACACCAGAAAAGTAACTTTTTATGCTTTTGTTTACATAACAATGGTCAAACAAATGACCATAACATACTGTTTATGCAATATTTCTTATTTGTATACGACATCTATCTACATTTTGATGTCCTTTCTGTTTGTGGCGGTTTTTGACGGGTGGAGATATTTTCACAGGATACCCACCGCCAAGGCCAACCGTGTCTTTAATAATAAATACAAATAATGCTAATACATTCAAGAATATTGTTTTTAAATGGTATAACTCATATAATATTTACATTATATATAATATAATGTAATACTTGTGTCTTGGTAACTTTAGAAACGCTAATTTTAAGAAAATGCTCACTCTTTTCAATGTACTTAAATTAAGCAGTGACAGCAATATGTAGAATTTATTTTGTTAGGATTTTCCCAGTAATACTTCTGGATATAGGTTTCTCGCATATCGTTAATTTTTGTACACAAAATAACAAAATGGTATTCATTACATACATTTTCGCCACATAACGGGCATTTCGTGTCTTTACATGTACTTTAATTTATTCCATCTGCATTGCTCCACTGGTAGTCTGTGGTTGGCTGTTCTAAATTTCAGTAAATAAGTAGCCAGATGAGAGCCTGAGGGCATATATATATTAAGTATCGGCTCAATCTGACAGAATCCTTTATGTTTCGATAAAATATGGCACGGCTTGAGATAGACATATTTAGATTGCCGAAGAGGCAATCTGCGTGTTGTTCTATTAATTTCGCTTTCATGCGTTTCATGTCTGTCGTGCTTAGTTGTGACTGGTTCTGCCACGCACTTTCCATATTTACTTCTCGCAGCGTTTCTTTGATAAAGGAAATCCATTTAAAATCCATGTCACAGTTGATTCATTCGCACGCTCAGATATAGACATGTCCCCAAATATATGATTTGTACAAATATCTTGTGGTTTTTTGTATGGCTTGTGGCAATCACAAATACTGGTGTTTTCTAAGAATTCATTTGAAGGGTTCAGCGTTTTAATTTTGACACCAAAACGATGCTTCTGCTCATAGTTTGCGATCCTCAACTTATATTGCTATATGAGTCAAATTTGAAACTCATTTTGATGTAGATCATGCCACAAAGCTCCACTCTGGCTACGCCCATAAATTCCCATAATATTCTACCAGTTCAAAACATGGGAACCTTTTTTATTTTATGACATTGAAAAAAAATCAACTCATGTAATATATTTCTTTATTAAAAGCTGTCCCTCTCCATGGTTGCCCACTTCCAACAGTTCAGATGCCGCTTATGGTGTGAACTCATAACCAAATTGCCTTTACTTGACTGGCCTCTTGGTCCAGGATTGACTCGATTATGGAGACGTAATTCAGCGTCAGGGGGGCTTAGAGCACATTTTGATCATTTGAACATTTTAATTTAAAAAAAAAAAAATTTAAAACAAACAAACGTTAATTTTCTTTTTAGATTCAACTCTTTACTCAATTTAACACAATGTAAAAAAAAAATATATTTTCTTATTTTTAAATCAAATTTTTTAAAACCTAACGCCGGTTACCACACAAATCACCACACCTGATTTAATTGAAATCGGTCCAGGGGTATTGGAGAATAGTTGCGAACAGACAAACGGACATACAGATAGAGAGCTCCTATACCCTTTAATATATACATATATACATGTGAATACACCAAATTGTGTCTTTGCGGGTGAAGCATCTTGCAGAAATCTATGACAAATAAAGTGATGAACAGAGCGTGAAACTCGTGTTGAGAGACATGCCATTTGTTAAATTGATTTAGAGCACAATCCCATTGTTGCAATCGTTCCCTGATTTTTGGTAAAGCACACCGATTCCCAAGGCTGGCGAATGAATAGTTCAATGATTATCCCATTGTTAGGCACACGCAACTCACAGCAGACAACTCGCACGGGCGCTTCGAAGTAGCTTCAATTACCAGAGGCCACATGGGCACGAACAGCGCTCTGCTCCCCCCAAACACACTGCCATTATACGCCGTTACTATTTATGCACCTCTAATATACTAAGCAGGCACATATATATATAGGGACGGCGTATAAGGGGAGTGCGGGTGGGGTGCATGTCCTCTTGTAAAATAACTGAAGCTACATTAAAACGACCGTGCGATTTGTTTGTTAAGAGTGGCGCGTGTCGAACAATGGGATATCACTGAAATATTAGTTTGCCAGCCTTGGGAATTGGGTGTGATTTACCAAACATACAATATATATATATATACATCAACAGGACGAACGGAGGGAGTGGCAATAGTAACACATGTATTGGTTTAATTATTTATTAACTGTAGTAGAATAATTACATTTATTATAATTATTCCACAAAACTAAACCAGTTCCGAAAATATTCTCAGGACCACTAATCCAACGATGAAACTAAACGAATTAACATTTACATTTAGAACCACTAAATAGTGATATATCCAATAATCCAACAGAATCACCACTTCACTATATAGCGCTCCACATATCCGATATATCTAACAACAGAACTTGTATCTGGAGAATCTGGAGGAACCAATGGACTACTATGGTAGTAATTTCGAAACAGTTTCTTGAAAAGGCGACACGTTTGTCACATAATAATGATGTGCAGCATTACCTTTGGCAAAAAGTAGTTGGTTGTTGGTTACAGGTCCAAATTCTATGTCATCATTCTGGCAGACAGACTTCTTCGGAATTCATGATCCACTTATACAATGTATATAATAATAGTAAGACACAATCATGCGACTTCCACATTTGACTTTCCAAACACATCTGCGAGTGACTTGGTTTGTGAAAACGGGTCACACGTTAATCCGTGTCGTTTCGGACATATTTATTCACATTCAACGGCGATCACTGCATGGGTAATCACGATGATTGGTGTGGCTAACGGGTCATTGTGTTCATCTCGGCCAGCGCACGGATTGTACGTCGTGTTCAACGCACGATCAATTGCATATTTCGAGATAATCGCATTATGTGCGGCAATTGTGCTCTAAGTCGGTCAGAGCACGCGAATAGTTCTTTACCAGAATAAATCTCGTCTCCGACTCGATTTATTCTGGTAAAGAACTATTCTTGTGCTCTAACCATTACTTAAACACAGAATGAGATCGGATTAACAGTCAATGAGCGATAATTGTTTCTCAATGAATAAATCCACGATAATTCATTTTGGTCCGATTGGTAAGAGGGTAGTTTGATTGCATAATCATATCACCGAATTGAGTTGTCAATTAGCTGGAAAATGAATGATACAAACGCCCCTAGACCCGGTTTGGCTAGACTGCCAATGCTGGTTTAAACTGGAGATGACGAGTCCGGCCATGGAGTCTGTGTTTACTAGCTTCGTGTATTAGTTATCACGATTCATATCCAGTTTCTTAGACGTTACAGCCCCTACTTTCTTCTGTTATTTTGGTGGCTCTTAATGGCTATGACACTGCGCTTGTGTTGTCTTACCAAGAAATCGACGAACCAGCATTCGAGCATTGAACAACAGATAATTACAAAGTAGGTGCGGGTTGTACCGACGCTCGAATGATCAGGTTGTCTGTTGATTGATTAATTGCATAACTCAATTGCATAACACAACACGAAATTGTTGCAATTGATATTCTTCTGTGTGGGGAAACAGAATAAAACTAATTTCGATGAAAATGCTGTATATATAACTAATTTTGTCAATGTTACTTCGTTTTCTAACGTATAAATTGATACAAATTATAGTTTTGCAGAATGTTCTGCTATTAGGCTGAACAATATAGTAAGTGGTCACACCCCTCCATGCAACTCACATGCATGTTGCGGCGGGAGAAACATTGTAACTTTGACGAAATGAGTTTTATATTGTGTTTCCGGTGTATGACCCACGTGCGTGTGTTGTTCGTGTAAACTTCTCGTTTTAGATTGTTTTAGCAAATAATTGGAACTAACTTGCTACTTAATAACCTGGAATATTGTTAGCACTATCTGGATTATGTTTGTATATGACAGGGACAAGATGTTATAACCACCGAAAAATAACGGGATTCTAATCATTGATAAATTCGGATCAAACAGCAACAGGCCGAGTCAGTGAGTGCAGTCAAGCAGTGGGATTACACTTGACAAGTATACCACTCCCATGTCCTTTAACACTAAGTCGGCAACTCTCAGACATAGACATTTATTATAAACGTATATAATACTTAACATCAGGCAGCCACGGAAAACACATAATCATACTTTACTTTACTTTGCACATAATCATAGCTACCACGACGAAGCGTTCGTCGTGGATAGCTTTACCTAGAAGTGTAAGATATATTTCAGAGTCCCCTGAGTCCAGGCTCTGTCCATTATATATGCGCTGGGGGAAACGTCCTGGACCCGATATGTCGTGTTTTTATTGGAACACGTGTCCGCCGCTCCCATCAGAACAGGTGGACAAATAAACTTGCTTTGATGAGCAATGAACCCCAAGAGTCAATGACCGAGGTTATTCACCTCGGAGTCATTGATCGCACCATCAAGCCGGGACAATGACCCCCATCCATATAGCTTTAACCATACTTAGGCCGTGTAACATTCGAAAGTGTTACACATGCCCGGCAATGTTGTAAATTTCAAAAGACAGATAATTAAGTTTCACAAAATTATAAACCGTTCAATTAACTCACAAGTCAACCACTGGTGACTAGGATTACGAGACATACAATTATGTAGAAAATATTCGGAATTATGACGTCACGGATCAGTCATGAGTCAGTTACAAGTGTGTTGGCTACAACGTACAAGTACCTGTACAAAGGACGATGGATCATATTCTTCAGTTTTCATTGAAACGTGATTTGAGAACCATGTCGCATGACATATCGCCCAGTTACTGAGTCTGCTATTCTTTTGATCGAAACACCGGTGACGCTGTGATATTGTTGTGACATATTTATGAAGTGACGGATAATCTCGGAGATACGGATCCAATTATGGGACACACATTATCACTGAATCCATCACAAGCTTTTAGTAACGTACTACAGCTATGCTCTAAGTAATCGTCCCCTTTAACAAGGTTGTATGGCGTTATTTACAAGTGAGAACGAGGAACCGTATGCCAGGATTAACATATTTCATGAGCATTCTGAGTTTGTGCTTGACATAGACTTCTGGCCAGAAGGTGCCTCTTGTATAAAGTTGGAATCGGCAAGTCGTGCAAACTCTCGAGAACATCTGAATGGTAGCATTCGTTCGATCTGGGACTAAGTAGCTTCCAGAATACACAGTTAGATCTATAATTGATATAACTGTTCAGAAATGTCATTCCACTATATGTATTGCTTTATATGTATAATCATGCTTACATTTATGTCGTGGAATGCCACAGGCATATATTCATCCTCCTCTTATCTATCAACAAAACTAGAAAGCCAGGTGGTCGATATCTGCGGATTATCTGAACATTGGCTAAGGGAATCTAATGTAACATTCATCAACTATTTATCTTCACATTATAAGTCATACACTGTGTGTGACTCAACGCCGACTCCCCAAGATAAACGAGGACGGCCAAAAGCGGGAGTCTCAATAATGTGGCACAAAAAATGGGATCAAAATGTCTCCATCATAGATACTTCAGATGATAGAATAATCGGAATCCAACTCTGTGTTAATAAACAAACTTATTATTATATATTCCAAGTCTACCTCCCATCAAGTAACCATTCCGATGAACTATTTTCTTATTATATGCAGAAAGTCGCTGCCATTTTTGACTACTATAATTCACTTGGAACAGTGGTCGTCATGGGTGACTTCAATGGGAACTCTTATCGCACAAATCCTAGAAGTGTTCTTTTTGCAAACCTATATTCCGACAAAGGGGTGTTCTCGCCCATTGAAGACTCATTCAAAGCGACTCCTGTCAAAACGTTCGTACCTCCGATATTACGGGAATCGGGTTCCGTTATTGACCATTTTCTTCTTCATAAGGCGATGCGTTACAAGGTGCGATTAGTAGATATATTGATCGATGACAGTATAGATGTATCTACCCACCGACCCATCATTTTATGCACGGAAGAGTCCATAACGGAACATGCATACACAGACAGCGGGACAAAATTCAAATGGTCCGCTATGGCATCAGATCCTTCTCTGTCTAACAAGTTCGCTTCTGCCGTAGAACAAAATTGCCCTACATTTGATATCCACGACAACCATTCGTTGGATTCGTACTACGATGCTATATTATCTGCTATAAGTTCAGCAGCGTCCTCCACGGTGCCCAATGTAAAATTCAGAAGCCACCTCAAGCCGTATTGGAATGAGACATTAAAAATGTCACACTACAATATGCGCGAATTTCGCAGACACTGGGTAGCAGAGGGCCGACCTTGCGAGAAGACTCAGAATCATACCGCCAATATAAAAATGCCAAACGTAACTTTCGCCGAGAGCATCGCAAAATGTCTGAAAAGTTTATGCGCGAGCGTGATGCCGAAATTGACAAGTGTGCAGAGATAGAACAGGACACCTTTTATCGCATGTTTAACTCTAAGCGGAGAGAACGCAATACACTATCACCGCCATATTTCAAACACAATGGGGAAGAAATCCGCTCAAATCAAGATATATCAAATGCATGGGGTTCTTACTATGGTGAACTATTTATGCCTCTCCATAATGACAATTTTGACTCTCACCACTTCGAAACTGTGAATACATTCGTGTCTTCAATTGATAAATCGGATGCACACAGCAACACGATAAAGTCCTCTGTTACCCGGCAAGCGAACCAGAGTTGTCTGCCATAATCCCAAAACTCAATAAAGGTAAAGCGGCCGGACATGACTCACTAACCAATGAACATATTATATATAGTCAATATGTGATGATTAGCAAACTTTGTTATCTTTTTTAGTAAGATGTTTGAATTGTCTTATGTACCCATAAATGCAAAAAAAGGCGTGATGATCTCCATCTACAAAGGTGGCAAAAAGTCAAAACTCGAATTTAACAGCTATAGGCCTATAATGCCTACATTATATAAATTATATGAGAAACTACTGCTTACACGTATGCACTCCTACACGCCAAACTTGATAGCTGTTAATTCTTTGCAACATGGTTTTCAGAGTAATGTCAGTTGTATGGCAACCTCATATCTCTTACATGAGTGCATCTCGTATACAAAAGAATCACATAGCAAATTATTTTCATGCTTTCTAGATGTAACTAAAGCCTTTGATTCGGTCTGGTTAAACGGCCTCCTATTTAAATTACACGAAAGAGGCCTACGTGGTCACATTTGGCACACATTTAAAGCCCTCATGTCAGGGATAACCTGTTGTGTACGATACACAAATTTTAATTCTTTGCAACATGGTTTTCAGAGTAATGACAGTTGTATGGCAACCTCATATCTCTTACAGGAGTGCATCTCGTATACAAAAGAATCACATAGCAAATTATTTTCATGCTTTCTAGATGTAACTAAAGCCTTTGATTCGGTCTGGTTAAACGGCCTCCTATTTAAATTACACGAAAGAGGCCTACGTGGTCACATTTGGCACACATTTAAAGCCCTCCTGTCAGGGATAACCTGTTGTGTACGATACAGAGATACTTTCTCCAACTGGTTCGATATATTCCAGGGAGCCCGACAGGGTTTAATACTCTCTCCATTGTTCTACATGATTTATGCAGACGAACTCATATATGAACTAGTGAGTTCCGGCTGCGGTCTCCGTCTAAATGGCATAAATTGCTCGTCGCCAGTACAGGATGACGACATGGTTCTTCTTTCCTGTTCATTGCGTGGTCTCACTTTAATGTACAATATATGTCTACAATACAGCAGGAAGTGGAGATATATATATAATTCATCCAAAACATTCATCATTGTCTTCAATGAAACGGTCAACGAATTCTCCAAAGCAAAGCGAGCCTGGAAATTTGGCGACAGCAAAATTGAAGAAGTCTCCTCTGGCTCACACTTGGGAATTCCAATTGAAAAATTTAACTTCAACTCAATGCTTGTAAATAAAGTGTGTACAAAACTTAAAGGTACCTATTTCTCATTGTCTAATACAGGCTTATATCCTGGTGGAATTACTCCATATAGCTGCTTCAAGATTTACAAGTCCATTGTCATGCCTAAGGCCTTGTACGGTAGCGAACTCATATGGGGAATGACCACATCAGAACGGGCACATGTAGAAAAGGCCCATAGATTCTGTCTCAACAAATGCAGGGATTCCCACCTCAAACACGTACGTGTATCGCACAGGGTCTTATGGGATGCGGTGGACTTGAATCTTTCATTGACAAAAGGAAACTGAGCTTACTTTCGACACTATGCAGAATGAGTACATGTAAAACCGCTAAAACTGTCTTTCTGATGCGTTTATATAATCACCTGTCGGGAATATATGCCAAACCAATGTAATTTATATCGGATATATTTGTAATTTTATATAAATATAACTTGTATGCACACCTTGAACATTTTATGCAACATGGTGTCTTCGTTTCAAAATCGTCTTGGAGAAATGCCGTTAACGCAGAAATACACACAAAAGATGAATGCGAATGGCGATCATCTATTGAGTCAGACAGTGACTTGTCACAGTTTGGTCTAACTCAAACAAAACTCAGCCCATCACTTCTCTGGCGCTCATGTAGCCACTATCCACAGGAAAAATTTACATTCCTTATGATCGCAAGATTACTTGCGCATACCGCATATAAGGATAGCGGCCACTGTATGTTATGCAATAGAGATTACCATTGCATTATCGAACATATTATAATTGATTGTTCACACATACATATATCTAACTTCAGGAACGAGATCTGGTACGATATCCTTAACACATTCCAAATAGAATCATTCATTTTTCTCGATTCCTTGGATAACTCACAGCTACTGGCCATTTTCTTGGGAAACATGCCGGCAAAATTAATAGAAATTGGAAACTGTTCCAGTCACTTTGCTGTACATTTTTTCACCAAGGCTAGCCTTAGTTTGTGGTACTATTATAAAATTGAATTGAACGATGTGAATGCCCAATAGCCTTATATGCATGCTATATTATCCGACAAGGCGTCGTGATCTGCATCTTATAATGTATATATGTTCGGCTGTATGGGTCTATCATACTGATTCACTCTCTGTATATCATGCAGTGAGTCTGTTTCTATTTATGTCTGAACGTCTGTATTGTGAGTATGAGTGCCTGAATGTGCGGCTATCTTTGTGTCTGTATGCTTGTCAGTCGCATCGTCTGTGTGTGTCCGGTGGTATGCATACCTACAAGAGCGACTGCATGCGCGCCTGTACGACTGATCCTGCTGATATCTCCATCGATGGCACACCATCTCTCTCTCTCTCTCTCTCTCTATATATATATATATAATATATATATATATATATATATATATATATATATATATATATATATATATATATATATATAAAATATATATATATCTCTCTCTCTCTCTCTCTCTCCGTTGTCTGCATATCGCACTGTATGTATATGTTTGTTTGTGTGAGTGCTTAAAATTGTTTATCATCTGTTTCTGTATGTAAAATATGTTAATCTGCTGACTTATTATTTGTGCTGTACACATTGTATAACTGTCTGTGAACTTGTACATATGTTGTAGAACTCTTCATTAATGGAGGAAATAAAGATATATATATAAATATACACTCTGGTGGTTATAATGCTCACTTTAAAAAGGTTCGAAGGTCGGCCATGGTAGGATTGATCATGGTTAATAGCATCAACAACGCGGTAATATCGATGGTCAACGTCGTTAATTGGGGGTGGTCAATTAGAGCTTAGCCGTATATGATTATACAGGTACATGAACATGTAGACCATTCCATTGTTCAGATCATGCATCATGCTCTTATCAAAACATGTGTGGCTATTATTCAGAACGCTTCGGACAGTTCCGCCTTGCTAGGAAAAAACCTCTTCCATAATTGGAAACCATATTCGCGAAATTCTACAGTATATGGGTCAGGTGAACAGGCGATGACATTGACTCGATGACGCATAGCTACGAATGGAGAATAATTTATTCGCTATGGCTGTACCAAACTGGGTCATATATTAAATACATTAAACTCTTTGTATGAGGTCTGTTTGTTTGTTCATTTATTGATACAGCACATCGGAAGTGTACGATAAGCAAAACACTCAACACCGTGGCATTTTGTGTTGGGAGAGTGATTCCAGTGACACATTCAACACCAACAATCTTGTGGCGAGGACTAGTGATGGTGCCAGTTTTAATTAACCAAAGTTCATTAGTGTGGTCTCCCCATTGTTGAGTATTTTGTTTAGCGCACACAATTTACATACTTTACAACAGGTTCTCGAACATAATTTGGCTTTGTTGACATAATGCAGGGTAGAAACTACAACAATTACAAATTATTTACGCGATATTTATTATGGTATAAAGAAAGGTCTGAGCGAACCACATATTAACTATAATAGCCTGATCGGGCTAAAATATACCGACCGGTCTTCCTGGCACAGTGCTCACTGTTATAAGAGAAGTAATTCAACATTTCTTGACAATTTGAATGTGCTTGTTTGAATATCTGTACACATGTATGTTTATTTTGAATATTCTCAGTAAATAATTATTTGGTGTCTTGAAAAAGAAATCAGATTTAATTTTGTTTATGTATTTGTTGAGAGATAACAATAAAACAGTTTAGAGTGAACCCCCTTATCCCAGGTGCATGCTGGCTGTGAAAGACAGATCGGTTTATTTTAGTCTATTATACGGTAGATCGGTAAGTGGTTCACCCAGACCTGTTAAGATATAAGTTTGATAATGGTTATACGGTTCAATCCCATTAGTGCCCACATATAACAATATAATTCAATCATTGCGATTAATCGCAAACCTTTGTGATAAATCGACAAGTACGGTTGTTGGCGATTTATCAGATATATGTTTTCGATTTATCGCAAAGTTGTTATAACTATGAATGTTCTCAGTAAATAATGATATGGTGTCTTGATAAAAAAATCGGAATTAATTTTGTTTTGTTTTTGAAGTATTGGTTGATCGATAATAATAGAACCGTTCAGATTGTCTCCCCTTATCCCAGATACATGTTGGCTGTGAAAGAACGATTGGTCTAATTTAACCTGATCGGACTATTGTGATAAATCTCAAACATCTTTGCGATAAATCGCAAAGTATAATCACCGAGTAGTTAATTGAGAGTTATCGTAAAGATGTTTGAGATTTATCCCAAAGGTTTGGGAGTTAACGTAATGGTGTTTGTGATTTTTCGCAAAATAGTTTTAATTTTGGATATTCTCAGTAATCATCTCCAAAAGAGATGAGAATTAATTATTGTTTGAAGTATTGGTTTGCTTCCCTTCCATGTTGGCTGTGAAAGACCAATCGGTTTAGTTTAGCCCGACCGAGCTATTATAGATCGATTTGTGGTTCATCCAGACCTGTTTAAGATGTCTGATTTATTATGTTTATACGGTTCAAGCCCATTAGTGTCAACACATACCAATATAGTATCTGCAATAAATCACAACCTTTGTGATAAATCTCAAAAATATTTACGATAAATCGTAAACTATAATCACCAAGTAGTTTGAGAGTTATCGTAAAGATGCTTGAGATTTATCGCAAAGGGTTGCGAGTTATCGCAAAGGTCTGCGAGTTATCGCAAAGATGTTTGTGATTTTTCACAAAGTCGTTTTATGATTTATCGCAAAGATTTGCTGCCCCCATCACACATGTATTCTGGTTGTGAATGACCGATCGGTCTATTTTAGCCTAACCGTGCTATTATAGAGCGATTGGAGTTCACCCAGACCTGCTGAAGATGTATGATTTATGTTTATATGGTTAAAGTCCTGTATTAATTGCAAATTGATTTGATTAATTAAAAACCTTTGTTATAAATCGAATACCTTTGCACTAAATCGCATATATTTATTGTATATTGCGATTAATCGCAAAGTAGTTTTTTTTTATATTATTAAACACAAATTAAGAAATACGGCCCATTATTTTTAGTCATTCAGACACATTTTACTCCACATGCAGGGAACCGGCCGGGGATATCCTGACTCAGTTCTATTCATGCTGACTAAACTTACCTTAGTCATTTTGACTCAAATATATTTAGTCATTATGACCCGATCCTGGTCATTTTGACTCAAATCATAGTAAGCGTTGTGACTAATGCGACAGTAGTCAATATGAGTCAATGTTAGTCATGTTGACTAAGCATATGCTGGTCATGTTGACTACTACTGACCTAGCCGTGATGAAGAACTTTTCCAGGTAGTCATTTTGACTACCAAAAGGTAGTCATCTCTAGGAGAATATGTTGACTACCCTAAGTTGGTCATATTGACCAACCCATTTTTCTCAGTGTGTAAATACGTTTTAAATATAACTTAGCTGACAGCAATTATGATATAGATGGGTCAGATCTCTTATCTTCATATGCTTGTTCCAGCCACTATCGCAGAATTGGGCGTTTTAATGTTGACCGTCAAAGAGTTTACTATTGACAGAATGACTTGTACACTGGCGAATTCATATTAATCCCGTGCAAAAAATTAATTAATTGTCCCGTTATCACTGGATTGATAAATACATCGCCTCAATTAGATAGATCATTCAATCATGTCTTCATAATTAAGATGACCAGCGTGCGTCTTGTTTTGGGAGTGATAAACTCTACTCACTCGCACTCCGCGCTAGCGAGTAGAGTTTATCACTCCCAAACGAGACGCACACTGGCCGTCTTAATTATAAAGATATATAGGTGTTGCTGGATATTGTTATCCACCTCCATACATTACTGATTGTGGTAACCATGGTTACTCGATAGAGGTAAGAAGGAACTACATATATGGTGGAATATGCCTCTGTTAAAATTTAAAAAAAATATCTCGAACCAACATAGAGCACTCTGTCATGTGATCGGATGATAATACCAGTAAGACATTTGTGGTGAAATAAAATATGCTCTGTATTCTAGTAATTCAATTTAATGGTGTCCGTGATTCTTTCCATTCAGGTTGTCTGTGAATCGTATACACATGCATGGTACCTTCCTCGCTCGAGTCTATGCGTGATCATGCTTCGCATTCAGCTACAATGGCGTAGAGGGAGGAATGTGGTGGCCATGAATTCCATCCATCCATGATGCTCACTTGACAGATGACACAACCGCGTGAATTGACAAATCACCTCGTCGAAAGCGAAGAGGGCCAAGCGACATCGATATTCAATACTCTCAGGATGCACCGTTCGCCTCATTCATCCTTTCTGATCACATGATCCACGAGATGCCTTGAATCGAGCGCTCATAACGAGAGCGTATTCGACGTTAAGAAACAGTCTCCCGACAACGTCATTCAATATGTGACATGACGCAGTTGTGACTCGAAGAAAAACCACTTGTGTTATAAGTTTTCTTTATTATCAGCGGTTTTGATTTTTGTTAAATACTGTATGAGAACTCTGTTGGTATAAACATTGTCGCATTGGAAAATAGTTAGTTCCTTCCTCGACTTTCTTCCTTCCTTTCGCATTCAGCTTCAATGGCGTATCATTTGACATAGCAATGCTTTCACAGAATAATGCGACCACATAATCCAGCCATCCTTGATGCTCACTTGACACAGAACACAACCCGTGGAATTTATTCAGCACCCTGATTAATACAAACAACTTCAAGCGACATCGATATTCTGGACTCTCCGGATTCATCGTTTGCTTTATTCTTTCCGTCTGATCACCTGGTACACGAGATGCCTTGATCCGAGCGCTCGTAACGACAGCATAATCGACGTTAAGGTATAGTCTCCCCACAACGACTTTCAATATGTGAATGTCTGCCCGAAAGTCGCCGACTGGCACCGGCCTGAATGAATAGGTGTCATTATTATCGAGAGGATAGCTGAACATTTCAATATGATCGACTGCAAACGTTAGCAACTCTTTGGTAAATTTATAGAGAAGTTTGTCGATATTTTCTTCGTCACCGAGTGACTTTTGTGAGATATCACGTAGCACTTGGTCAGCAACACTGTTCCCGTATTGTGGTAACTTGGTAATGATATTATCGATAAAAGTCAACCAATTATTCATTAATTTTTCTGATTTTCGCAATGCTCTTCCGATAGCACGACGGTCTTCTTTATTGCTGCCTGTCGATGTTACCACGAAGAACTCTTCTAAGGGGTCCTTATTTGAATCCACAATTTTAGACATATATGTAACAAAGTCGTCATATGAAATATCTTCGGATTGTCCAGAATACATCCAATGATCAACCGTCTTATTAAATGACGTAAGCAATGATTTAGCTGTGTATATATAATGGTGTCTGACTTCAGGGAGTGGATACCTCGCCATTACAGTTTTGGATACTAGATGTTTCAGGTCATGGGATAAAATCCCGGTTCCATACATGACCTCTGCTGCTTCGATGGTGTTCGGGATATGCGACATACGAACCGTCTGCGTGATAGCCGGGTTTGTTTCAGAGAGTTGTCTACTTACATTATCAAATATAAATAATGCGATATCCAGCCTTGTAATTCGTGATAATCCCGCGATATCATCAGTGATGAGACACAACCCGAGAAGAGACCACAGACGCCTGCGGAGATATATCAGATCAGATTCCGAGATACCGATCAACAAGTTCATTTCAGGAACAAAATAATGAGGAAGGAATCCTTTTTTAAAATCCTGATCAAGTCTCTTTAATACATCCACTACTGGCAAGTCATTTTCCCAGAATCGAACGTCCGTCTGCTCGAAATACCAGAGAGCTGACGTCTTCAGATGGTAGGACGTCAACACTCCCCGGCCAAAATCGACGACGCGTCCGAATCTCTTCAGCAACTTTATACTGAGTATCTGGTAAACTGACATTGTTCTCAACAGCACGACTTCTGCCTTAGCGAACGACAGACAGAAATCGTGCTCACAGTCCGGGTCTAATGGAGCAGGTCGTGCAGTAATGTTAAATTCACCGAATCTTATTAGCGATATAATGTCGTCTGATGGCCATGACCGGTCGCGTGCGGAAAATAAGCGTGCTGCCTGTGGAATTCTACTTATTCTTAGTTGTGGAACAGCGTCGATGGTGGTCTTTCTATCATTGTATACCTTACCAACCTTTGATAATCCGTCAGCATCCTTGGTTTTTCCAAAGATCTCTTCACACATGTCTCTAACAGGATCAGCCAGCATGTATTTCCCGTCACCCAAGATGGCGTTTGGTACCAGCCCTGCTAACCCATCAGTAGATATCCGGACATAACACGGGAGGTCATGTCGGTATCTCAAGCTGGATTCATCTATTATTATGTTCCGAGGTTCAATCATATTATCTAAATCACTTCCTTCAAAAGAAACTCCGCTCGCCATGCTCCCTACTAATGTCATTTTATAACGATCAGTCGACTGGCGTCTCGCATCTCTACTGATCTCCTCTTGCAGCAAAATCCGGTTATAACGTAGAGATAGCTCATGTGAATCCTCACTACATTGACTTTGTGACAAGGACGCCATAATTAATAAATGGACACCTTACTCTGACTCAATTTTAAGAAGATGGTGTCAATACTAGTCCACCGGTCAATGTTGGACATCCAAGACTTTGTTCAGTGCACGTGAGTGGGGAAATAAATAACATGTCGTCTTTCTGAAAAAAACAATGAATATAACAATGTAATTTGGATTTTATCGGGATTTGATATGACGGGTAGAATATATATAGCGTACGTGAATATAACGGAGATTACTTAAGGGAGTGTTAACGGTGGTCTATTATAAATCGGGGTGGCGATAATCAGTATATATAATATCTCTCTTCTTTTTTTTTTTTTAAATGTGATATATCGATTACTGTGACACGATATTGAAGAACCATCAACCAGTTGGAAATTATACCCCGTTTTTTAAACTTTGTTGACATGAAAATTATTTTTAACTTCACTGTTCTCAGGCACCGAGAAGATCAGATTCTGTAAAACAGACTTGTTTTCAAACGTGGACTTAAATGTAAACTTATTTTTTCTTGATTCAAGAAATTAAACCGTTAAGCCACCCATAAATATTTCCCATGCATGTTGATCAATGGAAATTGGGCTGAGATGAGTTCAAGTTCATATGTGTCCGTATCTAATTCCCAGCTGACCATTATATATAAACACCGTGGTCTATTTCCAGTTGATTGCTCCCTGTTTGAATGGAGCAGATTTCATTTCAACAACAAAATTTCAGTCGACTGAAATATTTGTGGCTTTCATTGTAAAGTATAGGGTGTGATGTATCACATGTGTACGGGTCAGAGACTTCCGGTTTCATTAGCAGTACATTGTTCTTCACCTACCTCTCTCTTATTAAGTATTGTGTAGGTCTCATTGATTCTCATTATTATAACTGTGATGAGTTATCTTTTATGAAGTATTGTGTAGGTCTCATTGATTCTCATTATCGTAATTGTAAAATTGTAATGAGTTATCTCTTATTAAGTATTGTGTGGGTCTCATTGATTCACATTATCATAATTGTGATGAGTTATCTCTTATTAAGTATTGTGTATGTCTCATTTATTATCATTATCATAACTGTGACGAGTTATCTTTTATTAAGTATTGTGTAGGTCTAATTGATTCCCATTATCATAATTTTGACGAGTTATCTCTTATTAAGTATTGTGTAGGTCCCATTTATTCTCATTATCATAATTGTGATGAGTTATCTCTTATTAAGTATTGTGTATGTCTCATTTATTATCATTATCGTAATTGTGATGAGTTATCTCTTATTAAGTATTGTGTAGGTCTAACTGAATCTCATTATAATTCTGATGAGTTATCCCTTATTGATTATTGTGTAGGTCTCATTGATTCTCATTATCATAATTGTGATGAGTTATCTCTTATTAAGTATTATGTAGGTCTCATTTATTCTCATTATCATAATTGTGATGAGTTATCTGTTATTGATTATTGTGTAGGTCTCATTGATTCCCGTTATCATAACTGTGATGAGATATCTCTTATTAAGTATTGTGTGGGTCTCATTGATTCTCATTATCATTATTTCGATGAGTTATCTGTTACTAAGTATTGTGTAGGTCTCATTGATTCTCATAATAATTGTGATGCGTTATCTCTTATTAAGTATTGTGTAGGCATCATTGATTCTCATTATCATAATTGTGATGAGTTATCTCTTATTAAGTATTGTGTAGGTCTCTTTGATTCTCATTATTTTAACTGTGATGAGTTATCTCTTATTAAGTATTGTGTAGGTCTCATTGATTCTCATTATTATAATTGTGATGAGTTATCTCTTATGAAGTATTGTGTAGGTCTCATTGATTCTCATTATCGTAATTGTGACGAGTAATCTATTATTAAGTATTGTGATGGTCTCATTGATTCTCATTATCATAATTGTGATGAGTTATCTCTTATTAAGTATTGTGTAGATCTCGCTGATTCTCACTATCATGATTGTGATGAGTTATCTCTTATTAACTCTTTCGCCACCAAATTTACAGAGGTCAAATGGTCCAGGCCACCGAGTTTGCAGCCGTTTATATGGAAATTCATTGTCTCACATGTGGGGCATTCATACTAGTATTTATAGATGTGGTAGGTATGAACACCCATATATTGTCATGACCAGTGACAACAGCCCATCAATTTGAACTAACTGCCGATGAATGACGTCATATAATTGTGATTATATCACCATGGTAACGCATGCCATATGTACTAGGTGCGTATATACATTTGAACTCAATATTTACTGTTACAGTTAACTTTATTTGCAATATTTTACCACATACGTATATTGACCAAACTCACATTCAAATTGTTATATTAGCAATATATCCATCACATGTCGTAAATTTAGCATATGTGGTGATTAAGAATGAAATAAGAAGGCATGGAATGAGCATAATGATGAGATCACACCAAGTGTATGCCCAAGAAGGCGTTATTTAACCGAGAAAGACCCATTTTCCCGGAGTTAGGCCCACGTGTATTCAACTGTAATAATGCTAAGCAATTACGAATAACTTTCCAACACAACTGCCAATGATCCCATTGCGTTCCCAAACTGTTTATGCGTGTCAATATCATGCTTACAACATGCACTCGCAGCTAATATTATTGAAGTCGCACTATTGCACGGCACGGTGAATTTCGTAACATTACGTCGAAAATAGGAGACACTAGACGGTTACCACAGAAAACGTCGTTACAAAGGGCAACAATCGTCTGTTTTTCATAAACATGTGTTATCGCACTGTCTTTGTCATAAACAATAACAAACTTAATCAATTGGTACATGTGTATCTGATTAAAAAAACCACACGTCGGCATTGTTTTCGTCAGCATTTTTGGGGAATCCCAGGGAAACCCAACAATAGTAATTGTGACGTCATACATCTGCTGTATATATTTCGGCCTGGAACATCTCATTGTGGCCGTATTTGTCAGGTCTACGTGTTCAGCAGTAAATTAGTATTGATACAGAATATCACCCATATGATACCTAAGTCGCCAGTCAATAAAATCATTAGCATATCTCCGCAAACGTGATATTATTGTCTGTTATTCCCGAAAATTATTCTCTGCCGCTAAAGCGGGCTACGGTGTTTAACGTCAATTACGTCGTGCCCGCTAAAGCGGGCTGCGATTTTGAAAGAGTGAAGTATTGTGTAGGTCTCATTTATTGTCATTATCATAAGTGTGACGAGTTATCTCTTATTAGGTATTGTGTAGGTCAAATTGATTCCCGTTATCATAATTGTGATGCGTTATCTCTTGCATCCTGAATGAACTCGATTATTTTTATAACTTCAAATTAGGATTACTGCTTTTTCATAACATTTGTTATCTTGTGATGATCGTGGTTTGGAAAATAACACATTCACACGTCCATTGTTGCATCAGTCGAATACATCGAGCAACAAAGACGTTGACCCACAGAAGGTGTACATATTGGAGGACAACGCTGGTGAATTACACATTTGAGAATGATGTAGTCTGAGTTAAGACACATAAGAATGATTACTATAATCCGCCAATGGAAATAAAATCATAAACACTTTATTTACCTTGGAAATTGTCTGGTACATATAGAATAACATATCGTCATTAACGTGTCGATATGGTGTATGGGTAAAATATCAAGTATTGGAAATTTCGTATCTAACACAACGTCAGTTGGAGATTTCAGACCGAAAATAGGTTTAATGTTTTCTAATAGGTTGATTTTTTTTAAATCCAACTGTAATAGGGGTGGCAGATCTTCTGAATGTTCAACAATTAACGGATGGAAAATTCCGATTAAAATGGATGGGGTGGATTTCCTAGATGCGGGATTTTGGGTCTGTTGAAGGGGGGTGCACTTGGATGTTCCAAGTTGGAAAAACATTCAAACGGATGGAGACCCTATTTACACACCGTATCCATTATAGCTGTCGTACTCGAATAATTTTCTCAAATATCAATCGTATGGGCCATATAACCGGAAATATTTGTGTTCTTTAAGATACATGTAGGCATATGTTTATTTATGATGTCAGTGCCAATTTGCCAAATCAATGACAGATATATGACAGGTATATGACAGGTATATGACATATAATATATGCTAACTACATTTAAAGACGCCCAGTCAGATTGACACCATAAAACCACTGTCAATGTTTTCCGAGAATACTCCGATCGACACATGAACTCATTCATAAGAGGTTGTTCTGGTCAGCCTGGCAAACATGACAATTAACGTCTCTAATAAAGAGCGTTCACGCACCCGTCGTCCAGCGGTAAGTGGCGTTAAATGGCGGTAAGTGGCGGTAAGTGGCGGTAAATGACAAAACAGCGTTCTCCATTATGAGCTTTTATTAAAAACGGATGGATATTATGTGTGTCTTTTCGCGATGCGTGTTCAATGCGAACAATAATTATTGTGATTGTACGAGTTTTTCATTTGTCTTTTACCTTGTGATCTGAAATTTTTTACAAATTTTGTGTAAAATCGGACAGAGAATCTTTTTAAATAAAATGAAATTGAGCTGTTTGTAAAATACACTACTGACATTGTCTGGACTTCGTGACCATGGTTGCAACTTCACGAGTTAAAACTTTGTGTTGGAGGTTGGGTGTGTGTGAGGACAAAAGTGTTATGATCAATGTGAAGGAAATTGATACAACTTATAGAGTGGAAGAGCGACGCGTGAAATTGTAAATGTCATCACTAAATTGCCATGCATGCTCGACCAAATCGCAGATAGGTTTAAGCCGAAATCACACTTTAAAGGCACGTGCGGCCTTAATTGTCGAAAATATTCATATTTGTTCCAAACACCGTAAACAGAAAAACATTAAAACGCATACAGTTCCGTTCATATATACCATGACCCACGCGTAAACAGCATGTTATATTAAGACCTACTATATTTTACCTAAGCAAGAGCCTGATTGTGTTACAGAAGACAGCACAATGCTACTGGCTAATCACACACAAATGGAATAAACGCTCTTTATTAGTTCCATATCAGGTATTCATCAACAAAGAACGCTCTTTATGTTTACCATCATAATATAAACAAACACCAGAAAAGTAACTTTTTATGCTTTTGTTTACATAACAATGGTCAAAAATATGACAATAACATACTGTTTATGCGATATCTCTTATTTGTATACGGACAAAGTCTATCTACATTTTGATGTTCTTTCTGTTTGTGGCGGTTTTTGACGGGTGGAGATATGTTCACAGGATACCCACCTCCAATGCCAACCGTGTCTTTAAAACACATAGGGTATTTGTTTCATTTTTTTGTGGATATCAGAAATCCTTCAGATGGATATGTTCGAATGGCGTTTCTATATTTAAGGAGCAGAAGTGTTTATAGTTCGTTCTTATTTACCAACTTGGTCGAATATTCAAGCGTTTCTACCATTGTAATGTTCTCGAGATCCGGCAATTTTGGCAGCAATATTTTCGGGACCTAAATTGCTGTTTTGTGTATATCAAGGCTAAATATGTCATTTCAATATACACATGCCCATGATATATGCTCGTAGAAGTATTCAGAATCATGATGGACTCCACCGTGAACAATAATAGTTCCCCACAGCGATTGTATCATGTTAAGCCTCCGAAATACTGGGTACAATTTTGTATGTATTTGTTAGATAAACGCTTTATATTATATGCTTTCTCATTAAATAGTGGGAAATTATCATGGGGCAGAACGTTATATCAATCGCTTGGGACCGAGGCGATGGATAACACTGACCGAGGCGATGGATAACACTGACCGAGGCGATGGATAACACTGACCGATGCGATGGATAACACTGACCGAGGCGATGGTTAACACAATAGTTTTACCCTCTCGGTGATCATTTCCGGTCTATAGCGGCTGATCACATTAAGTTTCAACACGTATCAAGAACAGGCGGACTATGATTTCATTATTGCATTTTGACGTTTACAGAAAGCGTTTTTCTACTGGATGTTTCGCATGTTACATACTAATAAATTGTTATCGTTAAATTATGTATCATTCATTTCTCACATCTTTTCGGAATAAAAAATGGGGACTATATTTTTTGGCGTGTGTCGATATTTGTCATTTAGTTGTGAGCAAATCAATCGATGGGATGTAAACATTGCCGCTTCTAAGTTCTCTGACAATTTGCAGTGAACTGTAGAACAAAACTAGCTGGTCTGTGTGAATTTTATATAGCTCAAATAATGAAAAGTACACATATACCAGTGTTTCAGTTGGGACCAAAATTGAGGGTTATTTTGCGAGTTCAACCAAGTGGAAGACTAACAAACTAAATTATATATCAAAATGTCCGTATTGATACAGCGGATAACATGCCGGTGTTGCATTTTCGTGTAGTGTTGTACGATTTCTTAATTTGAGGTGAAATAAGCTTTGAAAAAAACAGTGAAAAATGGAATCTGGCTGCCAAAATAACATTTATATCTATTTTTGGGTGCAAACACCACCAAACAATAGAGGTTGGACATGTTCACCTTTTGTAAAAGTATGTCAATGTTCTAGGGTTAGTTTTTGGGGTAAAAATCGCTTTGAGTGTGAAAAAAATAGATAATTCTGGAATCCACCACAAAAAGATATGCATCATTAATTCATTCCAATTTATAAAAACAATCCCAGTTTCAATGTTAGATGTAGATAATAAATTGATACGGCGTTTATGGAATAAGGCAGGTTCTATGGTTACCAGGGTAATCTGATTTGAATTAATATAATCAGTGAAAACTGGAATTGAGTACTCTGAGTAGCATCCCTTTAATATATTTCTATATAGGCCCTACACATTTATTAGTGGGGACCGGAATCGACACTAATTCGAATTGAATCATGTGAAAGAGTAACACGATTAGTTATGTACCAACAGTTTCATATTGGTACAGCAGATAACATGCCGGTGTTGCCTTCTTGTAGCGATTGATGATTTTGGGGTAAAATAGGCTTTTTCGTGAATCAAACCAGTGAAAATGGAATCCAGCTACCTAAATAGCATTTACGTCTATTATTGGATGGGAACGCAACTAAACAATAGAGGGTGGACATTTTCACATTTTGTAAGATAATTTTGGAGTATGGCAATGCTCTATGATTTGTTTTTGGGAGAAAAACAGTTTTTTGTGTGAAAAATGAGAGAATTCTGATATCAATCAAAACATGGTATGGATAATTAATTATTATGCATGCCATTTATTAAAAAAACAGCTTCGTTTGTCAACAATTGAGATGTAAGTAATAGATATAATAAGGCGTTAAAGCAGGATCAATGGTTACCAAGGTTATTTGTTTTTATTTATTAATAAAATCAGTGAAAACTGGAATCCGGCTATCGGAACAACAAACCCTCACTTATTTCTATATATTAACTGTAACTATGGAATCGGCCATTAGTCGAATTGAATTATGTGGAAGAGTAACAAGACGAATAATATATCAACATACTAGTTTTGATAGAGTGCATAACATGCGGATGTTACCTTCAAATGGAAACAGTTACAAAAAATGGAATCCAACTGCCTAAATAACAGTCTCATCTATTTCTGGTTAGGAATTTAACTAAGTAACAAAGTGTGATCATGTTCACCTACCATAAGATAATTATCGGGTCCATAAATTTTCTGGGATTCGATTTTCGGGTAAAACAAATGCTGTTTTGTGTTAAACATGAGAGAATTGTGGAATCATCACAACAAGATAGAAAAAATTAATGCAGACAATTCTTATTATAGCAATTCCGAGTTTTATCAATTATAGTTTAAGACTTTGATATAATTAATAAATTTAATAATTTGCTGGTGGATATATAGGCAGGTTCTGATGTTACCAGGGCAATACGTTTTTAATAATAAATGAGTGAAAACTGGAATCCGGGTGTCTGAATAGCCCAGAACTCGGCAGAAGATTTTATTATATATAGCCAGCAACAAAATTGTGCGTCGTCCGTCCGTCTGTCGTCCATGGACACAAATTTGTCCGGAGTTTTTCTCAGTCGTGTTTCGATCATTTGCCCTGAAACTTGGCACAGACATCTGCGATTATGACATCTGTCTGACTTGTTTTAGTGGAGTTATCCCCCTTTTATCGACTTATGTATAATTATGTACGAGCTTTAATTCCTACATTTTTAGGTCAATATTTTTCAAACTTGGCATATATATTTAGTACAATGGGAACTTGTACACCTATGATTATGACGTCTGTCTCTTTTTTTGTGGAGTTATTTCCAATATGATACAAACAGTATAGCGTATATGCCCAGGAACTGTGTTGTGGAAGGAATAATTTTAATGGCCTTGCACTGTGTTTCTCCACAGATCTGAGGCAATTATATGGCAGTGTACGGTAGACTACAAAATACATATTAACTAAATATGTTGCACATCGTCAATTTGTCGAGAAAGGGTTAATAACTCTAACACAAAAACATAAAACATTGCTATGTTCTAAAACGGCAATAACTCTGCCAAAAGGACTCCGACTGAACTCAACATCATAGGTGCGCAGGTTCCCATGCAGGTTGATATATGTGCCAAGTTTAAAATGACAGAATACAGGCTTGGACAGAGTTCCGGACGGACGTACATGTACGTCCCCGCGCACACACGGACGCATTGATGAGGGTCATTTCGCGCTCCGCGTATATAATGTTTCGCTGCTTCTTGGTATACATGGACCATTGGCGTTTTATTTATAGAAATGGGAATTTTTGGGGACGGATTAAAATTCGAACTGCGACCCGGAGGCCGAGTCCGGTAAAAGGTGTAGTTGGGAATTCTGGTGAGAAACCTTCAGTATATTTCGCTATATATTCAATCGTGTGTGTATTGGTTGTAAAAACACACATATCAGATTTGAATTTGTTTAAAGTCCGGTCATGTTTTATTACGGTCTGATATTTGTTGATGCAGTTATCAGTCTGAATTATGCCCCTTTTCAACTTAGAAACCACAATTTTTGGGATGATAACTTGACGATTAACGCTAGTCAGAATTTTTTTTATACATGCATCTGGTACATTATTCATATTTGGAAAGATACAGTCAGGTAATGTTCTAATTTGGTGATTGTAAGTTGATTGTTGGCTGCGTTCTGCCTCTTGCTCGATTTAGAAATCAAGTTTTGTTCAATGTTGTTCGATCTGGTACGTAATTATTACTAATTAACGTTTGAAAAAATACAGGTCAAGTTCGACCGAAATTGAATCACGGCATGATGATTTTTGACAGAGTTATGCATCTTTTTACACTTATAAATAAATTTTGGTTATCCAAATGATAACGTGAACAGAATTTCTTGTCAGAGTGTAAACTGTTTACAGTTCAGAAAACACAGGTCAAGTTGGAATGTTGTAATGGGTCAATGATTTTGATGGAGTTATGCGCCTTTGTTCCTCTTAACCCTTTGAACCCGAGAGACCGGAATACCGGTCCAATCCTTATAGTCCTATATCCCGGAATACCGTTCCGGAAATCAGACGATATTTGACACGAAATTACAGCTCAATAAACGCACATATCAACTAGAGTTGTACTTATACTTTACACACAGGTGTCAATTGTTTACCCACGTGACTTTAATCGACAAACTGACGACAGTGGGTTTGTTTCTTCCCGCCTGCGCAGAGGCCTATTTTGAGAAAAAAACCCGCTTTTTTATTGTCGGAAAAGGGGAAGTTTTTCTTTAGAAATTTCGCGATCAAAGTCCAAATTAACTAGAATAGTGTTTTTATACTTTGCGCGAATACGATATCATATATGCACATACTAATCAGCTAATATTTTGTTCCAATGACCATTAATGAGGCAACACAACAAGCATCCTTCGTGATACAAAGTTATTTCAATATTGATTCTCAGTATTTAACCATTAATTGCATATAATAGTCTTTTGAAGGATTCATAAACCATGCTCACATTTTATTTAGTGTACTCCTTAACAACCGTTTGTATAGAACTGATCACTCTCCTTTGACTGTTGAGGGATGTTCAATATAGATATGGATTAGTATATCTGAAGTAGTTTTCGACATATTAATATTCTGATTGGAGGAATGTCCCAAAATATATGAAGGTCAGAATTGAACTTAATTTTGGCATTTAAGTGACCATGTATATGACATTGAAGCCAGTCACCGAATGCCAGCTAAAACATTTCGATGTACACCAGAAGAGCGCACGGGGCTGTTGTACAAATGTACTACAGAACGAACCGGCTCCATGCAATGTTCCTTCTTAGCGACCTGCGCATACGTGTTTTGTCTGTATGCATGGTGTTGCATACAGCTAGGTCAAATGTACCTGACACCATAATTATACACCCATATACGTAGAAAGGGGGACACAATCAATTGAACCGAGACCAATCTGATATCCTCACTTTGATCATTATTTGAAACGAAATCCCTTACATAAACACGATATCACAAATAAACTAACGCCAGTATTCCATCTATTGTTGTCTTGGCGTCTTCTATCATTACACATTGTTCACCAATAATGACTTTAGAGTTACGATGATACGCTCGCGCATATAATCTGAAATTATAGTTTAGGTTGACAGTCAGGAATGTGGATGCCCATGGGGGATCGGTACACGTCATATGAACCTGTGACGGTGTCCCATGATTTGTCAAAGATATTAAGTTTCATTGGGAATGTGAAATAACAAGGTAATAGGGGTGTTTAACCCTTCAAATGGCAAGGCTAATCTGTCTCTTTCTAATTTTTCTCCCAGACGCCCGGACTGATTTCAATGAAATTTGATGTGATTCTGGGTACCCCAGTGGATGTTATAAGAGCGATAGTTTTTGAAAATTTAATTTGAAAAAAAAAATGAAAAAAATATCATATTTAAAATATTGGTTTTTTTTTACTATTTAAAAAACAGAAGAAAAAAAGAAAGAATTTCATTGTTTTCTTTTTGGTTAAATTGAGCAAGTTGTTCAATCCTAAAACAATTTTTTTTAGAGTTATGTCCTTGTCTCCGACCATATTTGACCCAGTCACACACCATATATAAGATAAATAACTCTGATAGTTATTGAGGAGAAGTCGTTTTAAGAATTACTATGGTCCTGGCTTCACAACTATATGACATAGTGACCTCAATTGAACAAATTTGAATGTGAGACACCGAGGGAATATCCACACGGACGGATGGACGAATGGACGGACGACGGACGCAGAGTGATGACCATAGCTCCACCGGAGATTTCATCTCAGTTGAGCTAAAAAGTTATTTCCCCAAAAATCTGGGCTCGCACAGATTATGGTCTGGTTATCTCAGTTCCATTATTGCTTTATTTTAGTGTATCTCATGTTTCGATAATGGTTGACAGAGTTCACGCATGACCACAAATCTGCACGCAGCTCTTCTTGAACTCCAATTCCTGTTGTCACTGATTCACATGCAACAATTGTGTGACCTTCAATCAAAATATTGCTTTCCATCTGAATTCCATTCACGACCAAATCGCAGTGCATTATCTGTGACATTTATTACATAGAACACTTAAATTATAGCTGTAATATATGAGGAAACGTAAACGTAATTTGCGAGCCCGATTTTCATTGTTATGAGGTTAGTGGAAGAGGTGTGTATCGTTTGCATGATTTGGCAAAGAATATTTTAAGTTACACAAGTATCAAGGTTACATAACCTACACCTAGATGTGTTCATGTATTTGAGTTTCGGCATGCTGGTTGTTGGCCTAATATATAGCAAAACTTCACTTAATGCTTATGTTTTGACATTGATTCATTTATTTCATAAACATAAGTTTTGGCCTGTTTTACAGAAACAGCAACTGGCTGCAACCTGAAAAAATTTCATATTACCACGATCTAGAGAACACAAAAGCCTGTTTCCACCCTTATTTAAGTTAAATCTTGCCTAAATTATTTGACCCTCAATTGTAAAATATGGGTGAAATCATCAAGAAATGAGAAATCAGTCTGAAACAATGTAGACAATCAAAGAACCAAGCAAATAAGCATATACCTACATAACCTGGCATATAATAAACATGATCCAGTACTCATTTATGTACAAACAAATAGTGTATATACATGTTTCGTATTTGGCCACTGACTCCCCCCCCCCCCCCCTCTCATCACCAAAAAAGTGAGTTTTACCCCAAAATAAACCACAAACCGTTGAATTACGCAACAGAACTCTTATAACATGTAGCCTGTTTTACCTAAAAAAAATAAACAATCGTACAACATCTCACAAAAAGGCAACATCGGCATGCTATCCGCTCAATCGAGACGAACATTTTGATATGTGTTTCAGTTTGTTACTCTCCGACATGGTTGGACCTATTTGTTCCGGTATCCCATATAAAAATATACCTGGGTAAATCTTGGTGTTTACCTAGGTATACCCCGGTACATATAGGTTTTACCCTGGTTCCACCCGGGTCACACCCAGGTCACACCCAGGTTACACCCAGGTAAATCAGGGATTTATATAGATTTACCCAGGTGTTTTCTATATATGTTAGGTATAAACCCCAGTTTACCCGGGTTTTTACGGATTTACACCCAGGTATTTACACCAGGTATTTACACCCAGGTATTTACACCAGGGTTTCGCCCAGGTATTTACTACAGTGTTCACCCGGATATATACACCTGTGGTATTTTGTTAAACTGTATAATCTGCATTGAAGTCACATTATTAACCCTTTCTATATTACAGCACCATTGGCGTGTAGTTACCTTATTAACCATTCTATATTAAATCATTAATTGACAGGTAGTTACCTTATTAACCCTTTCTATACTAAGTAACATTGGTGAGTAGTTACATTATTAACCCTTTCTATATTAAAGCACCATTGATGTGAAGTTACCTTATTAACCCTTTCTTTATTAAAGCATCATTGACGCGTAGTTACCTTATTAACCCTTTCTATATTAAAATATCATTGATGTGTAGTTACAATGTTAACCCTTTCTATAGTATAGCATCATTGGCGGGTAGTTGGCTCCTTAACTCTGTATATACCAAAGTATCATTGTCGTATATAGTTACCTTATTAACCCTTTCTATACTAAGTACCGTTGGCGTGTAGTTGCCTTATTAACCCTTTCTATATTAAAGCATTAATTGACAGGTAGTTACCTTATTAACCCTTTCTATACTAAGTATCATTGGTGAGTAGTTGCATTATTAACCCTTTCTATATTAAAGCGCCATTGGCGGGTAGTTACCTTATTAACCATTTATGTATTAAAGCATCATTGACGTGTAGTTACCTTATTATAACCCTCTCTATATTAAAGCATCATTATTGCTGGGTAGTTATCTTATTAACCCGTTATATACTAAGTATCATTGGTGAGTAGTTACAGTATTAACCCTTTCTATATTAAAGCATCATTGACGTGAAGTTACCTTATTAACCATTTCTGTATTAAAGCAGCATTGACATGTAGTTAACCCTTTCTATATTAAAGCATCGTTGACGGGTAGTTGCCTAATTAACCCTCTATATACTAAAGTATCATTGTCGTGTAGTTACCTTACCAACCCTTTCTATACTAAGTATCATTGGCGTGTAGTTACCTTATTAACCTTTTCTATATTAAAGCATTAATTGACAGGTAGTTACATTAAACAACCCTTTCTATACTAAGTATCATTGGTGAGTAGTTACATTATAAACCATTTCTATATTAAACGCCATTGACGGGTAATTACCTTATTAACCATTTTTGTATCAAAGCATTATTGACGTGCAGTTACCATATTATAACACTTTCTATATTAAAGCATCATTGACTGATAGTTACCATATTAACCCTTTCTATATTAAAGCACCATTGGCGTGTAATTACCTTATTAACCCTTTCTACGTTGAAGCAATAATTGACAGGCAGTTACCTCATTAACCCTTTTTATAATGAGTATCATTGGTGATTAGTTACATTATTAACCCTTTCTACAATAAAGCATCATTGACATGTAGTTATCATAGTAGCCAGTTATATATTAAAGCATCATGGACGGTAGTTACCATATTAACCCTTTCTATATTAAAGCACCATTGGCGTGTAATTACCATATTAACCCTTTCTATATTAAAACATCATTGACGTGTAGTTACCCTATTAGCCCTTTCTATATTTAAGCATCATTGACGTGTAGAACTTTATCTTATTAACCCTTTCTTTATTAAAGCATCATTGACATGTAGTTACCTTAGTAACCATTTCTACACTAAAGCATTATTGACGTGTAGTTACCTTATTAACCCTTTCTATATTAAAGCATCATTGACAAGTAGTTAAATTATTAACCTTCTATAATAAGTATCATTGCCGTGTAGTTAGTTACCTTATAAAACCTTTCTATATTAAGACGTCGATCATTGACGGGTAGTTGTTACCTTATTAATCATTTATGTATTCAAGCATCATTGACGAGTAGTTACCTTATTACTTGAAGTTTATTATGACAGTATGACAATACACTACCCCGGACAAATGAAGCAATATCATACTTTATCTAACAGCCTAGCTATAATTAGTGAACATTAAACTGACAAACAGACAATTTTCAGGGCCATTATTTAATATTAAAGGGATACAAAATAAAGAGATTTCTAATTATCAGTAAGAATTATTCTCTAAGTGATACTTATTATTTCAAATAAATGATTGCATATACTATAGTAGACCATATACCAACAGGAAAATATTAGTGAATACAATTATTGTGTTTCAAAATTCGTTTCGTTTCGTTTCTGCAGCCAAATTACAATCTTAACTTTTAGTTATCGTTCTTCAAAATGAAGCGCGGATAGGATTCCTTGTGGTATTTTGAGTTAATTTTGTCGCGAATCAACGCGGATTGACAGAAGGAAATGGTGTATTGGCTACAAACGGATAAACTGTGAACTTATATATAAGATTCGCCGATTTCTCCCCATGGATGTGCGCAAATATCGAAAAAGACTGAATTTCATGTGACAAAAAATATTTCAATTCCCGGAACAGTAAGAATTAAGCTGCGATAACGAAACGGATCAACTATAGTATTGAACAGTACCTCAGCTACCTGGCCATAATCAGAATATTTTCTCAAAATTGAATTTGTGGTACCGGTACAATCATGATGTAGTGCCAGTGGCCTGCTCATAATGCACCTGTCCAGAAGAAGAAGAATTGAGAAGTTTGAAGATCATGGACTACGCAGACACCATCTGGGACCCCTACCAACAAAATCACATCGACAAGCTGGAAAGAATCCAGTGTAGAGCAGCCCGTTTCATTAAAAGAGACTATAAGAGCAAAGAAGATGGATATATGACCAAGATCCTCTACGAGCTAGATTTACCAACATTGCAGAAACGGCGGAAAATAAATCGGCTGGGATTCATGAGTAAGGTGGTGGGTGGATTGGTCCGGGCTATACCACCTAATCAATACTTTACACCCGAAACAAGGCGTCTTAGATCGCAGAGCAAAGTTCTGACAGGCTACGTCACCAGCCAAATTCCTCGGCACCTAATTTAAAGGAACAACATTCAGTGCTACGAGGCTATACCATACGTGTCAGCTCAGTTCGCTAATTCCACATTTGTTCGAACTATATGCGACTGGAATCAGCTGGAGGAATCCTTAATCCTACAACAACAGCCTGTGGATTCCTTCAAGAGTGTGCTGAAGGAAAAGATCTGAGACTCTCTCGCCCGCTGCGAAATTACCATAATTGGGATCTGCAGCGTAACCATTCAGATTCAGATTGATCCACGATAGTAAGGGGTCAGTACATGTAGTAAGTACTGATAGTGATAAGCCTGCTGTACAATAATACTACTTTTGCTGTTTTACTGGTCTTAACTGAGTACTGTGTCAATGTGACATTGTTAATTCAGTTCCACTCTAATGTACATTAACTGGCAATGATGCATCTGACGCTATTAAAGGCACCGGTAATCCCTAAATACCAGGAGGACGCGGCGTAGAAACTTGGTACAACAGTTGTTACACGACAAAGAAAATTATCAACAAGCTTAGTGAGCGTCATCATCAAAATTGCAAATTAAAACACGGCAATGGTAAATTGGTAATCCCTACATACCAGGAGGACAAGGCATTGAAACTTGGGACAACAGTTGTTACACGGCAAAGAAATTTAAAACACACTGTGCACAGATGAATGTTTATACATGTACTGTGCAGTCGAGATCACCTGGACTACAAATATTTGAGGATTATACTATTTGATGAGTAGATGCGTGACTGATAAAAGAATTAGAGACTCCATATTTACTCGGAAGATAACAGTATACGATGCCATACAGTTGTTCCATAACACCTCAACCTTTGGTGGATATTAACAGTAAAACTAATGAAAATGATGAAAGCCAGACTCAACATCAAGACAACATGTGCATGCATAAGTGACGGTTCAATGATTTTGACTCCATCAGATGATATTTAAGCGACACCAATTTTTAAGTCTGGTTTACGATGTGGGGAGAAAAAAAGTAGATGCAGGAGGGAAAAAAATAAAAATAAAAAAGATTGTCCCCCCAATGTATATCAAGTAAATCGTGGAATTTTACATAAATTTTACAAAAATTGTGAAAAAATGTTTTTGAATGAAATTCTGTTCAAACCAAACAAGACATATCTTGTCATGAAATACATGAAAATATGGATCTGTAAATGATCATAAGCAGAACCGGATGCGACAGCACATGAAAATCAGTACGCGTGTAAAATATTTTGGGACAAAAAAAGTTTTAAAAAAATTCATGAAATGGAAACAAAGTTGTAGGAGGTGTTCGTAAACCAGACTTAAAAATTGGTGTCGCCTTAGGCTCATGTTAACACAGGATCACATATTCTCAAAATAATTGTCTCCCTCAAGTTGGCCTCAACCATACTAGTATTTATATTTGATAGAACCTCAGTGAGACCATGTTGAAAATTACCATCAATGCAGTTCCAGTGTTGACGCAACGCGGTCATGTTACTTCAAACCAGTTGCAATGTTCCTTAGGCCAAAGAAAAAAGATACTATGTTTCCGTACATCGACCGACCCTAAAAATAACCCGCCGACCCTAAACTTTTTATTGATATTTTGAGAAAAAGTCAAAATTTTCGCAATTTTAATTTCCTGAGAGTGGATCTCCTGCCTGCTTTATGTCTTGTTTGGGACTTATGGAACACTATCAACAGACATGGTGGGTGTGTATCTGTATATATACATGTAAAGAGGTTATCACTGCATATATTAGGGGTATACATTTACTAGTAGCTACTGTTTCCAAAAACCAGGCATGCTCGGTGGGTGTACTGGCTACCCCCAGACAATGGGATGTAATCGTCACAATACATGTACGGTATAATGGCGGTATTATTGGTAAAATTCTTATAAAAAGTTAGTGACATCAATTTTGTACCAAGTTTATAGCCAAATTTATGAAAATGTGGTATTAGATATAATAAAAAACATACGTAAGCATGAAGTAAGTTTGATTTTTTATCAATCTTAATGTATATTTCCACTGTGTTGATCAAGTAATACTTTCCCCATGGCACGGGTTGGCATTTTATGTCACTTTGGTCGAGGTAGTTCAATATTTCTGCAGCTGGATAAAAAATATCAAAATAAAATAAAAAAAAAAAATTCCCTACCTACCTACCCTAATTTTTTTTACCGGAAACATACAATCTTTTTTCTTTGGCCTTTAGCATGGTAATTCGTGAAAATAAATGTCAATGCAACTTACTCTCAGGCTCCAAATAAAAGTGCAGGCCCAAATAATAGTGCGGGGGGGGGGAAATTCCATTGAAAGTTAATAAAAGTACAGACCCAAATAATAGTGCAGGGGGAACTCTGAGCAAAACATCAACTGTGGTTAACCAAATAATTTTTATAGCAGGTTCAGGTATACGAGTCAACATGTAGTACAGGTACATGTATGTATCATGTGGTGTTTTTTTGGTTTGCCACATACTTGAATATGTACTACTCTTGAGTGCCTAATGTACGATTATTAAAATCGAGGTAAAATTCCCACCTGTACGATCGTTATTTGGTCCTGTACGTTTATTAAATTAACCAAAAGAAATAATTCACCAATCTTAAATTGTGTTATTCATATAATAAATGATTTTGAGAATCCGTTCATGGAGAACGGAAGAAACGCAATTTCACAGTAAAGTATAAACATATGACAAAATGTCTTGTTTAGCTAGTAACTAATGTAGACGTGTTGATCATTTTTACATCTGAATCATATAGAAATCTTGAATTTGTGCTGATTTAAATTTTCATAGCTTCAAAATATTAATAAACGTGCAGACCCAAATAAGCACTGTGCAGGGGGGGGGGGGATTTCCCAAGAAAAATAATAAACGTGGATGCAGCTGGTGCATGCATATTTATTTGGAGCCCAAGAGTAAAGAGGTGGAGGTGAATGTTACATGTAAGTTGTTATTAACGAAATGGAACGATGCCTTTAATAGGTTCCACCAGCAATAAGTCGCGACTTCTTTATATTGGCCTGACAGATTGGTTTTTGTTGGCGTCATGCCTGTCGACCATTATGATGGCCACATATATTGTCATATAACAGCGATTTACGATCTGTCTTGTTGGCTCATAATATAAATTAAGAAAGTGGCCTTGTGTTCGTTCCTTGCGTAAAAAAATATTTTTTAGTACAAACGTCCTCATTGATTGTGTCCCACATGTTCGAATCTACTTTGCGATTTTGGAGCAACGCATTTGTAAATGCGTTCATATTTTAACACAATTAACCTTGATTTATTCACAAACAAATGTCTTGATGCAGGCCTTAAAATCCATCAGATTTTTGGCAATAATCAAAATGTTAGTGTTTCACTTTCTACAGGGAATCAAGACTTTTTACTAGAATCAAAATGAGAATCATGATTCTCAGATTCTGATTATAAAACAATTAATGTCAACAGTGTTTATTTATGTTTATTCCATTTTGAATGGAAAACTACATCATGAATGTCCGATTCCGAACATATACATGTACACCAGGAGTGGGAAAATAACACAGAATTATTCAGATGTGAATTTAAATTAAACAAAATTATAACTAAAATTGCAAAATACACTATCGTATCGTTATTTGGGTGTTCATACTAGTATACTTTTTCGGCGCAATGATCGGTAATTTCAATGCGACTGCGATTATTCCCAATGCAGTGCATTTAATTTAAATGCTGTCATTAAGGCATTTACAAAGTGGCGTGACACAATGCACCCTCAATGCATTTTAAATGCAACAACCGCATTTCATTGATCCACGTTGTAAAGGACATTTATTTTTAGAATACATGTATGTACGTGTATATAACCACAAGAATAAAGAACAAATCAACTGTTTTTATTACTTTGTAAACCTCTGATGTTTCCCATACAGTATACATTTGTATATTATAAACCATGTTACAGTAATTCTAGAGCTAATTAATCGACTCCTTAACTACAGCATAATTATGGGTAACTTTTCAGGATTTAGTCGGAAATATGGCTTGTTGCCATTCATCGGAAAGCTCTCACCGAGAGCTTTCCGATGAATGGCATCAACCCATATTTCCGACTAAATCCTGAAAAGTTACCCATAATTCTGCTGTAGTTAAGGAGTCGATTAATTAGAGCATTACTGTATATCCTCTATAACTGTTTATTCAACATCACTTGCTGCAATCCATAAATGCGGTTCAGATTTCGATGTCCGGTTCAACATTATTATCATATGGTTTGATAGCAGAAATACTCAGTTTGGAATGTTATACCATACAAGTTTTACGAGTTGCTCTTGCTCAAGAATGGATAAATTTATAAACCTGATTTTTGGCGCATTAGTTAGAATTATATTTTTGCACAAGAACACACCACAAATATCGAACTGGACATCAAAAGCAGAACCGGATTGTATCGATTGCATAAACATAAGAAGTTGGTCACTGACCGACAATTGCTATTCTCTGGTGTGGTTTATAGGACTACCGTATGCAATGCCGACTTAAAAATAAAAATTCACATAAACATCGCATGAAGCGGTCTATCCACAAACTCAGGTATTCGGTAATTCCAAATGTATGAACTATCACCATGATATCCCGGTATATCATTGTCAGGACTGTTTGTACAAAAGGTTGTTATTCTACTATGCATAATTTTGCTATATCATTGTACTCGGACTGTATTGCAATGTAATATATCAGTACATGTACCGGTATACTGGGTGCACATTATATACATGTAGGCCTACTTTCACTTTAGTACATGTATGTGTCATAAAAGACTCATGTTGTTAAATTGAAAAAAAACATGTGTGAAAACAGAGAGAATACATGTACATGTGCCGGTACTATATACCTCTTTGTGTGCTGTACTACCGGTACTATTCATGTACATGTACTACACTACAACAAGAGAAATTTTAATTGATTCTGCTGCCCTTGTGCCACAGGCCTCAAACACGCCAAACAAGTATCTGTAGCCAGGCCCACCAGTACCAGGCTACTAGTAAATGAAGTACTGAAAGTGTCACATCATTAATCGAGCCCAATCTTAGTTATACTAGTCTCTTGTGTAGTTTGGGTTACTATTAATAAGATATTTAATGAATGTTTGGAATGTATGGTAGCATTCTTACCTGGATCAACATATGCCATGCACAACGCTGGTCATCATATCATCACCGCTGTTGGCAGTAAACCGCTCATCGGGCTATAACAGTTAGAGTTTTCCATACCAGGGCTAATCTAATCAGTTAAAATTAGTCATTTTAGAGGGAATACCAACCAGTGGAAGACGTACAAAAAGTCATGTATATTCAGATATCAGTTTTCGAGAAAAAACCCATCTTAGTCGAGCGGACTTAGAATATCGGGGTAAACTTAAATTTCATTCAGCAACACTTTCACAGCAGAATATAAAAGTAGTACATTATAATCACTTACAGTACATGTACATGTAGCCCAAGTGCAGTGCTAGCCTATATTATATACTACCAAAACTTTTGGTCAGTTTCTCGATGACTGACACTTGTAAACGCTTGAACGGGTACTATATAGTACATGTACATGTACATGTGTACCGTATGTGAATTAAAGATCTTATTAGTGACACAACAGGAGGCTAGACATACATTTGTAACTACAGTAATGTTCTAATTAATCGACTCCTTAACCACAGCAGAATTACGGGTATTAAACTCGGGGAGAGCTTTCCGATGAATGGCAACAAGCCATATATCCGACTAAATCCTGAAAGTTACACATAATTCTGCTGTGGTTAAGGGGTCGATTTCTTAGGGCACTACTGGATCTGTTTTAGTGCACATCAAATGTATTTGTTGTCTTTCCTCTTGTAATTTGTCTTTGGTTGTGTTCGCCATTTCGATGGACAACTACATGTACTGACATCAAATGACTGAAATGAGTCAAAATTTAGCAGTGCAGCCAATTATATAGATAAACAGAATTAAATAGCATCCAAATTCCAAATGAGCATAAATGATAAAACAAACTTTATTGAGCACTCTTTTAATACTAGTAATTACAGCTACAATGAAAGCACCTAATAAAAATTCTAAGTTTGGTAAAACTGTCTGTATACAAAGTTTATCTGGCCGTGATGAATAAAACCTATAAATGGGATCATATACATGTATGTTAGATATCATTACATGATTATTTGAAAACACATATCCGTATGGAAAACAAACTATTTTACCACTGGCCAAGTGGTCCTGCTAATATGCTATGATGCTGGTGGTCCTGCTGAATTGCTATGATGCGGGTAGTGCAATTCATAGCAATTAAGCAGGACCCAACCGCATCATAGCACATTAGCAGGAACACTTGAACAGGGTATATTTACAGTGTCAAATCGAATGGGCATCTTTTAACAATATTTTATGAACAATTTCCTAGAAGTGTTCGAAAATTGAGAACTGAATTTAAATTTTTTTTTATGAGGTTTCGATTGAAAAATTTCTAACTTAGCTCATCAGGATTAACATTGTCGCACAGCTATATTCTCTTTCCCAACAAAGTCTATAGAACATACATGTAAAATTACAGCTATGCTTTAATTAATCAACTCGCCTTATATTACTCGGGTATTACTGCAGTATTCAGGCGTGTTCATGCGATCAACCGCAGTCAGTTATACCGCCGCAGAATGTGGTCCACCTCACATTTGCAGTTAGGCTGTATTTTTCATGCGATGTTTATATGAATTTTGTTTTAAAGTTGACATTGTAATCACACCAGAATTTTTTTTTATTGTTTCAAAATGTCTAGATAGAATTCAGAATTTTTGTGGTAAAAACAATTAACTTGGTTATCACAGTTAACACATATTACTGTGGTAAGATTACCAGCGGATACCGCATGTCAACAGGGACTGCATGCTCTAATTAATTATCAGGTTTAACATGTTTATACTGGATACAGTTCATTTTAAAGGTACTCAATCCGGTTCGATGATACCCATATAATCAGATTCCAACATCATACATTTGTATTTAGAAAGGCTGCTTCAGTTACGTTATCAGAATTGATTAATTGCCCTTAAATAATGCTAACCACTGTCAACTAAAGTATACAATTGCCTGACATATGTTATTTATCAACATGTTGTTCTACAAAATTTGGCCTTATTTTCAACAGAAAGCCTCTTGATTTTAGAGTTATCCATCTTCATCTGAAATTTGGTCCGAGACCGTGGGCCACTATTAATTCTTGATCGTGAAAAATAGTATATTTCAAAAATTGATATCTAATAACTCTGAGCTTTGATAGGTGGTGCGTTCCTCGACTCGTACCAAATATCTTTTACCCCCCCCCCCCCAAGTCCAAATAAAGAGTAATGTGCGAGCATTAATTCAGGGGGCCCTTAATCAGATTATGCATCTTTAAATTCAAATACAGTTTAAAGATGCATAATCCGATTAAGTGCCCCTCATTTGCTATTTACATATACATGTATATGGAATCGGGGGGGGGGTAAAAATATTTTAATCAAGTCGAGGGACCCACCTACATGTATCAAAGCTCAGAGTTATTAGATATCAATTTTTGAAATTTTAATATTTATCACCATCGATACTTAATAGTGGCCCAGAAAAATTTGACGAGCCGACGGTCTCAGACCAAATTGCGGATGAAGATGGATAACTCTAAAATGAAGAGGCTTTGTGTTGATAATAAGGTCAAACTTCGTCGAACAGCATGTTGATAAATATAACGTATCAGGCGATTTTATACTATACATGTAGTTGACAGTGGTTAGCATTATTTTTGGGCAATTAATCGATTCTGATATTACTGAAGCAGCATTTCTAAAAAAAATGTTGTTGTTGGAATCTAATTATATGGGGACCATCGAATCTGATTGAGCACCTTTAATAGTTAGCTATATGAGTTATATACACATAAGGCGGCACCAATTTTTAAGTCCGGTTTACGAACACCTCCTACAACTTTTTTTCCATTTCATGAATTTTTTTTTTAATTTTTTGTCCCAATTTTTTTTACACGCGTACTGATTTTCATGTGCTGTCGCATCCGGTTCTGCTTATGATCATTTGCAGATCCATATTTTCGAATATAGGTGTGCTCCGCTCATTTTTGCGAGAGTTATGGCCCTTTTTCGACTTAGAATCGTGTTAATTTCTGGTTTCCGCATCATAATTTAGTTTGTGTGATCAAATCTGAATCAAATTTGGTATGATAGTTTATTATCCACCATTTCATGGGACACTGGTTGGATTGTTCTGAAATGTAGTATCGGATTTAGGGGACCTTGATATATTTTTCAGACAAGCTGATGCCCCAAAGAAGCCACTTTTTCTCACATTTGCTGAAATAGTATCCAAAACATCAACATATCAAGAGCCATTAGACTGAATTAGATAAAAATATATCACTTGGGTCTGTTTAAGCTGGAAAATACTCAAAATTTTATAATTTTCTGCTATTATATCTGCATACTAGCCTTTTTGCTGAATCGTGAATGCCGGTTATATTGCCGTGTGAAATCCTAGTACCAGATAACATTGGGTATGTACATGTATATAGCATACCACCTGAAAATGGCTTGAATATCACATAACAAAGCGGGGTGGGGGTGTGTGTGACACCCTCCTTGATCATAGTCTGTATTCTACAGGGTATGTTAACTGTTTCGAGTTGGTGCAATTAATGTGATTGTTTAATCTCTACCATCTGAAATCTATTTATAGCATATTTTGCTATCTGATCAATATTGCTACTTAGTACTGATATAAAACAGGATAAAGATGGTGTGTCTCTTTCCCGAATGTTCTGTTTACATGTACATTTGGGGGTTTATGAGTCAAATAATATCAGACAACATGTCCTTCTAACACTAAGAAATAATATGTTCTTATGAACCAGGACAAAATATGACTATTTCTCGAGCATTACAGCACATTATTACAAATCTATATTTGTAAGCAGTAAGATAATGACAGGAAACATGTCCTCAGACTAAGAAATAATTTTTTGGTGTGTATTTCACACCACAGCTCATGTGTATACTCACATTAGTTTATGTCATTCAAAGGAAGAAACCCATTTAGAAAGTTTAAATGAGACAAAACTACCTCACTGTAGATGTAGTTGCAAGGTACAACATGTACATGTATTCTGGTAAATGACATTGGAACTAAAATAATGATTTTTGTGTCCACCGGTATGTCATGTACCGGTACTAGTATACATTGCAACTACATGTACATGTAACTTGCCTAACATACCATATACATGTATGAAGAGGGACTTTGCAAGTGTTTTTTAATCAAAATTTTAACCCAACTCTTGTTGTCAGTAAGTTTTAACCCATGCAGTTTAATGAGTTTATATATTTATATATTACATGTGTTTCTATACATGTATTTTATCTTTAGTTAGTTTGTTGTCCTTGAATAAACTTGTATTGCTGCACAATCAGTTTCCTTAATGTTCTATTATACTAAAACAACTCCATTGATAACAATACCCCTGCATCCCATCAAAATCTACTTCATTGCCATCCTCATCATTTCACTTTGGTATCCCCACCCAGGTGTACCTTGGTGTTATTCACCCAGGTGTTTCCTACCCATGTGTACCTTGGTGTTTTCTTACCCAGGTGTACCTTGGTGTTTTCTTACCCAGGTGTACCTTGGTGTTTTCTTACCCAGGTGTACCTTGGTGTTTTCCTGCCCAGGTGTACCTTGGTGTTTCCTTACCTGGGTGTACCTTGGGGTTTTCTAACCCAGGTGCATCTCAATGGGAAATCCACCTGGGTAAGAAAACACCAAGGTACACCAGCGTAAAAAAAACACCAAGGTATACCTGGGTTGGAAACATCAAGGTACACCTGGGTGGGGAACACCCAGGTAGGAAACACCAGGGTACACCTGGGTGAATAACACCAAGGTACACCTGGGTGGGAAACACCCAGGTAGGAAACACCAGGGTACACCTGGGTGAATAACACCAAGGTACACCTGGGTGGGAAACACCCAGGTAGGAAACACCAGGGTACACCTGGGTGAATAACACCAAGGTAACCTGGATGGGAAACACCCAGGTAGGAAACACCAGGGTACACCTGGGTAAATAACACCATGGTACACCTGGGTGGGGAAACACCCAGGTAGGAAACACCAGGGTAGACCTGGGTGGGAAACACCCAGGTAGGGTACACCTGGGTGTGGTCACCTGGGTAATTACACCCAGGTTTACCCATACCAGGGTTTTTATCCAGTTTCAGGTGGGTAAATCATGGTAAAACCCAGGTTTCGCGGGGTCTTGATGGTTGGTGGATGTCTTGGTAGATAGATTTTTACCTGGGTTTCGGCCCAAAAAACCTGGGTGGATTTACCCAGGTACATTTTTATATGGGATCTGCTGTTCCACTGTCTATACGGCCTTTGGTTGAATACCCGGATTATCTCATTCGTGGCTACATGGAAATACATAATTTCCTTGTAGCCACTACAAACAAATAGTGTATATACATGTTTCGTATTTGGCCACTGACTCCCCCCCCCCCCCCTCATCACCAAAAAAGTGAGTTTTACCCCAAAATAAACCACAAACCGTTGAATTACGCAACAGAACTCTTATAACATGTAGCCTGTTTTACCTAAAAAAAATAAACAATCGTACAACATCTCACAAAAAGGCAACATCGGCATGCTATCCGCTCAATCGAGACGAACATTTTGATATGTGTTTCAGTTTGTTACTCTCCGACATGGTTGGACCTATTTGTTCCGGTATCTGCTGTTCCACTGTCTATACGGCCTTTGGTTGAATACCCGGATTATCTCATTCGTGGCTACATGGAAATACATAATTTCCTTGTAGCCACTCATGAGATACTCCGGGTATTAAACCAAAACTCATAGGTAATCTCTACTTAATTGTACCACATACAATATCATTAAAACCAAACGATATAGATAGCCGAATGGGAAGGGAGTGTGATCGCGACAGAGGGGAGGGATGGATATCGTGAGATATAGACACGCGAAGGGAGTGTGGTCGCGACAGAGATATATACATGCAGCCGAAGGGGAGGGATGGATATCGTGAGAGATATTGACACGCCAAGGGAGTGTGATCGCGACAGAGATATATACATGTAGCCGAAGGGGAGGATGGATATCGTGAGAGATATAGACACGCGAAGGGAGTGTGAGGGAGATATAATATTCATGCGTCGGGCGCCATGAAGGGGATATATGTGCCTTAAATATACAAGCATTTCATCAATCAGAGAGTTGTATCAGTGTAGCTATTTGACGTATTTTAGTATCCATTTCATCCCCTGACCCAGACCGCGGTGTTTACAACGAACGTTAACATACAAAAACTGGATTTGTGTATAAAATGATAACAAATTCCGAATTCCTTACTTACCTTAGGGCAGATATATATGTCTCAGTAGACATTTGGTGCATCCTGTTGATATGAAATTGATATTAAGTTTGATCCCTCGCATTTACTTTACAATGTGCGTTTTCGGTTCACAAAGTCAAGGCGACAATTTAGCGCCAGTTTACACTGGTATGACTTCACGTCTTCGTCATACTTGGGCAAATAAAATAATCTTTTTGGCTGTAACATTAACCAGTATTCAAAATGCTAACAAAGCGATACCGAATAGAAGTAACCAGGCATACTTGAGTATAGAGTAACGGCCCGTTAACTTTTGTCTGGAAACGTAAGATAACATTAAAGGCATATACTACCAGCATGTAATTAAACGAAATAAAACTTTCAAAGCTACACAACCACAATAATATTAGCTCTGTTTTATATTCTGACAAAATGAACAATTTATCAGTTTCCCTGCAAATTATGTGCGCAACCTCAGTAAACCACCAGGGGCACCGCTTTTTATTTTAGCTCATCGTCTCTCTCGGTAACTTCGGCACATTAGTCTACGCAACATGGGCCACTTCGGGCAACCCACTGCCCCGCATTAAAGCTCATATAGCAGTTGACCCCTTCGAAATCGGCGAGCTTTGATCGCCGGTCTGTTCAAATCGGTCCATGTCAACGGAGCCAGTCCGGTGATCGACTTAAATCTGAACTGCTCTGGTCTGGTCTGGTCAATTGATGTGGATTCGACTTTAATCTGTACTGTTCTGGTAGGGTCAATTAATGTGACTCGACTTTAATCTGAACTGGTCTGGTCAATTGATGTGGATTCGACTTTAATCTGGACCGCTCTGGTCTGGTCAATTGATGTGACTCGACTTTAATCTGAACTGCTCTGGTGTGGTCAATTGATGCGACTCGACTGGTCAATAGATATAGCGTTTGTTATTGTTGGTGTTAACGAGAAGAGAGAGAGAGAGGGGGAGGGCGATAGATGTGCCCTGTTCATCCATATATAATATTCTCCAGAATATAATTGCATCCAGAAATATATAATGTGTTCGTATCTGACACACAGGCGCCAAAAAAAAAAACACGCTATACATTCATCATTTTGAAATCTGAACATGAAAATAAACGATTAACATCCAGACAGTCCTCAAGCTGTCAAATTGTTGGAAATTGCCAACCTGACACACTGCCTCCCTAAGCTTGGACAACGTCCAACTGATGGCCATTTCCCTTTCAATATGACCAACAGTATAGGAAAATATCCAAATCTTAGTAAAAAAAATAATACAAAATCCCCGCTAATTAACTGTCTGAAATTAAAACTATGAGAAAAATTTCAATGTATTGCTGGTGTGAATGTTCCAGCTATAATGTTTTGTCAGGTATAAATTTCCAACTATTGAAAAATTTAACCAAAGTTGAGGGTGTGAGTCGCTGCACCCCATTCAGCTTGTTCTCCATCTGCTGTCTACACGACGACATTAGTGCTAACTCATTCGACGTTTCGTACAATCTCGATCGGTTTATTATTTATAAAAATCCAAACTGTTCAATAATCCTAATCGTGGCCGTTACGTTTCGCGAAAGGTTTTTTTGTTTGTTTTGTTTTGTTTTTTGTTTTGTTTTGTGTTGCCCCAAGTGAATTTTACGGATTCGAATAGCTGTTCGGAACCCGTCGGCACCCGCATGTCTTATCAGTATATGTTAATCGGTTGTATGTTTATTTATGTTTATGCTATTAATTAAACGCATATGGGTCATTCGAACCGCCAAATTCTGTTTACGTAATTTGAAGGGGCGGATACCAGAAGTACATAAATGCTCCAAATATTGATATACCGGCTTCATATGCTCACATACCATTTTCAATGCTGTTTTCAAATTTTCGCCAGAAGTCAGACAAACGCTCTTTATTTCTACCATATCAGGAATAGGCTAACACATAACGCTCTTTTCCGTTCCATGTCGTGTAAATGGCTGATTTTTGTTTGGGACCCCAACACCGTGTTCATAGTTGTATTTTTCATAACTGCAATGCGTATTTTTTTGGTTACAAAATGCTCGAAGAAAAGTAGTTTAGATATGTATCGACCTATTTCCATCCTGGGAACAATTCAAAGGTGAATAATATTATGTGTATTTTGGAGCGCAAATCGCCATGTGACTTTAATAGCATATCGAACTTACCACTGACTATGACCTGTGACTTTAATAGCATATCGAACTTACCACTGACTATTATCTGTGACTTTAATAACACATCGATCTTACCACTGACTATGACCTGTGACTTTAATAAGATATCGATCTTACCACTGACTATGACCTGTGACTTTAATAACATATCGATCTTACCACTGACTATGACCTGTGACTTTAATAACATATCGATCTTACCACTGACTATGACCTGTGACTTTAATAACATATCGATCTTACCACTGACTATGACCTGTGACTTTAATAAGATATCGATCTTACCACTGACTATGACCTGTGACTTTAATAACATATCGATCTTACCACTGACTATGACCTGTGACTTTAATAACATATCGATCTTACCACTGACTATGACCTGTGACTTTAATAACACATCGATATTACCACTGACTATGACCTGATAACAACTTAATTAAGTACAAAATAATCACGGCAAACAGAATCATATCAACATACGGTGAGTGGCAAGAAATTTGAACGAAACGATTTTCTCTCAGACGGACTAGTGTATACCGTACTCGTATTTAAATTCGCCCAGCACGATTTTCGCGCACCCTTCAGTGCGCGAATTTAAAACTGAGCGAAAAATAGTACGACTCTGAATTTAAAATACACGACAGGGAAAACAAAAGAGTTATGTCGATGAATTACATACATTACGAAACGTTGGACACTGCATAGACAAGTACGCCTATGTAGGCCTATGTTATAGTCGATCAACCTATACCCAATGCCAAACGACGTACAAATAATGGTAACGTCGAAAATTGTTAAAATGCTTCTAAGAAACGCACATATTCTACATTGTATATGCAAGAAAGCACCCACATTCACCACCCTGGGGTGACAGCGTGGCCATACATGGAGTCTGCGTTATATAGCTATGTCATCACAACCGGAATCTAAGTGTTGATTTTTCTGAAATCCGTTGCCTTCGCGTTGTCTTTTTCTGTTTTCGAGTTCATTGCATTTATGTCCAGTCCATATATAACTACTTCAATATCAGTGTCATTATTTGAAGCATATAAACATCCATCATCGCAACAAAATGATGATTCAGTTATGTTTTCCACGCTGTAAATCCATTGTGATCGTGTTTATTATACACGTGTATCTTCAGAAACGACTGAGAACTGAAAGTGTGATCATACTTTTGCGAAAATATTTTTGTCAGTTTTGAATTCGCGCAGATAGGTGTGCGAATTTAAAGTGCGCGAATTCAAAACTGAGCGAAAAATAGTACTGCGCGAATTTAAATACGAGTAAGGTAGTTAATTCTGCGAAAAATATTTGACCGTCCAACAAATTTACGACTATTATTAGCCATCTGTACTCGTTATTAGTACGTGTTCATTATGCGATTGTTGAACAGCACATTGAAACTAAGATGTGTAGAATTCGTTATTGAATGTGAATATAATAACAGTTACGCTGAATACACGTCCTAAGTCTTAAGTTTGTCTAGAGATCTCGATTCCGATGAACAGAGGCTCCTAAGGCTGCGTGCACACACTGGCACATTTGTTTGATATCTTTTTCAGGCATATCATCATAGATAACTACCTGGTGCCAGAATATAAAGGACAACATTGCGTATAAAATGCATCTGTATCAAAGCTACCGCAAAGAGAAGTAAAATTCCTGTACTTCTACATGTAATGGTACAATTACCTTTATGGTGTATTCTTGTGAGATAATGTAATGTGTTAGGCCTTCTTCTGTTGACATTATTCAGACAACATGACATGATGGCATTCGGATTAACACACAAATGACAATCATTGTTATTTGAACGCCGTCATGTGATTTTGTCTGCATAATGTCAACTTCTTTAAAAAAGTTTTTACTACTCACATAGTTAGCTGATGTACAGATGCATTTTAAACGCATTTTTGAGTTTATTCTGAGAATTATGTTTTGACCGTCCAACAAACTTACGACTAGTATTAGCCATTTGTAATCCTTATCGGTACGTGTTCATTGTGCGAAAGGTATATATTATTGAACAGAACATTGAAACTAAGATGTGTAGAATTCGTTATTGAATGTGAATATAATAATATAATAATAGTTACGCTGAATACACGCGAGTTCTAAGTTCGTCTAGAGATCTCGACTCCGATCAACAGAGGCTCCTAATGCTTCATGCACACACTGGCACATTTGTTTGATATATCGTCATAGAAAACTATCTGGTGTAAAGTTATCTGGTTCAGTTTTCATCAAAACACAGCTGTTAATATTGGATAAACTGTCATTTGGACTAAAGTTCCCAGTTGTATGAGCAAAATAAGTAATGTTTTATGCGGTTTCGGACCAACATTAGTTAAATTTGCAGGTTTGGAGGTGATGGGTTCCCGAAAATGCCAGATGCCAAAAAACCGCATACCTTCCTGCTATTTTGTTTTATACCCGCCGCCCCCCCCCCCGTATTAACGAAAAGTTTACGAATGGTGTTTATGGTCACGTTGCCTTGCATTCAGTTCCGCCCATCGTTGTTATTGCTGAATTGTGTTATCCACCTTGTTGAATAGAGTGTATGTGTACTTGCTTCGTTTGTGATCATGTATCTTATCTATCTTCTAAGAAGTAACATTTGCGAACGGTGTTTATGGTCTCGGGCCATGACAGGTGAAACATGAGTTCCATCCATCTTTGATGCCTGTTGTTGGACATGGTTGTTCACATCGATACAGTGTGTATGCATGGTAATTGTGGAGCAGGAGGTTAGAGGGAACTAACAACGGTGGAATATGCTATATATATTATATTGATTCATTTAAACAATGTTCATGATTCTCTTCAATCATATTGTCTGTGAATTGTACATATAATTATGGTATACCTGTGAATGTTAGCAGCTAAATGTTCTGAAAATCTGACAGTAGTATCGAATGTACTGAGTCTGGAATGATACAGGCGTGGCTCAAAGCAAAACCATTTGTGATATGAGTTGTCTTAATGAGTGGCGGTTTTGAATTTTGCAGAATAATATATGGGACATATATGATGTTTTTAAACATCATCAATCAATTTTAATAATTTTAAACCCAAATTAAATGTCGCTAAACAAAAACAGTTAGTTCCTTCTTCGGGTCTATATGTGATCATGTTACGCATTCAGCTTCAATGACGTACAGTTTAGGAACATTGATCTCGCCGGAATGTGGCGGCCATGAATTCCATCCAACCTTGATGCTTTTCTGACGCCAGGCACAAATTGCTAAAATCAGTTAGCACATCACTGACTGCATATAACGCCATGAAACTCCGATATTCTATACTTTCCGGATTTGTCGTTTGCATTAGCATTCCAATCTGACCATTTGATCCACGGGGTGCCTTGATCCGAGCGCTCACAAGGAGAGCATACTCGACGTTAAGGAACATTCTCTCGATAATAATATCCAATGCGCTAATGTTTGTCATAAAGTCACCGACTGGCTCCGGCCGCATTGAATAGGTGTCATTATCCAGAGGATAACTGAACTTTTCATTGTGCCCGACTGCAAACGTTAGCAACTCTTTTGTAATTTTATTGCACAGTCTGTCGATATTTTTCTCGCACTGATTGCTGCCCACGCGACTGTCAGCACGTGACTTATGTAACATATCACGTAAAACGTGGTCAGCAACATTGTTCCCACATGTTTTTAATTTGATAATGATATCATTGACGATAGCTAACCATATATTCATTATGCCATCCGATCTTCGCAATTCTCTTCTGACAGCATGACCGTCCCCTTTATTTGTATCTGCCGATCGTATCACGAAGAACTCTAAAGGTTCATTAGTGGAATTGAGAATGGCACACATAAATGTAACAAATGTGCCATATTCAAGAGGGTATGGTTGTTTAGAATACATCCAAAGATCAATCGTCTTATTAAATGACGTAAGCAATGATTTCACTCTGTCTATATACTGGCGTCTGACTGTATTGGTAGGACACCTCGTCATTACAGATGCTGATACTCGTTGTTTCATGTCATGGGATACAATCCCGGTTCCATACATTACCTCTGCTGCTTCTAAGGTGTTCATGATATGAGACATATTACCCGTCTGCGTACTAGCCGGGTTTGTTTGAGAGAGTTCAATTATATTACCAACTAGCTCCAGCTTTGCGCCTGGTATTATTCCTGCGATATCATCAGTGATCAGACACAGCCATAGAAAACACCACAGTCGCCTGCGGACATATATAAGATCAGATTCCGAGATACCGACCAACAAGTTCATTTCAGGAACAAAATAATGAGGCAAGATTCTGTCATTCAAATACTGATCAAGTCTCTTCAATATATCTATGACTGTCAAGCCATATTCAGAGATTCGAGCGCCCGTCTTCTCGAAATACCAGAGAGCTGACGTCTTCATATGGTAGGACGTTAACACTCCCCGGCCAAAATCGATGATACGTCCGATTACCTTCAAACGCTGTATAGTGACTCTCTGGTTAACGGACATTGTTCTCAACAGCACGACTTCTGCCTTAGCGAACGACATACAGAAATCGTGCTCATGGTCCGGGTCTGTTGGAGCAGGTCGTGCTGCGAGGTGGAATTCTCCGGTGCTTATTATCGATATAATGTCGTCTGATGGCCATGACCGGTCGCGTGCAGCGAATGAGCGAACTATCGGTGGTACACCGCTGAGTATCAGTTGTGGCACAATGTCCATGGAGTAGTGCAGGTCACTAAGTGTCTTTCCAACCTTTGAGAATCCTTCAAACTCCATGTATGTTTTTCCAAATATGTCTTCACACATGTCTCTGACAGGATCAGCCAACACGTATTTCCCGTCACCCAACATGACGTTTGGTACGAGCCCTGCTAACCCCTCAGTAGATATCCGGACATAACACGGGATGTCATCCCGGTATCTCAAACTGGATTCATCTATTATTATGTTTCGAGGTTCAATCAGAAGATCTTGATCGCTTCCCGCAGCAGCAACTCTGCTCGCCCTGCTCCCTACACGTGTCCACTTAAGATGATCAGTCGACCGACGTGCTGTAGTTCTACTGACATGCGTATGAAGCAGAATCCGGTTATAACGTAGAGATAAATCCTGTGGATCCTCACTGCGCCGACTTCGTGACGAGAACGCCATAAGTAGAAGATGAATACCTTAATCCGGTGAAACTTGGGTGTGTCGATTTAGAGGCGATGGTGTCATTATTAATCCACAAAGACTCATGGTTTAGCTTTATTCTTCATTGTTCGTATTTTCACATGGCAGTCCTTTAACTATTCATAGCGACTAACTTCAGTCCAAACTCCAGATCACAGCGTGTCGTACTGGAGATGTCGATTTGTGAAATCCCAGAATATTTTCAGCTCCTGTGAGTGGGAAATAACATGTCATCGTTCTGAAAAATAAATAAATCATAGACGCCGCAGTGAATATTTTGACACGAACGATAACCCATGTTATAACGCCAACATTGCTTCAAGATTCATCACCAGGACGCCTAGACGCACGTGTTGCCTAAGTCTTGATATTCCAAGACAAATTTTCTCAATTTCTATATTGTGCATGCAATTAGTGTCACACAACATTTCAGAGTCATCCATAGATTTATATCATACAAAAATAAATTTGCAATATGAAAGAGAATATAATACATACGCAATTATTTGTCAGCGTAGTTCAACTGTTCCATACCAGTATTGTCTGATAGGAGTTGTTTGTGGAAAAAATTAATATACTCAATTCTAAATTAAAAACATTGAAATCTTAGCAATGGTCCAATTTGATCTCTTGTACATGAACGGATGAAATACAACTCATGCAGCCAACCACACGCAGGTTGAATTAGATCAATTGCGTTGCAGAGACGAAATGATATTTCAGAGAGAAAGAAGAATAGTATAGTCTTATCTATATTCACGAGTCAGTTTTTTAAACAAAACTAATGTTGCTACAGTAGTATATAGAAAATAACTATTGTAATATTTGTCGAGAAGATAATGGTGATGAATACCATGTTTTGTAATTATCTGCAATGAACTGAAACAAATCCACTATACTTATTATACATAATTAATGTACGGATTGCAACCGTTAACGTTATATGCGAAATGCGATTTTATGACAGTAAATTCACGAGAACGTATATGCATATCGTATCGTATGTGATTACTCATGTTAAATTATTCTTTATTTTGATATATTTTTATATTGTATTTATTATATGTGCAACTGCCTATTGCGCGTATTTTGCATTAAATCTTATCTTATCTTATCTTATCTTAATTTTAATCTAGCATTTATGTTAAACTATGCACATATTATGTAATGTAATGAGGAATAACCCACTTTTAATTTGTGTCTGTGTAGGCTCAGAGAAGACCCGACTGTTACGAAGTCGCGAGGTCAAATTATTTCGTGTTCTTCGGATTTATTATTTGTTCATATTATGTTGTTGGTTTCAGTTGACAACTCTTCTGGAGTATTATCATCATTTATTCGATATTATATAGGTGAGCGGTACTTTACGTTTGAAGTCCGCTATAGAAGATAGTGTATGTTGTTGTTATTTTAACACCAACAATATTGGCAGATAAGTTAGGACATACATGTAGCCGCATGGCTTGCTTTACCAAAATAGTCAATTTCTGGGAAAAGTCACTGGTGGGTATCCTTCATCGTCGACAATAGACACCTACAATTCCGTTCTTTTTCACTATCACTTTCGTGAACAGTATATATTTATAGTTTTTAAAAAATATGGTTTCAACTTGTTCCGCAGTGGGTAGGGGTACTCGACCACTTTTGGCATTTGGCCGCTGCACTATTATGCAATTTTGTCCACGAGTGTTAATTGTGAAGGGACTTATAGTGAGAGTAATTTACCACAATATACTAAGTAATGGCTGTTTGCAAGTGACACGGATGTTAACTAACATTATTCCTAACACTAAAAAGATTAAAAAGAAACAAATATATTTTGTGTTTGCGGAAACAATTGCTTTTTGGGACTCCTTGAATACCCATCGACCCCAACATACGTGCCCGGAAAATTTGTTTTACCCCCTCCCTTAAGGGGGCAGCCATTATATGTATATTATATGCATGTATGTGTGTATATATATTTCCACCCGTCAAAAAACGCCACAAACAGAAATAATATTAAAGGCATGGGCGGCATTCGTTGCAGAAATATTTAAATTTGTTCAAATCGCCCTCAACAGAAGGAACACCAAAATATATGCAGTTCCACTCATATGCCAAACATAATCAGCGCGTAAATAGTATATTGTCGTCAAGACGTACGCGGGTGTACTTAAACAAGAGACTGCTCGTGTTCGTCATTAACGTCCGCCACACACAATCTTACACATATGAACATTGAATTTACTATATAAATGAGGATTAACTGTCATGTGGACTGTTTTTATGGAGATGTAACCGTGTGGTAAGTCGTCATAACTTGTGTAAAACCCGAATTACGGAACTTGTGCTTCTGTTTACATAACGCAGCGAAATTCCATTGGTTAATCACACTAAAATCACATAAACGCTCTTTATTATTTCCATATCAGGAAAACAGTAACAAATAACGATCTTTATGTTTCCCATATCCGGATCTAAACAAAAGCCAGGAAAAGTAATTTTTTTTCTTCTTTTTCACATAACAAAGGGGGGGGGGGGGTGACAATAACATACTGTTTATGCCATATTTCTGATAGACATAAGAACAAAGTCTGTCTATATCTTAATATTCCTTCTGTTTTTGGCGGTTTTTGACGGAGATGAATATTTTAACAGAATACCCACCTCCAAGGCCTCCCGTATCTTTAAAATGTAGATATACTTTGTTCGTACACAAATAAGAAATATAACATAAACAGTATGTTATTGTCATGTGTTTGACCATTGTTATGTAAACAAAAGCATAACACGTTACTTTCCATGTGTTTGTTTATATTATGATGGTAAACATAAAGAGCGTTCTTTGTTGCTGCATTCATAATATGGAACTAATAAAGATCGTTTATATCATTTGTGTGTGATTAGCCAATAGCATTGTGCTGTTTTCTGTAACACAATCAGGCTCTTGCTTAGGTAAAATATAGTAGGGCTTTATGATAGCATGCTGATTACGCGATGGTCATGGTATATATGAACGAACTTTATGCGTTTTAAAGGTACGGGAGGCCTTGGCGGTGGGTATGCTGTGAAAATATTTACACCGGTCAAAAACCGCCACAAACAGAAAGAATATTAAAATGTAGACAGACTTTGTCCGTATACAAATAAGAAATATCGCATAAACAGTATGTTATTGTCATCTGTTTGACCATTGTTATGTAAACAAAAGCATAACAAGTTACTATCCTGGTGTTTGTTTATATTATGATGGTAAACATAAAGCGCGTTCTTTGTTGCTGAATTCCTGATATGGAACTAATAAAGAGCGTTTATATAATTTGTGTGTGATTAGCCAGTAACACTGTGCTGTCTTCTGTCACACAATCAGGCTCTTGCTTATGTAAATTATAGTAGGTCATTATGATAGCATATTTACGCGATGGTTATGGTATATATGAACGAAACTGTATGCGTTTTAATGTTTTTCTGTTTACGGTGATTGGAACAAATATGAATATTTTCGACAACTAAGGCCTCCCGTGCCTTTGAATACCCACCGACCCAACATACGTGCCCGGATCATTTGTTTTACCCCCTCCCTTAAGGGGACAGCCATTATATTAAATATAAAAGCATTTCATACATTAAAGTATTATATAGATTTTGACGTATTTTAGTCTCCATCTCATTCCCGAAATCATACCGCGGTGTATACAACGAATGTGAACATAAATAACACTGGATTTTTGTTTCAATGATAACAAATTCGCAATACCTACTTACCTTCGCATGTACTTTCCAATGTATGTTTTTGGTTCACAGAGTTATGGCCACCATTTAACGCCTGGAATCCTGTGTTGATGCCGCGAGTCTCTTTTAGTTTACACTGTTTTGACTACACGTCTTCACAATACATTGTTGGGCAAATAAAAGAATCTGTTCAACTATAACAACCAGCAAACAGAATGCAAACAAGGCGGGACATTTAATAGAAGAAACCAGGCATACTGGAGTATAGAGTAACGTCCCGTTAACTGTTGTCTGGAAAAGCAGGATGACATTAAAGGTTACACTGGTGTAAATGTTTTCCATAGGCCTCAGTGCTAACGTTTTAGCGTATAGTGTTGGCAATATAAATGTTGGGTCCAAAATTTTCTTTAAATCTGAAAAATTTACATTTTGGGAAACTTTTTACACAAAAAAATCATGTCTGTCTAGCAGGGAATTCGCCTTTAAATCTTATGTTTTCGTAACTAGTGTCAGAACCGCATAAAAAAATACAGTCATATTTTAGACCACACCAAAAAATTCAAACTTCACTACAAAGGGTTAATTCCTGTGCCAATGGTTATTTTACCTATGGGAAATCATAGGGAAGAGGTGTGATGATTTTTTTCTGTGAAAAGCACACAAGGTTATTGACCAATCAGGGCCCAGTGTCTATTTTATTCTCTCCTATATATTCCTCCCGCATCCGCTAGATGTCACTCGGAACCTTATTTACCCCAGTGTAACCTAAAGCGATAGCCCGCTTTTTCGCGGAATAATTGTAACTCCCTACATTTCTTCAGAATTGCCCATCAATGGAAAAAATGTGTTCAAAAACAATATCACTTCTGTGGTTCTTTATTTATCACACACAATTTAACCCCACCCCCTTTAACAAATTATTCATCAAAAAAGCACAATTTTCCACCACCAGTCATGTTCAGGCCCCATTTTCACTCAGTTTTAGGGGTCTGGTATTGCAAACTTGGATCAGCTATGGAAGACTGTTCAATATTCTTTCCATGAGAGAACTTCTGGTGATGTGAGGTCATTGAGTCCAGATCTGATCAGCTGAGCATCAAGCGCATGACTTTATCAGCACATTGAAGAATAAAATATGACATTTTCAGGTCTGCAAGGGTGATCCAAGATAACTGGATGTGGGTGTATATTGAATTAGTTGAATAAAGATATGCTCTCTTTGAATTGCTGAAGCATTTTCTTAAATGTGTCCAAGTTTTAGTGCTATTAACCTTCAAATGACCATACCCACCAGTGGAAATACACACTTTTATAGCGTAAATGATCGTATTCAATATTACGATAGGAATTCCATTCCTAGGATCAAAATTCGCCCAATTCACCGTCGTGCAACAAGGTGAAGGTCATAAAAAAAACTTGTCCAAGTTGGCGCATGCGCAACTGGATATATCAGAATCAACCTGTAGGATTCATTCTTCCTTTCTCGGCGATCGAATACGCCCGTATTTTCGAAAAGAACCACGTTTTTTAAATCGTAAATTAATGGCGTCCGATTCCAATTTGAGTTCAAGTTCCTCGGATTCTTCGCCGGTTGTAAGGCGCAGACATTTCCATCCTCCACCGGACGATATGACATCGTTACGCTCGGAATGTTTTTCCCGTATTAATGGGTTAGAAGGAAAACTGGACTTGCTAATTGGGACTTTGATGCCTGGACAGATCTCTCTTGACGGATGTTCATCCACATGTTTGACTTCCAGTATTGTCACCACGACGATTCCTTTATCATCTGCGGTTAACGTTTCCACAGCTTGCAAATTGACTACTGTTGCTCCAATTGCATCTCAGACAGTCTATTTACCTTCCAGTCCGCAGAGGACGGATTGTACTTATGCTAACTCGCAGAGAGTTACTACCGATCTGTTACCACCTGACCCGCAGAGGGCAGGCAGTACTACCTCCATCTTGTTACGAGCTGACGATGACGTGGTGAGCGTAGATGCTCCGTCTGGTTTTAATGAGGAAAACACTGATCCACAGACTTACCTTACTATGATCACAAACTCTCTGGCAGACAGGAGTCTTCTTGGCTTGTTCGGAGAAAATAGTTTCAACTTCTCCAAGAAGGCTGAAAGAACTGGCCTGTCTCTTGATGAGGCACAGAAATCATTGCTGTTGACATCATACCGATCACATCATCCAGCATCTCTGACTGCTTTCTCGGAGGACCTTTTTGACAAGTATCCCCTTGATTCAGCTGCAGACGAATTCCTGACGGTACCTACCATGGACACTTTGGTGGAGAATATGCTGGTGAAGCAGCATGGCTCACGTGCGTCGAACACTAGGAAACATCAGCCGGTTTCTCTAATATCCCAACCACATAAGATGGTTGAAAGAATAGCATACAAAGGCCATCAAGCCTGTCGGCTGGGGATTGTGATCCAATGTTATTTGCAACAATCTCTGGCAAACTTGCTAGCTATGCTTGACAAGGAGCAGCCTGATCCCCAGTTGGCTCTAGACCTTGTTAAGGACATTTTTCAAATGTCCTCCCATTCGTTGGATCAGATAGGTCGTGCTGGCGGTTTCTTTCACATAATCCGACGTGCGCTTGCTTCTTCGGACACTGGTTTATATACAGCAGACACAGAACATCATATCAGTGATCTTCCTCTGTCTGGGAATGGTGTCTTTGGTACCGGACTTGAGAGTGTCCTCAAGACCCGCAAGGAACGACGAAAACAGATTGATGATCTACTCCTTGATGTCCGTCCTCCGAAGAGGAAAAGTGGTCCTTCATCGGAGTTCCCTCCACCAGCAAAGAAGCTGTTCACTGGAAAACAACAGTCTTTCCATCCTTCTTCAGGAACTTCGGCTGGTCTGACTAACACCACTTCGAGTTTTGGGAATTTTCGTATTCCAAAATTCCCCAGATCAGATCATGGACCTTCCGATGCCTCAGAATACTCTACCAGAAATCGCAGAGGTTTCAGTCAGGACAGGGCAAGCAGAGGCCGGGGTCGTCGGGGCCGGCGGCTTTGACTATGTAAGTATAATAAAAATATATACCCTTTCCTCTCGTGCCAGTCGGGGGTCGGGTGACACATTTTTTAACAAACTGGCAGAAAGTTACTGCAAATCAATGGGTTTTAGACGTAGTGGAAAAAGGCTACCGATTCGAGTTCCACACTCGACCCAAATTTTTGGGGATCAAGGAAACACGGGTTCCACCCAGTCAAACCGGCTTGCTCCAAGCAGAAATTGCAACTCTCTTAAGCAAACGGGCAATAGAGAAGGTTCCCCCAAATCAAACTCATGGAGGTTATTACAGCACAATCTTTTTAGTGCCAAAAAAGAATGGTCAACTACGACCTGTAATCAATCTCAAACTTCTCAACAAATTAATTGTCAAAATACATTTCAAAATGGACACACTAAACAAAGTCTTGGAGCAAGTCAGAAAAGGCGATTACGCGTTCGGTTTGGACATGAACGATGCTTACTTCCATCTAAAAATCCACCGAACACATCGTCAGTTTCTACGATTCCACTTTCAAGGCCTCTCATATCAATTCCGCGTTCTATGTTTCGGAGCAACGTCCAGTCCTCGGGTTTTCACCAAAGTGACAGCAGAGATTGTTTCTTTCCTTCATTCCCGCGGTGTGCGTTTGTGCCATTTCCTGGACGATTGGATCGTCCTTCATTCATCACAGGAACGGTTAGCACATCACCAGCAATTAGTGTTACAGACTCTCACGGACTTGGGGTTTCTAATCAATCAGAAAAAATCGCAATTACAACCCACCCAAGACATTACATATCTGGGCTGCCGATTTCAGTTAGACTCCGGAATGGTTTACCCCACTCTAGAGAGGACCAACAAATTAAAACAGCTGATCAGGGCCATTGCCATAAAACCCCCATCTGCTCGTCAGTATCTGGGACTTTTGGGAACAATGGCATCCTTGATCGAAACAGTACCCAATGCTCGGCTACATATGCGACCAGTTCAGCTACACTTACTTTCCCACTGGTCACCCTCTCGTATGAACCTTTCCACGGTCATTCCAATTCCGGTTCCTTTGACAACCCATCTAGCTTGGTGGTTACAGGATCTCCACATTTTACAGGGACGCTCCCTAGTATCTCCCAGAAACTGGGTGACCATCACCACCGATGCCAGTACGACACACGGCTGGGGGGGTTATCTCGATTTGACGGGGCAATTTGCTCAAGGGACTTGGTCCCCAATCGAAAAACTTCAACATATCAATTGCCTAGAAATGGAGGCAGTATTTTTGACCCTGACACACTTCCTCCTCCCAATTCTCGAGGGCCACAATGTGCGGATCCGATCAGACAACACCTCTGTCATTCAGTACATAAATCATCAAGGGGGCACCCGCTCTATCAATCTCAATCGCATCACATGGCGGTTATGGCAGAAAGCTCTCAGTCACAAGATAAATCTGTGGGGTGCGTTTATCAGAGGTCAAGACAATCGCTTTGCGGATCACCTCAGCAGGAATTACCTCAACCACAACGAGTGGCAGTTGAATCCGGTAGTTACTCGATCCCTGTTTCAACGGTGGGGTTGGCCACAGGTCGATCTTTTTGCGACCAGGAGCAACAGACAGGTTCCGAAATATTGCTCATGGTACCCAGACCCTTTGGCTCTGACGATCGATGCCCTATCTCTACCATGGCAAGGTCTACATGCGTATGCCTTTCCTCCGTTTGCTCTCATAGCACGGTGTCTTCGGCATTTCGAACTGTTTCAGTGCACTCTCACCCTCATAGCCCCTCGATGGCCACATCAAGCATGGTATCCCCGACTACTGGGTCTTTTAGTCGCACCTCCGGTTCGCCTTCCCATGATACCAGATTTGTTGATCCAGGGCAGGGACCTGATATGTCACCCAGATCCCGAGAGTCTACATCTCATGGCCTGGTTGATATCGACCGAACTTTCCAAGCAAAGGGCTTTTCTAGCAACGCTACCGAATTGCTGTCTGCCTCCTGGCGGCCAGGCACCAGGAAAGATTACTCCTGTAAATATAGGCGTTTTCAGTGCTGGTGTCGTCAACAACAAATTAATTTCGATCCAGTATCTTTGAAAGTATGTGCCGATTTCCTTGCTTATTTATTTAATGAAGGCCTATCCTATTCCACCATTAGTGGTTATCGCTCCATGCTTTCCACTATGTTTCCCCCAGTGGACAATTTTTCGGTGGGGCAGCATCCTGACATTGTACGTCTACTAAAAGGGGTTTTCAATAAACGACCTCCTGCAAAACATCTTTGTCCTAATTGGGATCTTCCTTTCCTTTTAGAATGTCTGAAGAAAGAACCATTTGAACCATTAACAGATGCTCCAGTGAAGACGGTCACATGGAAGACCGTTTTTCTACTTGCCATCACTTCGTTCCACAGAGCCAGTGACTTGCAAGCCTTTCAGTTAGGACAAGGTTACATCAACATTCAGAACCAAGGTATCCTGTTTCGCCGTGTTGGACTAGCCAAACAAGACAGACCTTCTCATCATTCTCAGTCAATTTTTATTCCTGCCTTTGAAGAATGTCCGACACTGGATCCACGACGTACTCTCTTACATTACTTGCAGGTAACCAGTTTATGGCGTTCAGAGGCCCCATCAGCAGATGGGCAAGCTTCGTTATTTCTTTCTATGATTGAACCCCACAAACCAGTCTCTAGTTCTACAATCTCACGCTGGATTGTTCAGTGTATACAGTTTTGCTACGAATTACATGAGAAAGATGTACCTGCTGTTCGTGGGCATTCTACTAGAAGTTTGGGTCCCTCATGGGCCCTCTTCAAGGGAGCTTCTGTTAGTGATGTTATGGAAGCCGCTGATTGGTCGCGGGAGACGACCTTCATTCGGCATTATTTAAAACGCTTAAGTTCAGAGGTCTTGGAAGCAGGCATAGCTACGGACCAACACTGAGAGATGATTTGGGATTTTGTTTATAAGCTTTCGCCTTCAGGATTTCAGGCGAGGCTATATTTTGTGCCATTTAGTGTTAAAACTTCCTTTTATCGGCGAGTTTCCCAAAGAGGGATATGCTAATATGAATTGTAAATAGAAGACACAAGGATTCTGTATATAGTAGGGATGTTGATTGTTAAGGAATGTAGCGTGCAAGTTTGCAGCAACAGACAATCAAGATGTATCATTTGGTGAGTAGAAACTTTTAAATATTCTACTTTACTCTCTGTTCATCCCTCCACCGTCGGCATACTGTGTAATCAGATAATATTCCTATCGTAATATTGAATACGATCATTTACGCTATAAAAATGAGAAAATTATTTCTCAATTTATAGTTTTATAAGTAAATGTAAAGTATTCAATATTACAGTCCCAGACCCTCCTCCCCTCTGGAAACAGAGAGTAGAAGGATTTGAGATTTGGCGTATTCGATCGCCAGATAGGAGAATGAATCCTACAGGTTGATTCTGATATATCCAGTTGCGCATGCGCCAACTTGGACAAGTTTTTTTTATGACCTTCACCTTGTTGCACGACGGTGAATTGGGCGAATTTTGATCCTAGGAATGGAATTCCTATCGTAATATTGAATACTTTACATTTACTTATAAAACTATAAATTGAGAAATAATTTTCTCATTTTTATGATATATATCTGTATATCACTGGCTATAAAATCCAAAATACTTGTCAAATTAGGTTCTTATAACAATTGATATATGTGTCGTTGACATGCCCATGTTATGGGTCATTTGCATTATCATGTGACTATTACCACCTTGAATTTTTTTGAAAATACCTTGAAAAGTTGTCATTTTTTATGAAAAATCTTACTATTTTTTTGGCTGATGTAAGTGAAAGAAGGCATCAGCAGCAAGAATAGCCACATCAAGCATGAGATATTCATTGGACTGAAAGACCAGGCTCTGTAAAATGCATTAAAATGCTTTAAAGTGACTCCCAGGAATCAAAAATGATAAAAAGCTATTTTTTGCCTTTAAAGCGATAGCCCGCTTTTTCGCGGAATAATTGTAACTCCCTACATTTCTTCAGAATTGCCCATCAATGGAAAAAATGTGTTCAAAAACAATATCACTTCTGTGGTTCTTTATTTATCACACACAATTTAACCCCACCTCCTTTAACAAATTATTCATCAAAAAAGCACAATTTTCCACCACCAGTCATGTTCAGGCCCCATTTTCACTCAGTTTTAGGGGTCTGGTATTGCAAACTTGGATCAGCTATGGAAGACTGTTCAATATTCTTTCCATGAGAGAACTTCTGGTGATGTGAGGTCATTGAGTCCAGATCTGATCAGCTGAGCATCAAGCGCATGACTTTATCAGCACATTGAAGAATAAAATATGACATTTTCAGGTCTGCAAGGGTGATCCAAGATAACTGGATGTGGGTGTATATTGAATTAGTTGAATAAAGATATGCTCTCTTTGAATTGCTGAAGCATTTTCTTAAATGTGTCCAAGTTTTAGTGCTATTAACCTTCAAATGACCATACCCACCAGTGGAAATTACACACTTTTATGATATATATCTGTATATCACTGGCTATAAAATCCAAAATACTTGTCAAATTAGGTTCTTATAACAATTGATATATGTGTCGTTGACATGCCCATGTTATGGGTCATTTGCATTATCATGTGACTATTACCACCTTGAATTTTTTTGAAAATACCTTGAAAAGTTGTCATTTTTTATGAAAAATCTTACTATTTTTTTGGCTGATGTAAGTGAAAGAAGGCATCAGCAGCAAGAATAGCCACATCAAGCATGAGATATTCATTGGACTGAAAGACCAGGCTCTGTAAAATGCATTAAAATGCTTTAAAGTGACTCCCAGGAATCAAAAATGATAAAAAGCTATTTTTTGCCTTTAAAGCGATAGCCCGCTTTTTCGCGGAATAATTGTAACTCCCTACATTTCTTCAGAATTGCCCATCAATGGAAAAAATGTGTTCAAAAACAATATCACTTCTGTGGTTCTTTATTTATCACACACAATTTAACCCCACCCCCTTTAACAAATTATTCATCAAAAAAGCACAATTTTCCACCACCAGTCATGTTCAGGCCCCATTTTCACTCAGTTTTAGGGGTCTGGTATTGCAAACTTGGATCAGCTATGGAAGACTGTTCAATATTCTTTCCATGAGAGAACTTCTGGTGATGTGAGGTCATTGAGTCCAGATCTGATCAGCTGAGCATCAAGCGCATGACTTTATCAGCACATTGAAAAATAAAATATGACATTTTCAGGTCTGCAAGGGTGATCCAAGATAACTGGATGTGGGTGTATATTGAATTAGTTGAATAAAGATATGCTCTCTTTGAATTGCTGAAGCATTTTCTTAAATGTGTCCAAGTTTTAGTGCTATTAACCTTCAAATGACCATACCCACCAGTGGAAATTACACACTTTTATGATATATATCTGTATATCACTGGCTATAAAATCCAAAATACTTGTCAAATTAGGTTCTTATAACAATTGATATATGTGTCGTTGACATGCCCATGTTATGGGTCATTTGCATTATCATGTGACTATTACCACCTTGAATTTTTTTGAAAATACCTTGAAAAGTTGTCATTTTTTATGAAAAATCTTACTATTTTTTTGGCTGATGTAAGTGAAAGAAGGCATCAGCAGCAAGAATAGCCACATCAAGCATGAGATATTCATTGGACTGAAAGACCAGGCTCTGTAAAATGCATTAAAATGCTTTAAAGTGACTCCCAGGAATCAAAAATGATAAAAAGCTATTTTTGCCTTTAAGCGATAGCCCGCTTTTTCGCGGAATAATTGTAACTCCCTACATTTCTTCAGAATTGCCCATCAATGGAAAAAATGCGTTCAAAAACAATATCACTTCTGTGGTTCTTTATTTATCACACACAATTTAACCCCACCCCCTTTAACAAATTATTCATCAAAAAAGCACAATTTTCCACCACCAGTCATGTTCAGGCCCCATTTTCACTCAGTTTTAGGGGTCTGGTATTGCAAACTTGGATCAGCTATGGAAGACTGTTCAATATTCTTTCCATGAGAGAACTTCTGGTGATGTGAGGTCATTGAGTCCAGATCTGATCAGCTGAGCATCAAGCGCGTGACTTTATCAGCACATTGAAGAATAAAATATGACATTTTCAGGTCTGCAAGGGTGATCCAAGATAACTGGATGTGGGTGTATATTGAATTAGTTGAATAAAGATATGTTCTCTTTGAATTGCTGAAGCATTTTCTTAAATGTGTCCAAGTTTTAGTGCTATTAACCTTCAAATGACCATACCCACCAGTGGAAATTACACACTTTTATGATATATATCTGTATATCACTGGCTATAAAATCCAAAATACTTGTCAAATTAGGTTCTTATAACAATTGATATATGTGTCGTTGACATGCCCATGTTATGGGTCATTTGCATTATCATGTGACTATTACCACCTTGAATTTTTTTGAAAATACCTTGAAAAGTTGTCATTTTTTATGAAAAATCTTACTATTTTTTTGGCTGATGTAAGTGAAAGAAGGCATCAGCAGCAAGAATAGCCACATCAAGCATGAGATATTCATTGGACTGAAAGACCAGGCTCTGTAAAATGCATTAAAATGCTTTAAAGTGACTCCCAGGAATCAAAAATGATAAAAAGCTATTTTTTGCCTTTAGGTTACACTGGTGTAAATGTTTTCCATAGGCCTCAGTGCTAACGTTTTAGCGTATAGTGTTGGCAATATAAATGTTGGGTCCAAAATTTTCTTTAAATCTGAAAAATTTACATTTTGGGAAACTTTTTACACAAAAAAATCATGTCTGTCTAGCAGGGAATTCGCCTTTAAATCTTATGTTTTCGTAACTAGTGTCAGAACCGCATAAAAAATACAGTCATATTTTAGACCACACCAAAAAATTCAAACTTCACTACAAAGGGTTAATTCCTGTGCCAATGGTTATTTTACCTATGGGAAATCATAGGGAAGAGGTGTGATGATTTTTTTCTGTGAAAAGCACACAAGGCTATTGACCAATCAGGGCCCAGTGTCTATTTTATTCTCTCCTATATATTCCTCCCGCATCCGCTAGATGTCACTCGGAACCTTATTTACACCAGTGTAACCTAAAGCGATAGCCCGCTTTTTCGCGGAATAATTGTAACTCCCTACATTTCTTCAGAATTGCCCATCAATGGTAAAAATGTGTTCAAAAACAATATCACTTCTGTGGTTCTTTATTTATCACACACAATTTAACCCCACCCCTTTAACAAATTATTCATCAAAAAAGCACAATTTTCCACCACCAGTCATGTTCAGGCCCCATTTTCACTCAGTTTTAGGGGTCTGGTATTGCAAACTTGGATCAGCTATGGAAGACTGTTCAATATTCTTTCCATGAGAGAACTTATGGTGATGTGAGGTCATTGAGTCCAGATCTGATCAGCTGAGCATCAAGCGCATGACTTTATCAGCACATTGAAGAATAAAATATGACATTTTCAGGTCTGCAAGGGTGATCCAAGATAACTGGATGTGGGTGTATATTGAATTAGTTGAATAAAGATATGCTCTCTTTGAATTGCTGAAGCATTTTCTTAAATGTGTCCAAGTTTTAGTGCTATTATTTAACCTTCAAATGACCATACCCACCAGTGGAAATTACACACTTTTATGATATATATCTGTATATCACTGGCTATAAAATCCAAAATACTTGTCAAATTAGGTTCTTATAACAATTGATATATGTGTCGTTGACATGCCCATGTTATGGGTCATTTACATTATCATGTGACTATTACCACCTTGAATTTTTTTGAAAATACCTTGAAAAGTTGTCATTTTTTATGAAAAATCTTACTATTTTTTTGGCTGATGTAAGTGAAAGAAGGCATCAGCAGCAAGAATAGCCACATCAAGCATGAGATATTCATTGGACTGAAAGACCAGGCTCTGTAAAATGCATTAAAATGCTTTAAAGTGACTCCCAGGAATCAAAAATGATAAAAAGCTATTTTTTGCCTTTAAAGCGATAGCCCGCTTTTTCGCGGAATAATTGTAACTCCCTACATTTCTTCAGAATTGCCCATCAATGGAAAAAATGTGTTCAAAAACAATATCACTTCTGTGGTTCTTTATTTATCACACACAATTTAACCCCACCCCCTTTAACAAATTATTCATCAAAAAAGCACAATTTTCCACCACCAGTCATGTTCAGGCCCCATTTTCACTCAGTTTTAGGGGTCTGGTATTGCAAACTTGGATCAGCTATGGAAGACTGTTCAATATTCTTTCCATGAGAGAACTTCTGGTGATGTGAGGTCATTGAGTCCAGATCTGATCAGCTGAGCATCAAGCGCATGACTTTATCAGCACATTGAAGAATAAAATATGACATTTTCAGGTCTGCAAGGGTGATCCAAGATAACTGGATGTGGGTGTATATTGAATTAGTTGAATAAAGATATGCTCTCTTTGAATTGCTGAAGCATTTTCTTAAATGTGTCCAAGTTTTAGTGCTATTAACCTTCAAATGACCATACCCACCAGTGGAAATTACACACTTTTATGATATATATCTGTATATCACTGGCTATAAAATCCAAAATACTTGTCAAATTAGGTTCTTATAACAATTGATATATGTGTCGTTGACATGCCCATGTTATGGGTCATTTGCATTATCATGTGACTATTACCACCTTGAATTTTTTTGAAAATACCTTGAAAAGTTGTCATTTTTTATGAAAAATCTTACTATTTTTTTGGCTGATGTAAGTGAAAGAAGGCATCAGCAGCAAGAATAGCCACATCAAGCATGAGATATTCATTGGACTGAAAGACCAGGCTCTGTAAAATGCATTAAAATGCTTTAAAGTGACTCCCAGGAATCAAAAATGATAAAAAGCTATTTTTTGCCTTTAAAGCGATAGCCCGCTTTTTCGCGGAATAATTGTAACTCCCTACATTTCTTCAGAATTGCCATCAATGGAAAAAATGTGTTCAAAAACAATATCACTTCTGTGGTTCTTTATTTATCACACACAATTTAACCCCACCCCCTTTAACAAATTATTCATCAAAAAAGCACAATTTTCCACCACCAGTCATCAGTTCAGGCCCCATTTTCACTCAGTTTTAGGGGTCTGGTATTGCAAACTTGGATCAGCTATGGAAGACTGTTCAATATTCTTTCCATGAGAGAACTTCTGGTGATGTGAGGTCATTGAGTCCAGATCTGATCAGCTGAGCATCAAGCGCATGACTTTATCAGCACATTGAAAAATAAAATATGACATTTTCAGGTCTGCAAGGGTGATCCAAGATAACTGGATGTGGGTGTATATTGAATTAGTTGAATAAAGATATGCTCTCTTTGAATTGCTGAAGCATTTTCTTAAATGTGTCCAAGTTTTAGTGCTATTAACCTTCAAATGACCATACCCACCAGTGGAAATTACACACTTTTATGATATATATCTGTATATCACTGGCTATAAAATCCAAAATACTTGTCAAATTAGGTTCTTATAACAATTGATATATGTGTCGTTGATATGCCCATGTTATGGGTCATTTGCATTATCATGTGACTATTACCACCTTGAATTTTTTTGAAAATACCTTGAAAAGTTGTCATTTTTTATGAAAAATCTTACTATTTTTTTGGCTGATGTAAGTGAAAGAAGGCATCAGCAGCAAGAATAGCCACATCAAGCATGAGATATTCATTGGACTGAAAGACCAGGCTCTGTAAAATGCATTAAAATGCTTTAAAGTGACTCCCAGGAATCAAAAATGATAAAAAGCTATTTTTGCCTTTAAGCGATAGCCCGCTTTTTCGCGGAATAATTGTAACTCCCTACATTTCTTCAGAATTGCCCATCAATGGAAAAAATGTGTTCAAAAACAATATCACTTCTGTGGTTCTTTATTTATCACACACAATTTAACCCCACCCCCTTTAACAAATTATTCATCAAAAAAGCACAATTTTCCACCACCAGTCATGTTCAGGCCCCATTTTCACTCAGTTTTAGGGGTCTGGTATTGCAAACTTGGATCAGCTATGGAAGACTGTTCAATATTCTTTCCATGAGAGAACTTCTGGTGATGTGAGGTCATTGAGTCCAGATCTGATCAGCTGAGCATCAAGCGCATGACTTTATCAGCACATTGAAGAATAAAATATGACATTTTCAGGTCTGCAAGGGTGATCCAAGATAACTGGATGTGGGTGTATATTGAATTAGTTGAATAAAGATATGCTCTCTTTGAATTGCTGAAGCATTTTCTTAAATGTGTCCAAGTTTTAGTGCTATTAACCTTCAAATGACCATACCCACCAGTGGAAATTACACACTTTTATGATATATATCTGTATATCACTGGCTATAAAATCCAAAATACTTGTCAAATTAGGTTCTTATAACAATTGATATATGTGTCGTTGACATGCCCATGTTATGGGTCATTTGCATTATCATGTGACTATTACCACCTTGAATTTTTTTGAAAATACCTTGAAAAGTTGTCATTTTTTATGAAAAATCTTACTATTTTTTTGGCTGATGTAAGTGAAAGAAGGCATCAGCAGCAAGAATAGCCACATCAAGCATGAGATATTCATTGGACTGAAAGACCAGGCTCTGTAAAATGCATTAAAATGCTTTAAAGTGACTCCCAGGAATCAAAAATGATAAAAAGCTATTTTTTGCCTTTAGGTTACACTGGTGTAAATGTTTTCCATAGGCCTCAGTGCTAACGTTTTAGCGTATAGTGTTGGCAATATAAATGTTGGGTCCAAAATTTTCTTTAAATCTGAAAAATTTACATTTTGGGAAACTTTTTACACAAAAAAATCATGTCTGTCTAGCAGGGAATTCGCCTTTAAATCTTATGTTTTCGTAACTAGTGTCAGAACCGCATAAAAAAATACAGTCATATTTTAGACCACACCAAAAAATTCAAACTTCACTACAAAGGGTTAATTCCTGTGCCAATGGTTATTTTACCTATGGGAAATCATAGGGAAGAGGTGTGATGATTTTTTTCTGTGAAAAGCACACAAGGCTATTGACCAATCAGGCCCCAGTGTCTATTTTATTCTCTCCTATATATTCCTCCCGCATCCGCTAGATGTCACTCGGAACCTTATTTACACCAGTGTAACCTAAAGCGATAGCCCGCTTTTTCGCGGAATAATTGTAACTCCCTACATTTCTTCAGAATTGCCCATCAATGGAAAAAATGTGTTCAAAAACAATATCACTTCTGTGGTTCTTTATTTATCACACACAATTTAACCCCACCCCCTTGAACAAATTATTCATCAAAAAAGCACAATTTTCCACCACCAGTCATGTTCAGGCCCCATTTTCACTCAGTTTTAGGGGTCTGGTATTGCAAACTTGGATCAGCTATGGAAGACTGTTCAATATTCTTTCCATGAGAGAACTTCTGGTGATGTGAGGTCATTGAGTCCAGATCTGATCAGCTGAGCATCAAGCGCATGACTTTATCAGCACATTGAAGAATAAAATATGACATTTTCAGGTCTGCAAGGGTGATCCAAGATAACTGGATGTGGGTGTATATTGAATTAGTTGAATAAAGATATGCTCTCTTTGAATTGCTGAAGCATTTTCTTAAATGTGTCCAAGTTTTAGTGCTATTAACCTTCAAATGACCATACCCACCAGTGGAAATTACACACTTTTATGATATATATCTGTATATCACTGGCTATAAAATCCAAAATACTTGTCAAATTAGGTTCTTATAACAATTGATATATGTGTCGTTGACATGCCCATGTTATGGGTCATTTGCATTATCATGTGACTATTACCACCTTGAATTTTTTTGAAAATACCTTGAAAAGTTGTCATTTTTTATGAAAAATCTTACTATTTTTTTGGCTGATGTAAGTGAAAGAAGGCATCAGCAGCAAGAATAGCCACATCAAGCATGAGCTATTCATTGGACTGAAAGACCAGGCTCTGTAAAATGCATTAAAATGCTTTAAAGTGACTCCCAGGAATCAAAAATGATAAAAAGCTATTTTTGCCTTTAAGCGATAGCCCGCTTTTTCGCGGAATAATTGTAACTCCCTACATTTCTTCAGAATTGCCCATCAATGGAAAAAATGTGTTCAAAAACAATATCACTTCTGTGGTTCTTTATTTATCACACACAATTTAACCCCACCCCCTTTAACAAATTATTCATCAAAAAAGCACAATTTTCCACCACCAGTCATGTTCAGGCCCCATTTTCACTCAGTTTTAGGGGTCTGGTATTACAAACTTGGATCAGCTATGGAAGACTGTTCAATATTCTTTCCATGAGAGAACTTCTGGTGATGTGAGGTCATTGAATCCAGATCTGATCAGCTGAGCATCAAGCGCATGACTTTATTAGCACATTGAAGAATAAAATATGACATTTTCAGGTCTGCAAGGGTGATCCAAGATAACTGGATGTGGGTGTATATTGAATTAGTTGAATAAAGATATGCTCTCTTTGAATCGCTGAAGCATTTTCTTAAATGTGTCCAAGTTTTAGTGCTATTAACCTTCAAATGACCATACCCACCAGTGGAAATTACACACTTTTATGATATATATCTGTATATCACTGGCTATAAAATCCAAAATACTTGTCAAATTAGGTTCTTATAACAATTGATATATGTGTCGTTGACATGCCCGTGTTATGGGTCATTTGCATTATCATGTGACTATTACCACCTTGAATTTTTTTGAAAATACCTTGAAAAGTTGTCATTTTTTATGAAAAATCTTACTATTTTTTTGGCTGATGTAAGTGAAAGAAGGCATCAGCAGCAAGAATAGCCACATCAAGCATGAGATATTCATTGGACTGAAAGACCAGGCTCTGTAAAATGCATTAAAATGCTTTAAAGTGACTCCCAGGAATCAAAAATGATAAAAAGCTATTTTTTGCCTTTAGGTTACACTGGTGTAAATGTTTTCCATAGGCCTCAGTGCTAACGTTTTAGCGTATAGTGTTGGCAATATAAATGTTGGGTCCAAAATTTTCTTTAAATCTGAAAAATTTACATTTTGGGAAACTTTTTACACAAAAAAATCATGTCTGTCTAGCAGGGAATTCGCCTTTAAATCTTATGTTTTCGTAACTACTGTCAGAACCGCATAAAAAAATACAGTCATATTTTAGACCACACCAAAAAATTCAAACTTCACTACAAAGGGTTAATTCCTGTGCCAATGGTTATTTTACCTATGGGAAATCATAGGGAAGAGGTGTGATGATTTTTTTCTGTGAAAAGCACACAAGGCTATTGACCAATCAGGGCCCAGTGTCTATTTTATTCTCTCCTATATATTCCTCCCGCATCCGCTAGATGTCACTCGGAACCTTATTTACACCAGTGTAACCTAAAGCGATAGCCCGCTTTTTCGCGGAATAATTGTAACTCCCTATATTTCTTCAGAATTGCCCATCAATGGAAAAAATGTGTTCAAAAACAATATCACTTCTGTGGTTCTTTATTTATCACACACAATTTAACCCCACCCCCTTTAACAAATTATTCATCAAAAAAGCACAATTTTCCACCACCAGTCATGTTCAGGCCCCATTTTCACTCAGTTTTAGGGGTCTGGTATTGCAAACTTGGATCAGCTATGGAAGACTGTTCAATATTCTTTCCATGAGAGAACTTCTGGTGATGTGAGGTCATTGAGTCCAGATCTGATCAGCTGAGCATCAAGCGCATGACTTTATCAGCACATTGAAGAATAAAATATGACATTTTCAGGTCTGCAAGGGTGATCCAAGATAACTGGATGTGGGTGTATATTGAATTAGTTGAATAAAGATATGCTCTCTTTGAATTGCTGAAGCATTTTCTTAAATGTGTCCAAGTTTTAGTGCTATTAACCTTCAAATGACCATACCCACCAGTGGAAATTACACACTTTTATGATATATATCTGTATATCACTGGCTATAAAATCCAAAATACTTGTCAAATTAGGTTCTTATAACAATTGATATATGTGTCGTTGACATGCCCATGTTATGGGTCATTTGCATTATCATGTGACTATTACCACCTTGAATTTTTTTGAAAATACCTTGAAAAGTTGTCATTTTTTATGAAAAATCTTACTATTTTTTTGGCTGATGTATAAGTGAAAGAAGGCATCAGCAGCAAGAATATATAGCCACATCAAGCATGAGATATTCATTGGACTGAAAGACCAGGCTCTGTAAAATGCATTAAAATGCTTTAAAGTGACTCCCAGGAATCAAAAATGATAAAAAGCTATTTTTTGCCTTTAAAGCGATAGCCCGCTTTTTCGCGGAATAATTGTAACTCCCTACATTTCTTCAGAATTGCCCATCAATGGAAAAAATGTGTTCAAAAACAATATCACTTCTGTGGTTCTTTATTTATCACACACAATTTAACCCCACCCCCTTTAACAAATTATTCATCAAAAAAGCACAATTTTCCACCACCAGTCATGTTCAGGCCCCATTTTCACTCAGTTTTAGGGGTCTGGTATTGCAAACTTGGATCAGCTATGGAAGACTGTTCAATATTCTTTCCATGAGAGAACTTCTGGTGATGTGAGGTCATTGAGTCCAGATCTGATCAGCTGAGCATCAAGCGCATGACTTTATCAGCACATTGAAGAATAAAATATGACATTTTCAGGTCTGCAAGGGTGATCCAAGATAACTGGATGTGGGTGTATATTGAATTAGTTGAATAAAGATATGCTCTCTTTGAATTGCTGAAGCATTTTCTTAAATGTGTCCAAGTTTTAGTGCTATTAACCTTCAAATGACCATACCCACCAGTGGAAATTACACACTTTATGATATATATCTGTATATCACTGGCTATAAAATCCAAAATACTTGTCAAATTAGGTTCTTATAACAATTGATATATGTGTCGTTGACATGCCCATGTTATGGGTCATTTGCATTATCATGTGACTATTACCACCTTGAATTTTTTTGAAAATACCTTGAAAAGTTGTCATTTTTTATGAAAAATCTTACTATTTTTTTGGCTGATGTAAGTGAAAGAAGGCATCAGCAGCAAGAATAGCCACATCAAGCATGAGATATTCATTGGACTGAAAGACCAGGCTCTGTAAAATGCATTAAAATGCTTTAAAGTGACTCCCAGGAATCAAAAATGATAAAAAGCTATTTTTTGCCTTTAAGCGATAGCCCGCTTTTTCGCGGAATAATTGTAACTCCCTACATTTCTTCAGAATTGCCCATCAATGGAAAAAATGTGTTCAAAAACAATATCACTTCTGTGGTTCTTTATTTATCACACACAATTTAACCCCACCCCCTTTAACAAATTGTTCATCAAAAAAGCACAATTTTCCACCACCAGTCATGTTCAGGCCCCATTTTCACTCAGTTTTAGGGGTCTGGTATTGCAAACTTGGATCAGCTATGGAAGACTGTTCAATATTCTTTCCATGAGAGAACTTCTGGTGATGTGAGGTCATTGAGTCCAGATCTGATCAGCTGAGCATCAAGCGCATGACTTTATCAGCACATTGAAGAATAAAATATGACATTTTCAGGTCTGCAAGGGTGATCCAAGATAACTGGATGTGGGTGTATATTGAATTAGTTGAATAAAGATATGCTCTCTTTGAATTGCTGAAGCATTTTCTTAAATGTGTCCAAGTTTTAGTGCTATTAACCTTCAAATGACCATACCCACCAGTGGAAATTACACACTTTTATGATATATATCTGTATATCACTGTCTATAAAATCCAAAATACTTGTCAAATTAGGTTCTTATAACAATTGATATATGTGTCGTTGACATGCCCATGTTATGGGTCATTTGCATTATCATGTGACTATTACCACCTTGAATTTTTTTGAAAATACCTTGAAAAGTTGTCATTTTTTATGAAAAATCTTACTATTTTTTTGGCTGATGTAAGTGAAAGAAGGCATCAGCAGCAAGAATAGCCACATCAAGCATGAGATATTCATTGGACTGAAAGACCAGGCTCTGTAAAATGCATTAAAATGCTTTAAAGTGACTCCCAGGAATCAAAAATGATAAAAAGCTATTTTTTGCCTTTAAGCGATAGCCCGCTTTTTCGCGGAATAATTGTAACTCCCTACATTTCTTCAGAATTGCCCATCAATGGAAAAAATGTGTTCAAAAACAATATCACTTCTGTGGTTCTTTATTTATCACACACAATTTAACCCCACCCCCTTTAACAAATTGTTCATCAAAAAAGCACAATTTTCCACCACCAGTCATGTTCAGGCCCCATTTTCACTCAGTTTTAGGGGTCTGGTATTGCAAACTTGGATCAGCTATGGAAGACTGTTCAATATTCTTTCCATGAGAGAACTTCTGGTGATGTGAGGTCATTGAGTCCAGATCTGATCAGCTGAGCATCAAGCGCATGACTTTATCAGCACATTGAAGAATAAAATATGACATTTTCAGGTCTGCAAGGGTGATCCAAGATAACTGGATGTGGGTGTATATTGAATTAGTTGAATAAAGATATGCTCTCTTTGAATTGCTGAAGCATTTTCTTAAATGTGTCCAAGTTTTAGTGCTATTAACCTTCAAATGACCATACCCACCAGTGGAAATTACACACTTTTATGATATATATCTGTATATCACTGTCTATAAAATCCAAAATACTTGTCAAATTAGGTTCTTATAACAATTGATATATGTGTCGTTGACATGCCCATGTTATGGGTCATTTGCATTATCATGTGACTATTACCACCTTGAATTTTTTTGAAAATACCTTGAAAAGTTGTCATTTTTTATGAAAAATCTTACTATTTTTTTGGCTGATGTAAGTGAAAGAAGGCATCAGCAGCAAGAATAGCCACATCAAGCATGAGATATTCATTGGACTGAAAGACCAGGCTCTGTAAAATGCATTAAAATGCTTTAAAGTGACTCCCAGGAATCAAAAATGATAAAAAGCTATTTTTTGCCTTTAAAGCGATAGCCCGCTTTTTCGCGGAATAATTGTAACTCCCTACATTTCTTCAGAATTGCCCATCAATGGAAAAAATGTGTTCAAAAACAATATCACTTCTGTGGTTCTTTATTTATCACACACAATTTAACCCCACCCCCTTTAACAAATTATTCATCAAAAAAGCACAATTTTCCACCACCAGTCATGTTCAGGCCCCATTTTCACTCAGTTTTAGGGGTCTGGTATTGCAAACTTGGATCAGCTATGGAAGACTGTTCAATATTCTTTCCATGAGAGAACTTCTGGTGATGTGAGGTCATTGAGTCCAGATCTGATCAGCTGAGCATCAAGCGCATGACTTTATCAGCACATTGAAGAATAAAATATGACATTTTCAGGTCTGCAAGGGTGATCCAAGATAACTGGATGTGGGTGTATATTGAATTAGTTGAATAAAGATATGCTCTCTTTGAATTGCTGAAGCATTTTCTTAAATGTGTCCAAGTTTTAGTGCTATTAACCTTCAAATGACCATACCCACCAGTGGAAATTACACACTTTTATGATATATATCTGTATATCACTGGCTATAAAATCCAAAATACTTGTCAAATTAGGTTCTTATAACAATTGATATATGTGTCGTTGACATGCCCATGTTATGGGTCATTTGCATTATCATGTGACTATTACCACCTTGAATTTTTTTGAAAATACCTTGAAAAGTTGTCATTTTTTATGAAAAATCTTACTATTTTTTTGGCTGATGTAAGTGAAAGAAGGCATCAGCAGCAAGAATAGCCACATCAAGCATGAGATATTCATTGGACTGAAAGACCAGGCTCTGTAAAATGCATTAAAATGCTTTAAAGTGACTCCCAGGAATCAAAAATGATAAAAAGCTATTTTTTGCCTTTAGGTTACACTGGTGTAAATGTTTTCCATAGGCCTCAGTGCTAACGTTTTAGCGTATAGTGTTGGCAATATAAATGTTGGGTCCAAAATTTTCTTTAAATCTGAAAAATATACATTTTGGGAAACTTTTTACACAAAAAAATCATGTCTGTCTAGCAGGGAATTCGCCTTTAAATCTTATGTTTTCGTAACTAGTGTCAGAACCGCATAGAAAAATACAGTCATATTTTAGACCACACCAAAAAATTCAAACTTCACTACAAAGGGTTAATTCCTGTGCCAATGGTTATTTTACCTATGGGAAATCATAGGGAAGAGGTGTGATGATTTTTTTCTGTGAAAAGCACACAAGGCTATTGACCAATCAGGGCCCAGTGTCTATTTTATTCTCTCCTATATATTCCTCCCGCATCCGCTAGATGTCACTCGGAACCTTATTTACACCAGTGTAACCTTTATAAAGCGATAGCCCGCTTTTTCGCGGAATAATTGTAACTCCCTACATTTCTTCAGAATTGCCCATCAATGGAAAAAATGTGTTCAAAAACAATATCACTTCTGTGGTTCTTTATTTATCACACACAATTTAATCCCACCCCCTTTAACAAATTATTCATCAAAAAAGCACAATTTTCCACCACCAGTCATGTTCAGGCCCCATTTTCACTCAGTTTTAGGGGTCTGGTATTGCAAACTTGGATCAGCTATGGAAGACTGTTCAATATTCTTTCCATGAGAGAACTTCTGGTGATGTGAGGTCATTGAGTCCAGATCTGATCAGCTGAGCATCAAGCGCATGACTTTATCAGCACATTGAAGAATAAAATATGACATTTTCAGGTCTGCAAGGGTGATCCAAGATAACTGGATGTGGGTGTATATTGAATTAGTTGAATAAAGATATGCTCTCTTTGAATTGCTGAAGCATTTTCTTAAATGTGTCCAAGTTTTAGTGCTATTAACCTTCAAATGACCATACCCACCAGTGGAAATTACACACTTTTATGATATATATCTGTATATCACTGGCTATAAAATCCAAAATACTTGTCAAATTAGGTTCTTATAACAATTGATATTTGTGTCATTTGCATTATCATGTGACTATTACCACCTTGAATTTTTTTGAAAATACCTTGAAAAGTTGTCATTTTTTATGAAAAATCTTACTATTTTTTTGGCTGATGTAAGTGAAAGAAGGCATCAGCAGCAAGAATAGCCACATCAAGCATGAGATATTCATTGGACTGAAAGACCAGGCTCTGTAAAATGCATTAAAATGCTTTAAAGTGACTCCCAGGAATCAAAAATGATAAAAAGCTATTTTTTGCCTTTAGGTTACACTGGTGTAAATGTTTTCCATAGGCCTCAGTGCTAACGTTTTAGCGTATAGTGTTGGCAATATAAATGTTGGGTCCAAAATTTTCTTTAAATCTGAAAAATTTACATTTTGGGAAACTTTTTACACAAAAAAATCATGTCTGTCTAGCAGGGAATTCGCCTTTAAATCTTATGTTTTCGTAACTAGTGTCAGAACCGCATAAAAAAATACAGTCATATTTTAGACCACACCAAAAAATTCAAACTTCACTACAAAGGGTTAATTCCTGTGCCAATGGTTATTTTACCTATGGGAAATCATAGGGAAGAGGTGTGATGATTTTTTTCTGTGAAAAGCACACAAGGCTATTGACCAATCAGGCCCCAGTGTCTATTTTATTCTCTCCTATATATTCCTCCCGCATCCGCTACATGTCACTCGGAACCTTATTTACACCAGTGTAACCTAAAGCGATAGCCCGCTTTTTCGCGGAATAATTGTAACTCCCTACATTTCTTCAGAATTGCCCATCAATGGAAAAAATGTGTTCAAAAACAATATCACTTCTGTGGTTCTTTATTTATCACACACAATTTAACCCCACCCCCTTTAACAAATTATTCATCAAAAAAGCACAATTTTCCACCACCAGTCATGTTCAGGCCCCATTTTCACTCAGTTTTAGGGGTCTGGTATTGCAAACTTGGATCAGCTATGGAAGACTGTTCAATATTCTTTCCATGAGAGAACTTCTGGTGATGTGAGGTCATTGAGTCCAGATCTGATCAGCTGAGCATCAAGCGCATGACTTTATCAGCACATTGAAGAATAAAATATGACATTTTCAGGTCTGCAAGGGTGATCCAAGATAACTGGATGTGGGTGTATATTGAATTAGTTGAATAAAGATATGCTCTCTTTGAATTGCTGAAGCATTTTCTTAAATGTGTCCAAGTTTTAGTGCTATTAACCTTCAAATGACCATACCCACCAGTGGAAATTACACACTTTTATGATATATATCTGTATATCACTGGCTATAAAATCCAAAATACTTGTCAAATTAGGTTCTTATAACAATTGATATATGTGTCGTTGACATGCCCATGTTATGGGTCATTTGCATTATCATGTGACTATTACCACCTTGAATATTTTTGAAAATACCTTGAAAAGTTGTCATTTTTTATGAAAAATCTTACTATTTTTTTGGCTGATGTAAGTGAAAGAAGGCATCAGCAGCAAGAATAGCCACATCAAGCATGAGATATTCATTGGACTGAAAGACCAGGCTCTGTAAAATGCATTAAAATGCTTTAAAGTGACTCCCAGGAATCAAAAATGATAAAAAGCTATTTTTTGCCTTTAAAGCGATAGCCCGCTTTTTCGCGGAATAATTGTAACTCCCTACATTTCTTCAGAATTGCCCATCAATGGAAAAAATGTGTTCAAAAACAATATCACTTCTGTGGTTCTTTATTTATCACACACAATTTAACCCCACCCCCTTTAACAAATTATTCATCAAAAAAGCACAATTTTCCACCACCAGTCATGTTCAGGCCCCATTTTCACTCAGTTTTAGGGGTCTGGTATTACAAACTTGGATCAGCTATGGAAGACTGTTCAATATTCTTTCCATGAGAGAACTTCTGGTGATGTGAGGTCATTGAGTCCAGATCTGATCAGCTGAGCATCAAGCGCATGACTTTATTAGCACATTGAAGAATAAAATATGACATTTTCAGGTCTGCAAGGGTGATCCAAGATAACTGGATGTGGGTGTATATTGAATTAGTTGAATAAAGATATGCTCTCTTTGAATCGCTGAAGCATTTTCTTAAATGTGTCCAAGTTTTAGTGCTATTAACCTTCAAATGACCATACCCACCAGTGGAAATTACACACTTTTATGATATATATCTGTATATCACTGGCTATAAAATCCAAAATACTTGTCAAATTAGGTTCTTATAACAATTGATATATGTGTCGTTGACATGCCCGTGTTATGGGTCATTTGCATTATCATGTGACTATTACCACCTTGAATTTTTTTGAAAATACCTTGAAAAGTTGTCATTTTTTATGAAAAATCTTACTATTTTTTTGGCTGATGTAAGTGAAAGAAGGCATCAGCAGCAAGAATAGCCACATCAAGCATGAGATATTCATTGGACTGAAAGACCAGGCTCTGTAAAATGCATTAAAATGCTTTAAAGTGACTCCCAGGAATCAAAAATGATAAAAAGCTATTTTTTGCCTTTAGGTTACACTGGTGTAAATGTTTTCCATAGGCCTCAGTGCTAACGTTTTAGCGTATAGTGTTGGCAATATAAATGTTGGGTCCAAAATTTTCTTTAAATCTGAAAAATTTACATTTTGGGAAACTTTTTACACAAAAAAATCATGTCTGTCTAGCAGGGAATTCGCCTTTAAATCTTATGTTTTCGTAACTAGTGTCAGAACCGCATAAAAAAATACAGTCATATTTTAGACCACACCAAAAAATTCAAACTTCACTACAAAGGGTTAATTCCTGTGCCAATGGTTATTTTACCTATGGGAAATCATAGGGAAGAGGTGTGATGATTTTTTTCTGTGAAAAGCACACAAGGCTATTGACCAATCAGGGCCCAGTGTCTATTTTATTCTCTCCTATATATTCCTCCCGCATCCGCTAGATGTCACTCGGAACCTTATTTACACCAGTGTAACCTAAAGCGATAGCCCTCTTTTTCGCGGAATAATTGTAACTCCCTACATTTCTTCAGAATTGCCCATCAATGGAAAAAATGTGTTCAAAAACAATATCACTTCTGTGGTTCTTTATTTATCACACACAATTTAACCCCACCCCCTTTAACAAATTATTCATCAAAAAAGCACAATTTTCCACCACCAGTCATGTTCAGGCCCCATTTTCACTCAGTTTTAGGGGTTTGGTATTGCAAACTTGGATCAGCTATGGAAGACTGTTCAATATTCTTTCCATGAGAGAACTTCTGGTGATGTGAGGTCATTGAGTCCAGATCTGATCAGCTGAGCATCAAGCGCATGACTTTATCAGCACATTGAAGAATAAAATATGACATTTTCAGGTCTGCAAGGGTGATCCAAGATAACTGGATGTGGGTGTATATTGAATTAGTTGAATAAAGATATGCTCTCTTTGAATTGCTGAAGCATTTTCTTAAATGTGTCCAAGTTTTAGTGCTATTAACCTTCAAATGACCATACCCACCAGTGGAAATTACACACTTTTATGATATATATCTGTATATCACTGGCTATAAAATCCAAAATTCTTGTCAAATTAGGTTCTTATAACAATTGATATATGTGTCGTTGACATGCCCATGTTATGGGTCATTTGCATTATCATGTGACTATTACCACCTTGAATTTTTTTGAAAATACCTTGAAAAGTTGTCATTTTTTATGAAAAATCTTACTATTTTTTTGGCTGATGTATAAGTGAAAGAAGGCATCAGCAGCAAGAATATATAGCCACATCAAGCATGAGATATTCATTGGACTGAAAGACCAGGCTCTGTAAAATGCATTAAAATGCTTTAAAGTGACTCCCAGGAATCAAAAATGATAAAAAGCTATTTTTTGCCTTTAAAGCGATAGCCCGCTTTTTCGCGGAATAATTGTAACTCCCTACATTTCTTCAGAATTGCCCATCAATGGAAAAAATGTGTTCAAAAACAATATCACTTCTGTGGTTCTTTATTTATCACACACAATTTAACCCCACCCCCTTTAACAAATTATTCATCAAAAAAGCACAATTTTCCACCACCAGTCATGTTCAGGCCCCATTTTCACTCAGTTTTAGGGGTCTGGTATTGCAAACTTGGATCAGCTATGGAAGACTGTTCAATATTCTTTCCATGAGAGAACTTCTGGTGATGTGAGGTCATTGAGTCCAGATCTGATCAGCTGAGCATCAAGCGCATGACTTTATCAGCACATTGAAGAATAAAATATGACATTTTCAGGTCTGCAAGGGTGATCCAAGATAACTGGATGTGGGTGTATATTGAATTAGTTGAATAAAGATATGCTCTCTTTGAATTGCTGAAGCATTTTCTTAAATGTGTCCAAGTTTTAGTGCTATTAACCTTCAAATGACCATACCCACCAGTGGAAATTACACACTTTATGATATATATCTGTATATCACTGGCTATAAAATCCAAAATACTTGTCAAATTAGGTTCTTATAACAATTGATATATGTGTCGTTGACATGCCCATGTTATGGGTCATTTGCATTATCATGTGACTATTACCACCTTGAATTTTTTTGAAAATACCTTGAAAAGTTGTCATTTTTTATGAAAAATCTTACTATTTTTTTGGCTGATGTAAGTGAAAGAAGGCATCAGCAGCAAGAATAGCCACATCAAGCATGAGATATTCATTGGACTGAAAGACCAGGCTCTGTAAAATGCATTAAAATGCTTTAAAGTGACTCCCAGGAATCAAAAATGATAAAAAGCTATTTTTTGCCTTTAAGCGATAGCCCGCTTTTTCGCGGAATAATTGTAACTCCCTACATTTCTTCAGAATTGCCCATCAATGGAAAAAATGTGTTCAAAAACAATATCACTTCTGTGGTTCTTTATTTATCACACACAATTTAACCCCACCCCCTTTAACAAATTGTTCATCAAAAAAGCACAATTTTCCACCACCAGTCATGTTCAGGCCCCATTTTCACTCAGTTTTAGGGGTCTGGTATTGCAAACTTGGATCAGCTATGGAAGACTGTTCAATATTCTTTCCATGAGAGAACTTCTGGTGATGTGAGGTCATTGAGTCCAGATCTGATCAGCTGAGCATCAAGCGCATGACTTTATCAGCACATTGAAGAATAAAATATGACATTTTCAGGTCTGCAAGGGTGATCCAAGATAACTGGATGTGGGTGTATATTGAATTAGTTGAATAAAGATATGCTCTCTTTGAATTGCTGAAGCATTTTCTTAAATGTGTCCAAGTTTTAGTGCTATTAACCTTCAAATGACCATACCCACCAGTGGAAATTACACACTTTTATGATATATATCTGTATATCACTGTCTATAAAATCCAAAATACTTGTCAAATTAGGTTCTTATAACAATTGATATATGTGTCGTTGACATGCCCATGTTATGGGTCATTTGCATTATCATGTGACTATTACCACCTTGAATTTTTTTGAAAATACCTTGAAAAGTTGTCATTTTTTATGAAAAATCTTACTATTTTTTTGGCTGATGTAAGTGAAAGAAGGCATCAGCAGCAAGAATAGCCACATCAAGCATGAGATATTCATTGGACTGAAAGACCAGGCTCTGTAAAATGCATTAAAATGCTTTAAAGTGACTCCCAGGAATCAAAAATGATAAAAAGCTATTTTTTGCCTTTAAGCGATAGCCCGCTTTTTCGCGGAATAATTGTAACTCCCTACATTTCTTCAGAATTGCCCATCAATGGAAAAAATGTGTTCAAAAACAATATCACTTCTGTGGTTCTTTATTTATCACACACAATTTAACCCCACCCCCTTTAACAAATTGTTCATCAAAAAAGCACAATTTTCCACCACCAGTCATGTTCAGGCCCCATTTTCACTCAGTTTTAGGGGTCTGGTATTGCAAACTTGGATCAGCTATGGAAGACTGTTCAATATTCTTTCCATGAGAGAACTTCTGGTGATGTGAGGTCATTGAGTCCAGATCTGATCAGCTGAGCATCAAGCGCATGACTTTATCAGCACATTGAAGAATAAAATATGACATTTTCAGGTCTGCAAGGGTGATCCAAGATAACTGGATGTGGGTGTATATTGAATTAGTTGAATAAAGATATGCTCTCTTTGAATTGCTGAAGCATTTTCTTAAATGTGTCCAAGTTTTAGTGCTATTAACCTTCAAATGACCATACCCACCAGTGGAAATTACACACTTTTATGATATATATCTGTATATCACTGTCTATAAAATCCAAAATACTTGTCAAATTAGGTTCTTATAACAATTGATATATGTGTCGTTGACATGCCCATGTTATGGGTCATTTGCATTATCATGTGACTATTACCACCTTGAATTTTTTTGAAAATACCTTGAAAAGTTGTCATTTTTTATGAAAAATCTTACTATTTTTTTGGCTGATGTAAGTGAAAGAAGGCATCAGCAGCAAGAATAGCCACATCAAGCATGAGATATTCATTGGACTGAAAGACCAGGCTCTGTAAAATGCATTAAAATGCTTTAAAGTGACTCCCAGGAATCAAAAATGATAAAAAGCTATTTTTTGCCTTTAAAGCGATAGCCCGCTTTTTCGCGGAATAATTGTAACTCCCTACATTTCTTCAGAATTGCCCATCAATGGAAAAAATGTGTTCAAAAACAATATCACTTCTGTGGTTCTTTATTTATCACACACAATTTAACCCCACCCCCTTTAACAAATTATTCATCAAAAAAGCACAATTTTCCACCACCAGTCATGTTCAGGCCCCATTTTCACTCAGTTTTAGGGGTCTGGTATTGCAAACTTGGATCAGCTATGGAAGACTGTTCAATATTCTTTCCATGAGAGAACTTCTGGTGATGTGAGGTCATTGAGTCCAGATCTGATCAGCTGAGCATCAAGCGCATGACTTTATCAGCACATTGAAGAATAAAATATGACATTTTCAGGTCTGCAAGGGTGATCCAAGATAACTGGATGTGGGTGTATATTGAATTAGTTGAATAAAGATATGCTCTCTTTGAATTGCTGAAGCATTTTCTTAAATGTGTCCAAGTTTTAGTGCTATTAACCTTCAAATGACCATACCCACCAGTGGAAATTACACACTTTTATGATATATATCTGTATATCACTGGCTATAAAATCCAAAATACTTGTCAAATTAGGTTCTTATAACAATTGATATATGTGTCGTTGACATGCCCATGTTATGGGTCATTTGCATTATCATGTGACTATTACCACCTTGAATTTTTTTGAAAATACCTTGAAAAGTTGTCATTTTTTATGAAAAATCTTACTATTTTTTTGGCTGATGTAAGTGAAAGAAGGCATCAGCAGCAAGAATAGCCACATCAAGCATGAGATATTCATTGGACTGAAAGACCAGGCTCTGTAAAATGCATTAAAATGCTTTAAAGTGACTCCCAGGAATCAAAAATGATAAAAAGCTATTTTTTGCCTTTAGGTTACACTGGTGTAAGTGTTTTCCATAGGCCTCAGTGCTAACGTTTTAGCGTATAGTGTTGGCAATATAAATGTTGGGTCCAAAATTTTCTTTAAATCTGAAAAATATACATTTTGGGAAACTTTTTACACAAAAAAATCATGTCTGTCTAGCAGGGAATTCGCCTTTAAATCTTATGTTTTCGTAACTAGTGTCAGAACCGCATAGAAAAATACAGTCATATTTTAGACCACACCAAAAAATTCAAACTTCACTACAAAGGGTTAATTCCTGTGCCAATGGTTATTTTACCTATGGGAAATCATAGGGAAGAGGTGTGATGATTTTTTTCTGTGAAAAGCACACAAGGCTATTGACCAATCAGGGCCCAGTGTCTATTTTATTCTCTCCTATATATTCCTCCCGCATCCGCTAGATGTCACTCGGAACCTTATTTACACCAGTGTAACCTTTATAAAGCGATAGCCCGCTTTTTCGCGGAATAATTGTAACTCCCTACATTTCTTCAGAATTGCCCATCAATGGAAAAAATGTGTTCAAAAACAATATCACTTCTGTGGTTCTTTATTTATCACACACAATTTAATCCCACCCCCTTTAACAAATTATTCATCAAAAAAGCACAATTTTCCACCACCAGTCATGTTCAGGCCCCATTTTCACTCAGTTTTAGGGGTCTGGTATTGCAAACTTGGATCAGCTATGGAAGACTGTTCAATATTCTTTCCATGAGAGAACTTCTGGTGATGTGAGGTCATTGAGTCCAGATCTGATCAGCTGAGCATCAAGCGCATGACTTTATCAGCACATTGAAGAATAAAATATGACATTTTCAGGTCTGCAAGGGTGATCCAAGATAACTGGATGTGGGTGTATATTGAATTAGTTGAATAAAGATATGCTCTCTTTGAATTGCTGAAGCATTTTCTTAAATGTGTCCAAGTTTTAGTGCTATTAACCTTCAAATGACCATACCCACCAGTGGAAATTACACACTTTTATGATATATATCTGTATATCACTGGCTATAAAATCCAAAATACTTGTCAAATTAGGTTCTTATAACAATTGATATTTGTGTCATTTGCATTATCATGTGACTATTACCACCTTGAATTTTTTTGAAAATACCTTGAAAAGTTGTCATTTTTTATGAAAAATCTTACTATTTTTTTGGCTGATGTAAGTGAAAGAAGGCATCAGCAGCAAGAATAGCCACATCAAGCATGAGATATTCATTGGACTGAAAGACCAGGCTCTGTAAAATGCATTAAAATGCTTTAAAGTGACTCCCAGGAATCAAAAATGATAAAAAGCTATTTTTTGCCTTTAGGTTACACTGGTGTAAATGTTTTCCATAGGCCTCAGTGCTAACGTTTTAGCGTATAGTGTTGGCAATATAAATGTTGGGTCCAAAATTTTCTTTAAATCTGAAAAATTTACATTTTGGGAAACTTTTTACACAAAAAAATCATGTCTGTCTAGCAGGGAATTCGCCTTTAAATCTTATGTTTTCGTAACTAGTGTCAGAACCGCATAAAAAAATACAGTCATATTTTAGACCACACCAAAAAATTCAAACTTCACTACAAAGGGTTAATTCCTGTGCCAATGGTTATTTTACCTATGGGAAATCATAGGGAAGAGGTGTGATGATTTTTTTCTGTGAAAAGCACACAAGGCTATTGACCAATCAGGCCCCAGTGTCTATTTTATTCTCTCCTATATATTCCTCCCGCATCCGCTACATGTCACTCGGAACCTTATTTACACCAGTGTAACCTAAAGCGATAGCCCGCTTTTTCGCGGAATAATTGTAACTCCCTACATTTCTTCAGAATTGCCCATCAATGGAAAAAATGTGTTCAAAAACAATATCACTTCTGTGGTTCTTTATTTATCACACACAATTTAACCCCACCCCCTTTAACAAATTATTCATCAAAAAAGCACAATTTTCCACCACCAGTCATGTTCAGGCCCCATTTTCACTCAGTTTTAGGGGTCTGGTATTGCAAACTTGGATCAGCTATGGAAGACTGTTCAATATTCTTTCCATGAGAGAACTTCTGGTGATGTGAGGTCATTGAGTCCAGATCTGATCAGCTGAGCATCAAGCGCATGACTTTATCAGCACATTGAAGAATAAAATATGACATTTTCAGGTCTGCAAGGGTGATCCAAGATAACTGGATGTGGGTGTATATTGAATTAGTTGAATAAAGATATGCTCTCTTTGAATTGCTGAAGCATTTTCTTAAATGTGTCCAAGTTTTAGTGCTATTAACCTTCAAATGACCATACCCACCAGTGGAAATTACACACTTTTATGATATATATCTGTATATCACTGGCTATAAAATCCAAAATACTTGTCAAATTAGGTTCTTATAACAATTGATATATGTGTCGTTGACATGCCCATGTTATGGGTCATTTGCATTATCATGTGACTATTACCACCTTGAATATTTTTGAAAATACCTTGAAAAGTTGTCATTTTTTATGAAAAATCTTACTATTTTTTTGGCTGATGTAAGTGAAAGAAGGCATCAGCAGCAAGAATAGCCACATCAAGCATGAGATATTCATTGGACTGAAAGACCAGGCTCTGTAAAATGCATTAAAATGCTTTAAAGTGACTCCCAGGAATCAAAAATGATAAAAAGCTATTTTTTGCCTTTAGGTTACACTGGTGTAAATGTTTTCCATAGGCCTCAGTGCTAACGTTTTAGCGTATAGTGTTGGCAATATAAATGTTGGGTCCAAAATTTTCTTTAAATCTGAAAAATTTACATTTTGGGAAACTTTTTACACAAAAAAATCATGTCTGTCTAGCAGGGAATTCGCCTTTAAATCTTATGTTTTCGTAACTAGTGTCAGAACCGCATAAAAAAATACAGTCATATTTTAGACCACACCAAAAAATTCAAACTTCACTACAAAGGGTTAATTCCTGTGCCAATGGTTATTTTACCTATGGGAAATCATAGGGAAGAGGTGTGATGATTTTTTTCTGTGAAAAGCACACAAGGCTATTGACCAATCAGGGCCCAGTGTCTATTTTATTCTCTCCTATATATTCCTCCCGCATCCGCTAGATGTCACTCGGAACCTTATTTACACCAGTGTAACCTAAAGCGATAGCCCTCTTTTTCGCGGAATAATTGTAACTCCCTACATTTCTTCAGAATTGCCCATCAATGGAAAAAATGTGTTCAAAAACAATATCACTTCTGTGGTTCTTTATTTATCACACACAATTTAACCCCACCCCCTTTAACACATTATTCATCAAAAAAGCACAATTTTCCACCACCAGTCATGTTCAGGCCCCATTTTCACTCAGTTTTAGGGGTTTGGTATTGCAAACTTGGATCAGCTATGGAAGACTGTTCAATATTCTTTCCATGAGAGAACTTCTGGTGATGTGAGGTCATTGAGTCCAGATCTGATCAGCTGAGCATCAAGCGCATGACTTTATCAGCACATTGAAGAATAAAATATGACATTTTCAGGTCTGCAAGGGTGATCCAAGATAACTGGATGTGGGTGTATATTGAATTAGTTGAATAAAGATATGCTCTCTTTGAATTGCTGAAGCATTTTCTTAAATGTGTCCAAGTTTTAGTGCTATTAACCTTCAAATGACCATACCCACCAGTGGAAATTACACACTTTTATGATATATATCTGTATATCACTGGCTATAAAATCCAAAATACTTGTCAAATTAGGTTCTTATAACAATTGATATATGTGTCGTTGACATGCCCATGTTATGGGTCATTTGCATTATCATGTGACTATTACCACCTTGAATTTTTTTGAAAATACCTTGAAAAGTTGTCATTTTTTATGAAAAATCTTACTATTTTTTTGGCTGATGTATAAGTGAAAGAAGGCATCAGCAGCAAGAATAGCCACATCAAGCATGAGATATTCATTGGACTGAAAGACCAGGCTCTGTAAAATGCATTAAAATGCTTTAAAGTGACTCCCAGGAATCAAAAATGATAAAAAGCTATTTTTTGCCTTTAAAGCGATAGCCCGCTTTTTCGCGGAATAATTGTAACTCCCTACATTTCTTCAGAATTGCCCATCAATGGAAAAAATGTGTTCAAAAACAATATCACTTCTGTGGTTCTTTATTTATCACACACAATTTAACCCCACCCCCTTTAACAAATTATTCATCAAAAAAGCACAATTTTCCACCACCAGTCATGTTCAGGCCCCATTTTCACTCAGTTTTAGGGGTCTGGTATTGCAAACTTGGATCAGCTATGGAAGACTGTTCAATATTCTTTCCATGAGAGAACTTCTGGTGATGTGAGGTCATTGAGTCCAGATCTGATCAGCTGAGCATCAAGCGCATGACTTTATCAGCACATTGAAGAATAAAATATGACATTTTCAGGTCTGCAAGGGTGATCCAAGATAACTGGATGTGGGTGTATATTGAATTAGTTGAATAAAGATATGCTCTCTTTGAATTGCTGAAGCATTTTCTTAAATGTGTCCAAGTTTTAGTGCTATTAACCTTCAAATGACCATACCCACCAGTGGAAATTACACACTTTATGATATATATCTGTATATCACTGGCTATAAAATCCAAAATACTTGTCAAATTAGGTTCTTATAACAATTGATATATGTGTCGTTGACATGCCCATGTTATGGGTCATTTGCATTATCATGTGACTATTACCACCTTGAATTTTTTTGAAAATACCTTGAAAAGTTGTCATTTTTTATGAAAAATCTTACTATTTTTTTGGCTGATGTAAGTGAAAGAAGGCATCAGCAGCAAGAATAGCCACATCAAGCATGAGATATTCATTGGACTGAAAGACCAGGCTCTGTAAAATGCATTAAAATGCTTTAAAGTGACTCCCAGGAATCAAAAATGATAAAAAGCTATTTTTTGCCTTTAAGCGATAGCCCGCTTTTTCGCGGAATAATTGTAACTCCCTACATTTCTTCAGAATTGCCCATCAATGGAAAAAATGTGTTCAAAAACAATATCACTTCTGTGGTTCTTTATTTATCACACACAATTTAACCCCACCCCCTTTAACAAATTGTTCATCAAAAAAGCACAATTTTCCACCACCAGTCATGTTCAGGCCCCATTTTCACTCAGTTTTAGGGGCCTGGTATTGCAAACTTGGATCAGCTATGGAAGACTGTTCAATATTCTTTCCATGAGAGAACTTCTGGTGATGTGAGGTCATTGAGTCCAGATCTGATCAGCTGAGCATCAAGCGCATGACTTTATCAGCACATTGAAGAATAAAATATGACATTTTCAGGTCTGCAAGGGTGATCCAAGATAACTGGATGTGGGTGTATATTGAATTAGTTGAATAAAGATATGCTCTCTTTGAATTGCTGAAGCATTTTCTTAAATGTGTCCAAGTTTTAGTGCTATTAACCTTCAAATGACCATACCCACCAGTGGAAATTACACACTTTTATGATATATATCTGTATATCACTGTCTATAAAATCCAAAATACTTGTCAAATTAGGTTCTTATAACAATTGATATATGTGTCGTTGACATGCCCATGTTATGGGTCATTTGCATTATCATGTGACTATTACCACCTTGAATTTTTTTGAAAATACCTTGAAAAGTTGTCATTTTTTATGAAAAATCTTACTATTTTTTTGGCTGATGTAAGTGAAAGAAGGCATCAGCAGCAAGAATAGCCACATCAAGCATGAGATATTCATTGGACTGAAAGACCAGGCTCTGTAAAATGCATTAAAATGCTTTAAAGTGACTCCCAGGAATCAAAAATGATAAAAAGCTATTTTTTGCCTTTAAAGCGATAGCCCGCTTTTTCGCGGAATAATTGTAACTCCCTACATTTCTTCAGAATTGCCCATCAATGGAAAAAATGTGTTCAAAAACAATATCACTTCTGTGGTTCTTTATTTATCACACACAATTTAACCCCACCCCCTTTAACAAATTATTCATCAAAAAAGCACAATTTTCCACCACCAGTCATGTTCAGGCCCCATTTTCACTCAGTTTTAGGGGTCTGGTATTGCAAACTTGGATCAGCTATGGAAGACTGTTCAATATTCTTTCCATGAGAGAACTTCTGGTGATGTGAGGTCATTGAGTCCAGATCTGATCAGCTGAGCATCAAGCGCATGACTTTATCAGCACATTGAAGAATAAAATATGACATTTTCAGGTCTGCAAGGGTGATCCAAGATAACTGGATGTGGGTGTATATTGAATTAGTTGAATAAAGATATGCTCTCTTTGAATTGCTGAAGCATTTTCTTAAATGTGTCCAAGTTTTAGTGCTATTAACCTTCAAATGACCATACCCACCAGTGGAAATTACACACTTTTATGATATATATCTGTATATCACTGGCTATAAAATCCAAAATACTTGTCAAATTAGGTTCTTATAACAATTGATATATGTGTCGTTGACATGCCCATGTTATGGGTCATTTGCATTATCATGTGACTATTACCACCTTGAATTTTTTTGAAAATACCTTGAAAAGTTGTCATTTTTTATGAAAAATCTTACTATTTTTTTGGCTGATGTAAGTGAAAGAAGGCATCAGCAGCAAGAATAGCCACATCAAGCATGAGATATTCATTGGACTGAAAGACCAGGCTCTGTAAAATGCATTAAAATGCTTTAAAGTGACTCCCAGGAATCAAAAATGATAAAAAGCTATTTTTTGCCTTTAGGTTACACTGGTGTAAATGTTTTCCATAGGCCTCAGTGCTAACGTTTTAGCGTATAGTGTTGGCAATATAAATGTTGGGTCCAAAATTTTCTTTAAATCTGAAAAATTTACATTTTGGGAAACTTTTTACACAAAAAAATCATGTCTGTCTAGCAGGGAATTCGCCTTTAAATCTTATGTTTTCGTAACTAGTGTCAGAACCGCATAAAAAAATACAGTCATATTTTAGACCACACCAAAAAATTCAAACTTCACTACAAAGGGTTAATTCCTGTGCCAATGGTTATTTTACCTATGGGAAATCATAGGGAAGAGGTGTGATGATTTTTTTCTGTGAAAAGCACACAAGGCTATTGACCAATCAGGGCCCAGTGTCTATTTTATTCTCTCCTATATATTCCTCCCGCATCCGCTAGATGTCACTCAGAACCTTATTTACACCAGTGTAACCTTTATAAAGCGATAGCCCGCTTTTTCGCGGAATAATTGTAACTCCCTACATTTCTTCAGAATTGCCCATCAATGGAAAAAATGTGTTCAAAAACAATATCACTTCTGTGGTTCTTTATTTATCACACACAATTTAACCCCACCCCCTTTAACAAATTATTCATCAAAAAAGCACAATTTTCCACCACCAGTCATGTTCAGGCCCCATTTTCACTCAGTTTTAGGGGTCTGGTATTGCAAACTTGGATCAGCTATGGAAGACTGTTCAATATTCTTTCCATGAGAGAACTTCTGGTGATGTGAGGTCATTGAGTCCAGATCTGATCAGCTGAGCATCAAGCGCATGACTTTATCAGCACATTGAAGAATAAAATATGACATTTTCAGGTCTGCAAGGGTGATCCAAGATACCTGGATGTGGGTGTATATTGAATTAGTTGAATAAAGATATGCTCTCTTTGAATTGCTGAAGCATTTTCTTAAATGTGTCCAAGTTTTAGTGCTATTAACCTTCAAATGACCATACCCACCAGTGGAAATTACACACTTTTATGATATATATCTGTATATCACTGGCTATAAAATCCAAAATACTTGTCAAATTAGGTTCTTATAACAATTGATATATGTGTCGTTGACATGCCCATGTTATGGGTCATTTGCATTATCATGTGACTATTACCACCTTGAATTTTTTTGAAAATACCTTGAAAAGTTGTCATTTTTTATGAAAAATCTTACTATTTTTTTGGCTGATGTAAGTGAAAGAAGGCATCAGCAGCAAGAATAGCCACATCAAGCATGAGATATTCATTGGACTGAAAGACCAGGCTCTGTAAAATGCATTAAAATGCTTTAAAGTGACTCCCAGGAATCAAAAATGATAAAAAGCTATTTTTTGCCTTTAGGTTACACTGGTGTAAATGTTTTCCATAGGCCTCAGTGCTAACGTTTTAGCGTATAGTGTTGGCAATATAAATGTTGGGTCCAAAATTTTCTTTAAATCTGAAAAATTTACATTTTGGGAAACTTTTTACACAAAAAAATCATGTCTGTCTAGCAGGGAATTCGCCTTTAAATCTTATGTTTTCGTAACTAGTGTCAGAACCGCATAAAAAAATACAGTCATATTTTAGACCACACCAAAAAATTCAAACTTCACTACAAAGGGTTAATTCCTGTGCCAATGGTTATTTTACCTATGGGAAATCATAGGGAAGAGGTGTGATGATTTTTTTCTGTGAAAAGCACACAAGGCTATTGACCAATCAGGGCCCAGTGTCTATTTTATTCTCTCCTATATATTCCTCCCGCATCCGCTAGATGTCACTCGGAACCTTATTTACACCAGTGTAACCTAAAGCGATAGCCCGCTTTTTCGCGGAATAATTGTAACTCCCTACATTTCTTCAGAATTGCCCATCAATGGAAAAAATGTGTTCAAAAACAATATCACTTCTGTGGTTCTTTATTTATCACACACAATTTAACCCCACCTCCTTTAACAAATTATTCATCAAAAAAGCACAATTTTCCACCACCAGTCATGTTCAGGCCCCATTTTCACTCAGTTTTAGGGGTCTGGTATTGCAAACTTGGATCAGCTATGGAAGACTGTTCAATATTCTTTCCATGAGAGAACTTCTGGTGATGTGAGGTCATTGAGTCCAGATCTGATCAGCTGAGCATCAAGCGCATGACTTTATCAGCACATTGAAGAATAAAATATGACATTTTCAGGTCTGCAAGGGTGATCCAAGATAACTGGATGTGGGTGTATATTGAATTAGTTGAATAAAGATATGCTCTCTTTGAATTGCTGAAGCATTTTCTTAAATGTGTCCAAGTTTTAGTGCTATTAACCTTCAAATGACCATACCCACCAGTGGAAATTACACACTTTTATGATATATATCTGTATATCACTGGCTATAAAATCCAAAATACTTGTCAAATTAGGTTCTTATAACAATTGATATATGTGTCGTTGACATGCCCATGTTATGGGTCATTTGCATTATCATGTGACTATTACCACCTTGAATTTTTTTGAAAATACCTTGAAAAGTTGTCATTTTTTATGAAAAATCTTACTATTTTTTTGGCTGATGTAAGTGAAAGAAGGCATCAGCAGCAAGAATAGCCACATCAAGCATGAGATATTCATTGGACTGAAAGACCAGGCTCTGTAAAATGCATTAAAATGCTTTAAAGTGACTCCCAGGAATCAAAAATGATAAAAAGCTATTTTTTGCCTTTAGGTTACACTGGTGTAAATGTTTTCCATAGGCCTCAGTGCTAACGTTTTAGCGTATAGTGTTGGCAATATAAATGTTGGGTCCAAAATTTTCTTTAAATCTGAAAAATTTACATTTTGGGAAACTTTTTACACAAAAAAATCATGTCTGTCTAGCAGGGAATTCGCCTTTAAATCTTATGTTTTCGTAACTAGTGTCAGAACCGCATAAAAAAATACAGTCATATTTTAGACCACACCAAAAATTCAAACTTCACTACAAAGGGTTAATTCCTGTGCCAATGGTTATTTTACCTATGGGAAATCATAGGGAAGAGGTGTGATGATTTTTTTCTGTGAAAAGCACACAAGGCTATTGACCAATCAGGGCCCAGTGTCTATTTTATTCTCTCCTATATATTCCTCCCGCATCCGCTAGATGTCACTCGGAACCTTATTTACACCAGTGTAACCTAAAGCGATAGCCCGCTTTTTCGCGGAATAATTGTAACTCCCTACATTTCTTCAGAATTGCCCATCAATGGAAAAAATGTGTTCAAAAACAATATCACTTCTGTGGTTCTTTATTTATCACACACAATTTAACCCCACCCCCTTTAACAAATTATTCATCAAAAAAGCACAATTTTCCACCACCAGTCATGTTCAGGCCCCATTTTCACTCAGTTTTAGGGGTCTGGTATTGCAAACTTGGATCAGCTATGGAAGACTGTTCAATATTCTTTCCATGAGAGAACATCTGGTGATGTGAGGTCATTGAGTCCAGATCTGATCAGCTGAGCATCAAGCGCATGACTTTATCAGCACATTGAAGAATAAAATATGACATTTTCAGGTCTGCAAGGGTGATCCAAGATAACTGGATGTGGGTGTATATTGAATTAGTTGAATAAAGATATGCTCTCTTTGAATTGCTGAAGCATTTTCTTAAATGTGTCCAAGTTTTAGTGCTATTAACCTTCAAATGACCATACCCACCAGTGGAAATTACACACTTTTATGATATATATCTGTATATCACTGGCTATAAAATCCAAAATACTTGTCAAATTAGGTTCTTATAACAATTGATATATGTGTCGTTGACATGCCCATGTTATGGGTCATTTGCATTATCATGTGACTATTACCACCTTGAATTTTTTTGAAAATACCTTGAAAAGTTGTCATTTTTTATGAAAAATCTTACTATTTTTTTGGCTGATGTAAGTGAAAGAAGGCATCAGTAGCAAGAATAGCCACATCAAGCATGAGATATTCATTGGACTGAAAGACCAGGCTCTGTAAAATGCATTAAAATGCTTTAAAGTGACTCCCAGGAATCAAAAATGATAAAAAGCTATTTTTTGCCTTTAAGCGATAGCCCGCTTTTTCGCGGAATAATTGTAACTCCCTACATTTCTTCAGAATTGCCCATCAATGGAAAAAATGTGTTCAAAAACAATATCACTTCTGTGGTTCTTTATTTATCACACACAATTTAACCCCACCCCCTTTAACAAATTATTCATCAAAAAAGCACAATTTTCCACCACCAGTCATGTTCAGGCCCCATTTTCACTCAGTTTTAGGGGTCTGGTATTGCAAACTTGGATCAGCTATGGAAGACTGTTCAATATTCTTTCCATGAGAGAACTTTTGGTGATGTGAGGTCATTGAGTCCAGATCTGATCAGCTGAGCATCAAGCGCATGACTTTATCAGCACATTGAAGAATAAAATATGACATTTTCAGGTCTGCAAGGGTGATCCAAGATAACTGGATGTGGGTGTATATTGAATTAGTTGAATAAAGATATGCTCTCTTTGAATTGCTGAAGCATTTTCTTAAATGTGTCCAAGTTTTAGTGCTATTAACCTTCAAATGACCATACCCACCAGTGGAAATTACACACTTTTATGATATATATCTGTATATCACTGGCTATAAAATCCAAAATACTTGTCAAATTAGGTTCTTATAACAATTGATATATGTGTCGTTGACATGCCCATGTTATGGGTCATTTGCATTATCATGTGACTATTACCACCTTGAATTTTTTTGAAAATACCTTGAAAAGTTGTCATTTTTTATGAAAAATCTTACTATTTTTTTGGCTGATGTAAGTGAAAGAAGACATCAGCAGCAAGAATAGCCACATCAAGCATGAGATATTCATTGGACTGAAAGACCAGGCTCTGTAAAATGCATTAAAATGCTTTAAAGTGACTCCCAGGAATCAAAAATGATAAAAAGCTATTTTTTGCCTAAAGCGATAGCCCGCTTTTTCGCGGAATAATTGTAACTCCCTACATTTCTTCAGAATTGCCCATCAATGGAAAAAATGTGTTCAAAAACAATATCACTTCTGTGGTTCTTTATTTATCACACACAATTTAACCCCACCCCCTTTAACAAATTATTCATCAAAAAAGCACAATTTTCCACCACCAGTCATGTTCAGGCCCCATTTTCACTCAGTTTTAGGGGTCTGGTATTGCAAACTTGGATCAGCTATGGAAGACTGTTCAATATTCTTTTCATGAGAGAACTTCTGGTGATGTGAGGTCATTGAGTCCAGATCTGATCAGCTGAGCATCAAGCGCATGACTTTATCAGCACATTGAAGAATAAAATATGACATTTTCAGGTCTGCAAGGGTGATCCAAGATAACTGGATGTGGGTGTATATTGAATTAGTTGAATAAAGATATGCTCTCTTTGAATTGCTGAAGCATTTTCTTAAATGTGTCCACGTTTTAGTGCTATTAACCTTCAAATGACCATACCCACCAGTGGAAATTACACACTTTTATGATATATATCTGTATATCACTGGCTATAAAATCCAAAATACTTGTCAAATTAGGTTCTTATAACAATTGATATATGTGTCGTTGACATGCCCATGTTATGGGTCATTTGCATTATCATGTGACTATTACCACCTTGAATTTTTTTGAAAATACCTTGAAAAGTTGTCATTTTTTATGAAAAATCTTACTATTTTTTTGGCTGATGTAAGTGAAAGAAGGCATCAGCAGCAAGAATAGCCACATCAAGCATGAGATATTCATTGGACTGAAAGACCACCCTTGCAAAAAGAAATCCAAGCTTTTTTAAAGAAGTTTGGGAATCCTAGGAATTCATAGGATTTCCTAGGTTTGATCCAAGCTTTTTGAATGAAAAAATGTACTCTTCAGCAAAGTTTGGAAATCCTTGGTTGGAACCTTGGTAAAGCTAAGTAAAGCTTGGATCTAAGGTTTACCAACGTTGTCACATAAAGTTAAACCTTTGAAAAGCTTGGAAAAGCTTGGAAATCCTTGACTGAGTGTTGACCAAACCTTGGTAAAGCTGAGTAAAGCTTGGATCTAAATTTTACCTAACTTTACCAAGCTTTGCCAAGGTTGCACATAAAGTGGGAAAAGCTTGGAAAAGCTTGGAAATCCTAATCAAACCTTGGTAAAGTTAAGTAAAGCTTGGAAATCCTTGGAAAAGCTTGGTAAAGTTTAGTTGTAGGTCACATGACTGGGTCACATGACTATGCAGACGTCACTGTTGTCTGTGGCAGCATTTTGAATTAACTGTTGCACTGAGTTTAAATCCATGTTTTATTACAACAATCTTCAGGTGAGTTATTGCTTGTGTGGCCCTAATGTTTTCTATTTGACTCATAGAATATGGTTGTAGTGATATTTTTATTTATGATATTATGTTAACAATTATTTTACCATTTCCAAGAATAACCTTCAGGACCACTATCTACCTTTTCATTCCAAAGGCTTGTCTCTATCATTATATATTATCAGCTAATTTATCTAATTTAACTGTTTTATCACACTCCAAATACCTCAGATCCATAAACATATACCTGTGAATATTATTCTATACATTTTACAGGGTATAAGGTACCATTTATCTCAATCTAAATAGAATAACAAAATTCTGACTGAAAAGTGAACTTGAATGAATAATATCATGAATGATTATATGGCATGGTTCATGACTGTTGTAAATTTCAAGAGATTGTATCATTAATGATGATAATATTGTCAAAGTTGAAGCCTTTGCAGTGTCATTAGAGATTTTCACCTTTTAAATACAAAACAATTGCAACCTTGGTAAAGCTGGGTTACAACCTTGGCCAAGGTCATTTACAACCTTGGTAAAGCTTGGTAAAGTTAGGATGGAATTCAAAGCTTGGTAAAGCTTGGAAAAGCTAGGCTGGAACCTTGATAAAGCTTGGAAAAGCTGAGCTGGAACCTTGGTAAAGCTAGGTAAAGCTAGGCTGGAACCTTGGTAAAGCTTGGTAAAGCTAGGTAAAGCTAGGCTGGAACCTTGGTAAAGCTTGGTAAAGCTAGGTAAAGCTAGGATGGAACCTTGGTAAAGCTTGGTAAAGCTAGGTAAAGCTAGATTGGAAACCTTGGTAAAGCTTAGTAAAGTTATGATTAAGATTTTGTAAAGCTTGGAAATCCTTGGATAAGCTCGGTTTAATTTGCTGAGGTATTCCAAGGTTTTCCGAACTTGAAACGGGCCAATACCGCCCCAAGGATTTCCCAGCTTTTCCAAGGTCTCTAATCCTAGGATATCCTAGGAATTCCAAGGAATTTTCCTAACTTTTCCAAGCTTTTATTCCCAGGATATCCTAGGAATTCCTTGGATATCCTAGGACATTTTGGTAAGGGCAGGCTCTGTAAAATGCATTAAAATGCTTTAAAGTGACTCCCAGGAATCAAAAATGATAAAAAGCTATTTTTTGCCTTTAAGCGATAGCCCGCTTTTTCGCGGAATAATTGTAACTCCCTACATTTCTTCAGAATTGCCCATCAATGGAAAAAATGTGTTCAAAAACAATATCACTTCTGTGGTTCTTTATTTATCACACACAATTTAACCCCACCCCCTTTAACAAATTATTCATCAAAAAAGCACAATTTTCCACCACCAGTCATGTTCAGGCCCCATTTTCACTCAGTTTTAGGGGTCTGGTATTGCAAACTTGGATCAGCTATGGAAGACTGTTCAATATTCTTTCCATGAGAGAACTTCTGGTGATGTGAGGTCATTGAGTCCAGATCTGATCAGCTGAGCATCAAGCGCATGACTTTATTAGCACATTGAAGAATAAAATATGACATTTTCAGGTCTGCAAGGGTGATCCAAGATAACTGGATGTGGGTGTATATTGAATTAGTTGAATAAAGATATGCTCTCTTTGAATCGCTGAAGCATTTTCTTAAATGTGTCCAAGTTTTAGTGCTATTAACCTTCAAATGACCATACCCACCAGTGGAAATTACACACTTTTATGATATATATCTGTATATCACTGGCTATAAAATCCAAAATACTTGTCAAATTAGGTTCTTATAACAATTGATATATGTGTCGTTGACATGCCCATGTTATGGGTCATTTGCATTATCATGTGACTATTACCACCTTGAATATTTTTGAAAATACCTTGAAAAGTTGTCATTTTTTATGAAAAATCTTACTATTTTTTTGGCTGATGTAAGTGAAAGAAGGCATCAGCAGCAAGAATAGCCACATCAAGCATGAGATATTCATTGGACTGAAAGACCAGGCTCTGTAAAATGCATTAAAATGCTTTAAAGTGACTCCCAGGAATCAAAAATGATAAAAAGCTATTTTTTGCCTAAAGCGATAGCCCGCTTTTTCGCGGAATAATTGTAACTCCCTACATTTCTTCAGAATTGCCCATCAATGGAAAAAATGTGTTCAAAAACAATATCACTTCTGTGGTTCTTTATTTATCACACACAATTTAACCCCACCCCCTTTAACAAATTATTCATCAAAAAAGCACAATTTTCCACCACCAGTCATGTTCAGGCCCCATTTTCACTCAGTTTTAGGGGTCTGGTATTGCAAACTTGGATCAGCTATGGAAGACTGTTCAATATTCTTTCCATGAGAGAACTTCTGGTGATGTGAGGTCATTGAGTCCAGATCTGATCAGCTGAGCATCAAGCGCATGACTTTATCAGCACATTGAAGAATAAAATATGACATTTTCAGGTCTGCAAGGGTGATCCAAGATAACTGGATGTGGGTGTATATTGAATTAGTTGAATAAAGATATGCTCTCTTTGAATTGCTGAAGCATTTTCTTAAATGTGTCCAAGTTTTAGTGCTATTAACCTTCAAATGACCATACCCACCAGTGGAAATTACACACTTTTATGATATATGAGTCAATATCAATTTTGGTCAAAATTACAGATATGCCACATGGGATTTTTTTAGTTCCGATAATGGGGAAAGTTGTTATCATTTCGAGATATATAGCTATTGCACTGGAAGAAACGACTGAAGTTCGAGCTTAAACATCCAGCACTGATATTTTATGATGCTATGAATGGTGGATGTCTGGAAATTATGTCTCTTCTGTAACAGTATTATCATCTGGTATATCATTTTTCAGAAAAGAGATATTTGAGTACTTTTTGATCCGAATTGAGTATTGACCGGTAATGCATAGATCGAGAAAACATTTACCCTTTGTATAGCTTGTTTTCAATGGGGGCCACAATGGAACACATTTTTCTCAGAAAAATTAAATTTCAACACAACATTAAACTTTATTAAATGAAGATAATTAAATGTCACACACTTTCTAACATAATATTGAATTGGACACTCCTTGTCCACCAAATATTGAACAAAACTGGAATTGAAATATATAACGTTTCATTTATAGATGACAAAATAATATGTGTTACACGAAGGACTTCAGCGCAACACGAAATACACATATTTGCTACGGGGTGGACAATTTCTGATAAATTTCTGTATAAAAGTCATGTCGAAATCCAAAGTTACGAAATATGCTAACAAGATGATAAAACCTGTTATTCATAAATAAAATACAGCGACGAACTACACAATCAAGATATCTGACGTTTGGTATACGATGTAGGAATATGCTTTGTTACAGTAAGGACCACAACGTTACACAACTGACACAGTCATATGCGAAATGTCATTTGTATACATCTAGGTATCATAATCATATACTGGCATCAGTGCAAATTCAATATTATGGCGATTCTCGCGAGAATTTATGTCCCAAATACTTAATGATGTTTTCTGACGCGTATTTCTATATCAATATATGATGTGCGTTACAGTAAAGATTACACGATTGACAAAAAAGGCGCATAGCATATATACAGGCTATAATATAAAACGAGGTTCAATTTGTGGAATTTCTTTTCATAATAAATGCCCAACTGTGTTTTTTACACATTTAGTACACATATGGTATAACGAATATTGTTAACTGAATACCATAGTAAATAAATTGTCGTTACACGATATACATTGGTTATAGTCGGGTGAACACTCTATCCTTTGCTTTATCAGATGAAATAATATGAACGTACACTAACATTCGTTTGTGTTTAAATATAATACAACTATGTGGTGAAGAGATGCCCGCGTACTGGACAATATGTAAGGATAAAGAATATTGTGTGTAGGTTAAACTATTGTGATAGATTCGAGTAACGTACGACATGGATATGCTATGGAGTTATCCGGATACATGTAAATTAGCACACATTGTATATTTGAATCCCTTTCGTATATACCTGTCTCGTTTAGCTTTGTGCTCGGTTGAGATAAATTAAAACAAGTGCATGTCCGTGTTTCATAAATATAAGTACATGTTCCTGGTGTTAGATAAGCTATCCAGATGCACGTTGTTCGAATTCATCATTACAAGCACGATTTCCACCTTCATTATATTCACAGGTCCCCAGAACAAAAATTGACCACAATTGTTCTAGGGACCTGTGATTATATTCACATATACAAAAAAGTATATTAGTGAGGTGAAGTAATGATAACTTTTAAAACAGTTTACTCATCGCCGAGTCTCGGGCCACGCACATTCCCCAACAGCGAAATGTGAATGAGACACCTCGATCAGTTGTGGATCTGGAATAAACGAGATCACTTCATCATAATTATACCAAGAAGTCATTACATTTTTTCGGCCAGCAAAAGCAGTTAGAATATTTAACGCCAACGCGTTTCATGCATTTAACAAGCAATTCACGCTCAGACATTTCTTCTACAATACCAGGGTATATGGATTTCTGATACTCAACCAGTACGTACTTATCCACACCAGGAATCATGCTATCTGCCTTTCCATTCGCACAAAACTCACTCATCGGACCTACCTCTACAACCACGCCTCTACCTTTCTCAGCCTTCATCTCCTCACATATCTCCCCATCTCCAAAAACCTGCACGCCGCATTCATTAACCACGATATACCACCTTGCTCAACCACCGTCTTCTTACATATCTGCTCGCCCCGTATTTCCGCGGCAACCTCTACATGTGAACCTTGGTGCATGCTCGACTCATAATTCTTGCAATAATCATGTTCAACCCAGCTTCCATCAACTATGTCGTCATCAACAACAGTCACATCGACGCGCACACCACTCTGCTCACAACTTTCACTGACCACGCTACCTTGCTCGACCTCCACCTGCTCACATATCTCCTCACCACCCACAACCACTTCCGCTGCAACATCAAACTCAAACGCGCTAATCTCGCTACAAACTGGATCTGCCTCCGCAATCGTGCATATCTCCTCACCCTCAACGACCACATCGCTCGACTCACAACATGCATTAACCACGCTACCACATTCCTCAGCCTCCATCTCCTCACATATCTCCCGACTCCCCACAACCACATCTACCAGCACACCACTCGACTCAGAACATTCATTAACCACGCTACCACCTTGTTCAACCACTATCTCCTCACATGTCTCCTCGCATATCTCCCGATCCCTCACAGCCACATCTACGAGCACACGTCCACTCGACTCACAACATTCATTAACCACGCTACCTCGTTCCTCAACCTCCATCTTCTCACACTCAATCCCCACATCTACCAGCACACCGCTCGACTCACAACATTCATTAACCGCGCTACCACCTTGCTCAACCTCTTCGCGCATCTCTTCGCCCCTTGCAATCCTACTTACATCACATATGCCTTCACCTATGGGGCGCCATCCCTGCAAATATTCGTTTTCGGAGATATCTCCTCGTAATTCGGAGATATCTCCTCGGTTTCGTGGAGATATTTCCTTGGAATTGCAATTCCTAGCAGATATCTGCTTGGAATATGGTCCATTATGGAGATATCTCCTTGGATCCAAGGAGATATCTGCTTGGATTATGGAGATATCTCCTTCGATCCTAGAAGATATCTCATCGCAACTACGAGATATCTGCTTGAAATATTTCCAACGAGATATCTCCTTGAAACCGAGGAGATATCTCCATAATCCAAGCAGATATCTGCTCGGATTATGGAGATATCTCCTTGAAATAGTTTTCAACGAGATATCTCCTTGGACCCAAGGAGATATCTCCATATTCCAAGCAGATATTTCCTTGAAAATATTCCAAGCAGATATCTGCTTGGATTATGGAGATAACTCCTTGGAAAACCGCGGCCATGAAATATTAATGATTTCTCCACAGTAGTCAGTACATATACGTTTTTTTCCATTTTTTCGAAATACATCCAAGCAGATATCTGTTCGGAATATGGAGATATCTCCTTGAAATATTTTCAAGCAGATATATCCATAATGCGAGCAGATATCTGCTTGGATCCAAGGAGATATCTCCTTGAACATATTTCAAGGAGATGTCTCCATAATGCGAGCAGATATCTGCTTGGGTCCAATGAGATATCTCCTTGGATCCAAGCAGATATCTGCTCGCATTATGGAGATATCTCCTCGGTTTCAAGGTGATATCTCCTTGAAAATATTTCCGAGGAGATATCTCCATATTCCAAGCAGATATCTCATTGAAACCGAAGAGATATCTCCATAATGCGAGCAGATATCTGCTTGGATCCAAGGAGATATCTCCGAAAACGAATATTTGCAGGGATGGCGCCCCATATTCACCTCTCACATTACTTGTTCTCTTTACACACCGTTTCACATTCCTCCGAGCCACAATACGCTTTTCGAATTTCTTTGCAACTTGCACAACTACATTCTCGGCAACTTTGTCGCTCTCATCAATCACATATATCTTATTCGGAACTACGTTCTCACAAATAACTTCAACGCAAGGGGCAACTCTTACTGATTCACCCCTATCTTCAACACAAACTTCTGCATCCTGTTCCCCTTTACCACCAGTGCTGTCTCGCTCACCTGGCTTTCAAAACTAGCAGTTTTAAATGCACGACCCTTACCAATAACACTCTCACTGTCACATTCACAGCTAGTATCTCTGAAAGAAATGTTCAGTGGTGTAACCGACTTCAATTGATGAATCCTCATAGTTCCGCTAACTGTTTTCAATGTTCGTGACACAATTCATTTCTATATGGGACAATATGTTGTAACAATTTACAAGAACATGTCCTTCCAATAACACTGGCTGTATTTCTGTAACAACCACTCAAGTTGTGTTCGATCGTGCACACAATTATGAACACACACGACTAATATAACTAACGAAAAGCATTATAATATATATTTACTTCCTACTGTCGTAGTTCGGAAGCCTTCCCTGAAACAAAATATCGACATAACATACACGAACATACTTAACCTATACTTAATAATATCTTTCGTGTAACAATAAAGCCAAAACCTCAACGCTAGAAAACGTAATATTTTTAAAATCAAAGAACTATTGCTAGGTGAATGATAAATAAAGTATTGCTCAATCATTGGCACATCATGTGATATATTTCCCGGCACACTGGAAACTTTGAGGCATCAGGAAACTCAGGCAGATCGTACACATAGCATTGGATGTATTTAATGTAACGGACACATGCTTTCAGAAGAGCGTACATGATATCGTGAAGGAATTGGCACGCGTGATTATTATAACTTAGCGAACTCATTATAATACATTTTACCCCATGGCCATATTGTTTAAAAGACGTCCCCCTAACGCCTAATCAACTCCCAACGTATCAATATCCTTACTATAACATACATATATCCCTCGTGTAACACTAATTTCCCAAATTTAACACTAGAAAGGTTACTATTATCCAAACCAGAAAAATAGTTCGAGTTGAAAGACAAACATAACCAATTAAATATTATGTATATCGTGTGATATATTTCCGCGGCAAAGAAAAGAGAAAAATTATTAAATGCCACAGGCATGTCCTCTGGATAACAATTGTTGTATTTACTGTAACAGCCACTCGATTTGAGTTAGATCGTACACCGAATCATGTTGCAACCGAAGGAATAACTAATAAAAAGTAACAGTCTCGTTATAATTGATGTTTTCTCCCGGCTATCATGGTTTCATAACAATCACATGAAATGAAAAATCGACTTACCACATAAGAACATCTTTAATGTAACATAAACATATCTTTCATGTAACGAAAATTCAAAACATCGACGCACGAAAATGATAATATTTTTCAAATCAAACACATTTTGTAATCTGAAAGAAGAACAAGACCCCAGTTACACCCTCTAGATATTTCAGCTTGGTGTTGCATGTGTTCACGCGCAAACAGCCTCTGTAAACAGCATCCTTCCCCTTTCGTTACAGTATTGGTCTCTCCTGTAACGTTTTGGCTTGTTACAACAGAGAACGTTACAGTAGAGATGTACAGACCATTCTGGTCACGGCATTCAGTGAGTTCTCCCTCCAGTATGGCGAAAATAGGGAAGTATAAAATACACCACAGTGGCTTCCGAAACATTTATTTGAAACATAATTATACATATGTTATAGCGAACAAACATGCGTTATTTAAAAGACGACTTTGAAAAGTACGCGAGGGGGTCAACATACCTATTATATAATTGTGTTATCGCAAGTTGTTTTTTGATTCAGACGACATGCGTTTCTGATATTGTGACATACACAGCGTCACGGAGCACAAAATACGGAGATTATAAATATCAGGGATACGTCATTATGTCAAGTAAATAGCACTTCGTTACATGAGAGACAAAATGCTGAGGTACAAAGTTTCTGAGCAATTTTCACTTAGTTAAGTTCAATCTTGGGTGGTGTATATGTGACAGTAGTTCATATCAAGAACTAAACTAATGATATGCCAGAGGATTTTCTCGGTGGCATGTAGTTAATATATCGAAATTTCGATTTTAGCCTGTAAAATTTTCCTGGGGACAGGCCATTTTGGTCAAATCTGGCCATTAATGAGCCCATTACATACATATATACCCGAACATCACGCTTATTTGTGTGTGGATGTTATGACAGTGATGGAGATGCACACTAGTAACAATAGTTGGGATCCACACGTTGTATTGTGCACTCATCATCCACCGAGGACATCAATTTTGACCAAAATTGATATTGACTCATATATCTGTATATCACTGGCTATAAAATCCAAAATACTTGTCAAATTAGGTTCTTATAACAATTGATATATGTGTCGTTGACATGCCCATGTTATGGGTCATTTGCATTATCATGTGACTATTACCACCTTGAATTTTTTTGAAAATACCTTGAAAAGTTGTCATTTTTTATGAAAAATCTTACTATTTTTTTGGCTGATGTAAGTGAAAGAAGGCATCAGCAGCAAGAATAGCCACATCAAGCATGAGATATTCATTGGACTGAAAGACCAGGCTCTGTAAAATGCATTAAAATGCTTTAAAGTGACTCCCAGGAATCAAAAATGATAAAAAGCTATTTTTTGCCTTTAGGTTACACTGGTGTAAATGTTTTCCATAGGCCTCAGTGCTAACGTTTTAGCGTATAGTGTTGGCAATATAAATGTTGGGTCCAAAATTTTCTTTAAATCTGAAAAATTTACATTTTGGGAAACTTTTTACACAAAAAAATCATGTCTGTCTAGCAGGGAATTCGCCTTTAAATCTTATGTTTTCGTAACTAGTGTCAGAACCGCATGAAAAAATACAGTCATATTTTAGACCACACCAAAAAATTCAAACTTCACTACAAAGGGGTAATTCCTGTGCCAATGGTTATTTTACCTATGGGAAATCATAGGGAAGAGGTGTGATGATTTTTTTCTGTGAAAAGCACACAAGGCTATTGACCAATCAGGGCCCAGTGTCTATTTTATTCTCTCCTATATATTCCTCCCGCATCCGCTAGATGTCACTCGGAACCTTATTTACACCAGTGTAACCTAAAGCGATAGCCCGCTTTTTCGCGGAATAATTGTAACTCCCTACATTTCTTCAGAATTGCCCATCAATGGAAAAAATGTGTTCAAAAACAATATCACTACTGTGGTTCTTTATTTATCACACACAATTTAACCCCACCCCCTTTAACAAATTATTCATCAAAAAAGCACAATTTTCCACCACCAGTCATGTTCAGGCCCCATTTTCACTCAGTTTTAGGGGTCTGGTATTGCAAACTTGGATCAGATATGGAAGACTGTTCAATATTCTTTCCATGAGAGAACTTCTGGTGATGTGAGGTCATTGAGTCCAGATCTGATCAGCTGAGCATCAAGCGCATGACTTTATCAGCACATTGAAGAATAAAATATGACATTTTCAGGTCTGCAAGGGTGATCCAAGATAACTGGATGTGGGTGTATATTGAATTAGTTGAATAAAGATATGCTCTCTTTGAATTGCTGAAGCATTTTCTTAAATGTGTCCAAGTTTTAGTGCTATTAACCTTCAAATGACCATACCCACCAGTGGAAATTACACACTTTTATGATATATATCTGTATATCACTGGCTATAAAATCCAAAATACTTGTCAAATTAGGTTCTTATAACAATTGATATATGTGTCGTTGACATGCCCATGTTATGGGTCATTTGCATTATCATGTGACTATTACCACCTTGAATTTTTTTGAAAATACCTTGAAAAGTTGTCATTTTTTATGAAAAATCTTACTATTTTTTTGGCTGATGTAAGTGAAAGAAGGCATCAGCAGCAAGAATAGCCACATCAAGCATGAGATATTCATTGGACTGAAAGACCAGGCTCTGTAAAATGCATTAAAATGCTTTAAAGTGACTCCCAGGAATCAAAAATGATAAAAAGCTATTTTTTGCCTTTAAGCGATAGCCCGCTTTTTCGCGGAATAATTGTAACTCCCTACATTTCTTCAGAATTGCCCATCAATGGAAAAAATGTGTTCAAAAACAATATCACTTCTGTGGTTCTTTATTTATCACACACAATTTAACCCCACCCCCTTTAACAAATTATTCATCAAAAAAGCACAATTTTCCACCACCAGTCATGTTCAGGCCCCATTTTCACTCAGTTTTAGGGGTCTGGTATTGCAAACTTGGATCAGCTATGGAAGACTGTTCAATATTCTTTCCATGAGAGAACTTCTGGTGATGTGAGGTCATTGAGTCCAGATCTGATCAGCTGAGCATCAAGCGCATGACTTTATTAGCACATTGAAGAATAAAATATGACATTTTCAGGTCTGCAAGGGTGATCCAAGATAACTGGATGTGGGTGTATATTGAATTAGTTGAATAAAGATATGCTCTCTTTGAATCGCTGAAGCATTTTCTTAAATGTGTCCAAGTTTTAGTGCTATTAACCTTCAAATGACCATACCCACCAGTGAAAATTACACACTTTTATGATATATATCTGTATATCACTGGCTATAAAATCCAAAATACTTGTCAAATTAGGTTCTTATAACAATTGATATATGTGTCGTTGACATGCCCATGTTATGGGTCATTTGCATTATCATGTGACTATTACCACCTTGAATATTTTTGAAAATACCTTGAAAAGTTGTCATTTTTTATGAAAAATCTTACTATTTTTTTGGCTGATGTAAGTGAAAGAAGGCATCAGCAGCAAGAATAGCCACATCAAGCATGAGATATTCATTGGACTGAAAGACCAGGCTCTGTAAAATGCATTAAAATGCTTTAAAGTGACTCCCAGGAATCAAAAATGATAAAAAGCTATTTTTTGCCTAAAGCGATAGCCCGCTTTTTCGCGGAATAATTGTAACTCCCTACATTTCTTCAGAATTGCCCATCAATGGAAAAAATGTGTTCAAAAACAATATCACTTCTGTGGTTCTTTATTTATCACACACAATTTAACCCCACCCCCTTTAACAAATTATTCATCAAAAAAGCACAATTTTCCACCACCAGTCATGTTCAGGCCCCATTTTCACTCAGTTTTAGGGGTCTGGTATTGCAAACTTGGATCAGCTATGGAAGACTGTTCAATATTCTTTCCATGAGAGAACTTCTGGTGATGTGAGGTCATTGAGTCCAGATCTGATCAGCTGAGCATCAAGCGCATGACTTTATCAGCACATTGAAGAATAAAATATGACATTTTCAGGTCTGCAAGGGTGATCCAAGATAACTGGATGTGGGTGTATATTGAATTAGTTGAATAAAGATATGCTCTCTTTGAATTGCTGAAGCATTTTCTTAAATGTGTCCAAGTTTTAGTGCTATTAACCTTCAAATGACCATACCCACCAGTGGAAATTACACACTTTTATGATATATATCTGTATATCACTGGCTATAAAATCCAAAATACTTGTCAAATTAGGTTCTTATAACAATTGATATATGTGTCGTTGACATGCCCGTGTTATGGGTCATTTGCATTATCATGTAACTATTACCACCTTGAATTTTTTTGAAAATACCTTGAAAAGTTGTCATTTTTTATGAAAAATCTTACTATTTTTTTGGCTGATGTAAGTGAAAGAAGGCATCAGCAGCAAGAATAGCCACATCAAGCATGAAATATTCATTGGACTGAAAGACCAGGCTCTGTAAAATGCATTAAAATGCTTTAAAGTGACTCCCAGGAATCAAAAATGATAAAAAGCTATTTTTTGCCTTTAGGTTACACTGGTGTAAATGTTTTCCATAGGCCTCAGTGCTAACGTTTTAGCGTATAGTGTTGGCAATATAAATGTTGGGTCCAAAATTTTCTTTAAATCTGAAAAATTTACATTTTGGGAAACTTTTTACACAAAAAAATCATGTCTGTCTAGCAGGGAATTCGCCTTTAAATCTTATGTTTTCGTAACTAGTGTCAGAACCGCATAAAAAAATACAGTCATATTTTAGACCACACCAAAAAATTCAAACTTCACTACAAAGGGTTAATTCCTGTGCCAATGGTTATTTTACCTATGGGAAATAATAGGGAAGAGGTGTGATGATTTTTTTCTGTGAAAAGCACACAAGGCTATTGACCAATCAGGGCCCAGTGTCTATTTTATTCTCTCCTATATATTCCTCCCGCATCCGCTAGATGTCACTCGGAACCTTATTTACACCAGTGTAACCTAAAGCGATAGCCCGCTTTTTCGCGGAATAATTGTAACTCCCTACATTTCTTCAGAATTGCCCATCAATGGAAAAAATGTGTTCAAAAACAATATCACTTCTGTGGTTCTTTATTTATCACACACAATTTAACCCCACCCCCTTTAACAAATTATTCATCAAAAAAGCACAATTTTCCACCACCAGTCATGTTCAGGCCCCATTTTCACTCAGTTTTAGGGGTCTGGTATTGCAAACTTGGATCAGCTATGGAAGACTGTTCAATATTCTTTCCATGAGAGAACTTCTGGTGATGTGAGGTCATTGAGTCCAGATCTGATCAGCTGAGCATCAAGCGCATGACTTTATCAGCACATTGAAGAATAAAATATGACATTTTCAGGTCTGCAAGGGTGATCCAAGATAACTGGATGTGGGTGTATATTGAATTAGTTGAATAAAGATATGCTCTCTTTGAATTGCTGAAGCATTTTCTTAAATGTGTCCAAGTTTTAGTGCTATTAACCTTCAAATGACCATACCCACCAGTGGAAATTACACACTTTTATGATATATATCTGTATATCACTGGCTATAAAATCCAAAATACTTGTCAAATTAGGTTCTTATAACAATTGATATATGTGTCGTTGACATGCCCATGTTATGGGTCATTTGCATTATCATGTGACTATTACCACCTTGAATTTTTTTGAAAATACCTTGAAAAGTTGTCATTTTTTATGAAAAATCTTACTATTTTTTTGGCTGATGTAAGTGAAAGAAGGCATCAGCAGCAAGAATAGCCACATCAAGCATGAGATATTCATTGGACTGAAAGACCAGGCTCTGTAAAATGCATTAAAATGCTTTAAAGTGACTCCCAGGAATCAAAAATGATAAAAAGCTATTTTTTGCCTTTAAGCGATAGCCCGCTTTTTCGCGAAATAATTGTAACTCCCTACATTTCTTCAGAATTGCCCATCAATGGAAAAAATGTGTTCAAAAACAATACCACTTCTGTGGTTCTTTATTTATCACACACAATTTAACCCCACCCCCTTTAACAAATTATTCATCAAAAAAGCACAATTTTCCACCACCAGTCATGTTCAGGCCCCATTTTCACTCAGTTTTAGGGGTCTGGTATTGCAAACTTGGATCAGCTATGGAAGACTGTTCAATATTCTTTCCATGAGAGAACTTCTGGTGATGTGAGGTCATTGAGTCCAGATCTGATCAGCTGAGCATCAAGCGCATGACTTTATTAGCACATTGAAGAATAAAATATGACATTTTCAGGTCTGCAAGGGTGATCCAAGATAACTGGATGTGGGTGTATATTGAATTAGTTGAATAAAGATATGCTCTCTTTGAATCGCTGAAGCATTTTCTTAAATGTGTCCAAGTTTTAGTGCTATTAACCTTCAAATGACCATACCCACCAGTGGAAATTACACACTTTTATGATATATATCTGTATATCACTGGCTATAAAATCCAAAATACTTGTCAAATTAGGTTCTTATAACAATTGATATATGTGTCGTTGACATGCCCGTGTTATGGGTCATTTGCATTATCATGTGACTATTACCACCTTGAATTGTTTTGAAAATACCTTGAAAAGTTGTCATTTTTTATGAAAAATCTTACTATTTTTTTGGCTGATGTAAGTGAAAGAAGGCATCAGCAGCAAGAATAGCCACATCAAGCATGAGATATTCATTGGACTGAAAGACCAGGCTCTGTAAAATGCATTAAAATGCTTTAAAGTGACTCCCAGGAATCAAAAATGATAAAAAGCTATTTTTTGCCTAAAGCGATAGCCCGCTTTTTCGCGGAATAATTGTAACTCCCTACATTTCTTCAGAATTGCCCATCAATGGAAAAAATGTGTTCAAAAACAATATCACTTCTGTGGTTCTTTATTTATCACACACAATTTAACCCCACCCCCTTTAACAAATTATTCATCAAAAAAGCACAATTTTCCACCACCAGTCATGTTCAGGCCCCATTTTCACTCAGTTTTAGGGGTCTGGTATTGCAAACTTGGATCAGCTATGGAAGACTGTTCAATATTCTTTCCATGAGAGAACTTCTGGTGATGTGAGGTCATTGAGTCCAGATCTGATCAGCTGAGCATCAAGCGCATGACTTTATCAGCACATTGAAGAATAAAATATGACATTTTCAGGTCTGCAAGGGTGATCCAAGATAACTGGATGTGGGTGTATATTGAATTAGTTGAATAAAGATATGCTCTCTTTGAATTGCTGAAGCATTTTCTTAAATGTGTCCAAGTTTTAGTGCTATTAACCTTCAAATGACCATACCCACCAGTGGAAATTACACACTTTTATGATATATATCTGTATATCACTGGCTATAAAATCCAAAATACTTGTCAAATTAGGTTCTTATAACAATTGATATATGTGTCGTTGACATGCCCGTGTTACGGGTCATTTGCATTATCATGTGACTATTACCACCTTGAATTTTTTTGAAAATACCTTGAAAAGTTGTCATTTTTTATGAAAAATCTTACTATTTTTTTGGCTGATGTAAGTGAAAGAAGGCATCAGCAGCAAGAATAGCCACATCAAGCATGAGATATTCATTGGACTGAAAGACCAGGCTCTGTAAAATGCATTAAAATGCTTTAAAGTGACTCCCAGGAATCAAAAATGATAAAAAGCTATTTTTTGCCTTTAGGTTACACTGGTGTAAATGTTTTCCATAGGCCTCAGTGCTAACGTTTTAGCGTATAGTGTTGGCAATATAAATGTTGGGTCCAAAATTTTCTTTAAATCTGAAAAATTTACATTTTGGGAAACTTTTTACACAAAAAAATCATGTCTGTCTAGCAGGGAATTCGCCTTTAAATCTTATGTTTTCGTAACTAGTGTCAGAACCGCATAAAAAAATACAGTCATATTTTAGACCACACCAAAAAATTCAAACTTCACTACAAAGGGGTAATTCCTGTGCCAATGGTTATTTTACCTATGGGAAATCATAGGGAAGAGGTGTGATGATTTTTTTCTGTGAAAAGCACACAAGGCTATTGACCAATCAGGGCCCAGTGTCTATTTTATTCTCTCCTATATATTCCTCCCGCATCCGCTAGATGTCACTCGGAACCTTATTTACACCAGTGTAACCTAAAGCGATAGCCCGCTTTTTCGCGGAATAATTGTAACTCCCTACATTTCTTCAGAATTGCCCATCAATGGAAAAAATGTGTTCAAAAACAATATCACTACTGTGGTTCTTTATTTATCACACACAATTTAACCCCACCCCCTTTAACAAATTATTCATCAAAAAAGCACAATTTTCCACCACCAGTCATGTTCAGGCCCCATTTTCACTCAGTTTTAGGGGTCTGGTATTGCAAACTTGGATCAGATATGGAAGACTGTTCAATATTCTTTCCATGAGAGAACTTCTGGTGATGTGAGGTCATTGAGTCCAGATCTGATCAGCTGAGCATCAAGCGCATGACTTTATCAGCACATTGAAGAATAAAATATGACATTTTCAGGTCTGCAAGGGTGATCCAAGATAACTGGATGTGGGTGTATATTGAATTAGTTGAATAAAGATATGCTCTCTTTGAATTGCTGAAGCATTTTCTTAAATGTGTCCAAGTTTTAGTGCTATTAACCTTCAAATGACCATACCCACCAGTGGAAATTACACACTTTTATGATATATATCTGTATATCACTGGCTATAAAATCCAAAATACTTGTCAAATTAGGTTCTTATAACAATTGATATATGTGTCGTTGACATGCCCATGTTATGGGTCATTTGAATTATCATGTGACTATTACCACCTTGAATTTTTTTGAAAATACCTTGAAAAGTTGTCATTTTTTATGAAAAATCTTACTATTTTTTTGGCTGATGTAAGTGAAAGAAGGCATCAGCAGCAAGAATAGCCACATCAAGCATGAGATATTCATTGGACTGAAAGACCAGGCTCTGTAAAATGCATTAAAATGCTTTAAAGTGACTCCCAGGAATCAAAAATGATAAAAAGCTATTTTTTGCCTAAAGCGATAGCCCGCTTTTTCGCGGAATAATTGTAACTCCCTACATTTCTTCAGAATTGCCCATCAATGGAAAAAATGTGTTCAAAAACAATATCACTTCTGTGGTTCTTTATTTATCACACACAATTTAACCCCACCCCCTTTAACAAATTATTCATCAAAAAAGCACAATTTTCCACCACCAGTCATGTTCAGGCCCCATTTTCACTCAGTTTTAGGGGTCTGGTATTGCAAACTTGGATCAGCTATGGAAGACTGTTCAATATTCTTTCCATGAGAGAACTTCTGGTGATGTGAGGTCATTGAGTCCAGATCTGATCAGCTGAGCATCAAGCGCATGACTTTATCAGCACATTGAAGAATAAAATATGACATTTTCAGGTCTGCAAGGGTGATCCAAGATAACTGGATGTGGGTGTATATTGAATTAGTTGAATAAAGATATGCTCTCTTTGAATTGCTGAAGCATTTTCTTAAATGTGTCCAAGTTTTAGTGCTATTAACCTTCAAATGACCATACCCACCAGTGGAAATTACACACTTTCATTTCATACTTTCATGTCATTAATATTACATATGGAATTCTACTCTAGCCCAATCTTAACTCGCCGCTCGGTGAAGCAAAGCGAAACGCCCAATCAAAAACCACGTGACTCCAGCGTCCTACTTCGCTCAGCTGTAACTAATCCCTCCACTTTCTTTCTGGCGTAGCTTGTATCAGCACGCTCGGTGTTTTTTGCTTGCTAATTTACTTTACATTAAAATGACTGAAGCGGGAGTCCGCGATTCGATTTCGGAGTCCGACACATGTCGGGATACTCCTAGACGAAAACGAAAAACTCAGTATGATTTACTGGAGAACCGATGTGATGCTATGCAATCGGATATGAACACAAAGTTCACTACCATGTCCAGCTCTATAGACCAAATCAAGACTTTGTTAGAAAGTCAAGTCAGAACTGGGCACCGAAATGACAATGTGGGTCAATCTAGTGTGTCACCTTCTCCATTACCCCGACGTGTGAGGTCGAGGGTAGGGGATAGAGACTCGGACTCGGACATTATGAGCATCCACGCGAGGGATGTAGACTCATATTTGTCGGATCAGGAGTCCAACGATGGGGTGGAGAACGAGAAAGTTAACGACATTACTCTGAGCAAAAGTTTGGCGGAATTGTTTGGAGAGCAAAGTTTCCGCGTCAAAGATAACAACCAAAAGGACGGGTTGGCGATTGACAAAGCGCAACGTTCTTTATTGGAGTCCAGTTATAGGTCTGGTTCACCCAAATTTATGTCTGCTTTCGCGGAAGAGACATTTGATCGTTTTCCTGTTGATGCCGAGACAGAGAATTTCCTCACCGTTCCAACTTTGGATCCGTTGGTAGGGGAGGCCATTGCCAAGAAGTATGGCACTAAAGGGGGGTCAAAGGGACATTCCAGTTCCAAGGCCACATCGCTGCATTCCCAGCCGTGCAAAATGATCGAACAAGCAGCATACCGCGGACAACAAGCGGCTCGAATGGGTATAATTACTCATCTCTATTCGCAACAAGCTTTGGCGAAGTTGTTAACTTGCTTGGAAACAGATGATGTGGATAAGGAAGAAGCTATTGCTAACATCCGCACTGTTTTTGACATTTCGTCCAAGAGTTTGGATCAAGCAGGCAGAACCGGTGCGTTTCTGCATAAGATACGCCGTATGTGTGCGTTGAGTGATACCGGTTGGTGGGAGTCGGACGTTACGGGGGATATGGAAAATCTCCCTTTCACTTCAGAGGGAGTTTTTGGTGAGGGTCTGGAGCCCCTGTTGAAGGCTCGTAGAGAACGACGCAAACAGGTTCAAGAGCTTCTACCTGAATGTTCCAAGCCTTATATTGATAAGCGTAAAAGGAAGGACAACTCTTCTTCCGCGGAACGACCGGAAGCGAAGAAATTTGTCAACAAACAATTTGACCGACCACGTGCTTCCGAGAGTCGGCCGAGTGCATCTGCCAGCTATGATCGCGGTTTTCAGCGCGATTCCTTTCGAATTCCCAAAACGACAGGATACGATAACAGGAACGGGAATTCCACCCGTGGTCGCGGTCGAGCCAGAGGAGGCAGATACGGATCACAATGACTATCTTGTAAGTATCGTCCATCCTTTAACAAACGTGCCTGTGGGAGGTCGGTTGTCACATTTTTCGAAATTCTGGCATCAAGTGACAACCGATCAATGGGTGTTGAGAACAATAACGGAAGGTTTTCTGTTCGACTTCCACACTCATCCAGAATTTATGGGGGTCAAAGAGACCAAGGTTCCTCCCCATCAAATAAATTTGATTCAACAGGAGATAGAAAATCTTCTGATCAAAAATGTCATAGAAAGGGTTCCACACCATATGGTTCTCGACGGTTTTTACAGCACTCTTTTTCTTGTGCCAAAGAAAAACGGGAAATGGAGGCCGGTTCTGAATGTCAAACCACTAAATCAGTTTATTGTGAAAAAGCACTTCAAAATGGACACTGTTCAGTCAGTTCTTCAGCTTCTCCTCATAGGAGATCAGGCTTTCACGCTGGACCTATGCGACGCATATTTCCATGTGAAAATCGAAGAACACAATCGAAAATATCTGAGGTTTCAATTTCAAAAGAAAACTTATCAGTTTCGAGCCCTATGTTTTGGTCCAACAATGTCGCCTCGTGTGTTCACAAGAATCACCTCCGTGGTCGCAGCTTACCTGCGTATGAGGGGTATACGTCTGATTTCATTCTTGGACGATTGGTTGGTGGTGAATTCCAACCGGACTCAATTGATCACAGATCGCAGACTCGTTCTCAATATTTTGACAAGTCTAGGGTTTCTGATCAACGTAAAAAAAATCACAACTGATGATCAGCCAACAGTTCAATTACCTGGGCTGCCGGTTCAATCTCATGCAAGGCATGGTTTATCCTTCGGAGGAACGAGTGTTATCTCTGAAGAAAATCACATTCAGTCTAATGAAAGGACCAAACAGTGCCCGGCAGTACTTGGTACTGTTAGGGATAATTGCGTCACTCTTAGATCTCATTCCCAATGCTCGATTTTTCATGCGACCGATTCAGTGGCATCTGAAAAAGTATTGGTCTCCATTACGAATGGAGTTAACCCACAGCATTCCTTTGACTGTGGATCTCATAAGTCACTTAACATGGTGGTTACAGGATCGGAACATTTTGAGAGGCCGATCTCTCACACCATCCTCGACCGAAATCACAATCACCACGGACGCAGCCAAGACACATGGTTGGGGCGGGGTGATGAACAATTCGGTGGTACAGGGACTTTGGACCCCTATGGAACGGTTAGCACACATAAATTGTCTGGAACTAGAAGCTGTCCTCCGGACAGTGTCTCATTTTCTATTGGAAATCAGAGGGCGCAATGTGTTGATACAGACAGACAACACAACAGTCAGTCATTATATAAACAAACAAGGGGGCACAAGGTCTCCAAATCTGTGGAAATTGACACAGAAATTATGGATGTTAGCGATCAAGAACAATATAGTGTTGAAAGCAATCCATATTCGAGGGCGGAACAATGTGTTGGCGGACTTTCTGAGTCGACACAAGTTAGATCAGAACGAATGGTGTCTCAATCGCGAGTTAGTACACCAATTATTCAACCGGTGGGGTCGACCGGAATTAGATCTGTTTGCAACAGCTCAAAATACTCAGACCGAGAGTTTTTGTGCTTGGACGTACCAACGACAAGCCAAATTCCGGGATGCATTATCAATACCTTGGACCAACATGTATGCGTATGCATTTCCACCATTTCCTCTCTTAACGAGGGTGTTATCTCACATGATACAGTTTCATTGCACCACACTTTTGATCGCACCATGTTGGCCTCGGAGGTGTTGGTATCCTCGATTGCTTCAATTACTCGTGGCGCCTCCAGTGTTGTTGCCTCTGTGTCCGAAATTTCTGACACAGGAGCAGGAAATGATAGTGCACTCGAGTCCAGAACATCTGAACTTGATGGGCTGGCTTCTGTCGACCGACAGTATGAAACAGCAGGCATTTCGACGGGGGCTCGAAGATTGTTATCTTCCTCCCGCAGGCCAGGTACCAGAAAAGACTATGATTGTAAGTTTGGACAATTCAGTCGCTGGTGTCATCGAGAACAAATTGATCCCTATACAGCTTCTCTAACAGTATGTTTAAATTTTTTGTCTTCCTTATTTGACAAAGGATTAGCTTACTCAACTATTACTGGGTATCGATCTATGATGTCAGCAATTTTACCGACTATTGAAGGACATCCCATAGGTCAACATCCTAGGGTCATCAGAATGTTGAAAGGTGTTTTTAACGAACGACCTCCAATTCGACATTTATTACCATCATGGGATCTTTCTATCATTTTAGAATGCCTACAGGTGCCGCCTTTCGAACCAATGGAGGATGTTTCATTAAGGCTGATGACTTTAAAGACTGTTATGTTGGTGGCTGTTACTTCCTTTAGACGTTGTAGTGACCTACAGGCGCTGAATATTGGAGAAGGCTATATAAACATTCAACCTCAAGGTATTCTGTTTAGAAGGGTTGGTTTGTCTAAACAGGATCGTCCAAATCACATAACGCAGTCGATTTTTATTCCTAGTTTTCCACAATGTGAAAAGCTGGACCCTAAGAGGGCATTGATTCTGTATCTTAATCGTACAGTTGGGTTCCGTAGCGAAGCTACTACAGTGAATAATTATCGCAATTTGTTTTTGGCTTTGAATAAACCTCATCACCCAGTGACGAGTCAGACAATTTCTCGTTGGTTGGTGGATTGTATAAAACTATGTTATCATGAAAAGCAGCAAGTTTTAGATCATGTTACTGGTCATTCAACGAGAAGTGTGGCACCATCTTGGGCCCTTTTTAATGGCGCATCTGTGCAACAGGTTCTTGAAACGGCTGATTGGTCACAAGAATCCACTTTTGTTAAACATTATTTGAAAATTGTTCATCCTGAGGTTTTGTCTACCAGACAATCTAATGTTGGGCCTGAAGGGCTATAGTTTGGGAGTGGAACCTCCTTTCTGGCGAGTTGCCAAATTGATTTTTATTATGTATATAATTGTAATACATGTTTTTTCTGTGTATATATAGGAAGTGTTTTGATATGTATACATTTGGGAAATACTTTGTGAGGGAAGAATGATGATTAATGGGAAGAAAAGAACAAGTTGTGAGTAAGATAGTTTATTGTTCTCTTATATCCCACCTCCTTTATAGATTTACTGTTGGAATCGGTAATATTCCATATGTAATATTAATGTTATTCCATATGTAATATTAATGACATGAAAGTATGAAATGAAAATGAGAAATTTATTTCTCAAATTTAAGTTTTATGAATACTTGTAATGTCATTAATATTACCAACCCTCCCAGCCTCCCCTTGAGGAGCAATAAACTTTCTTGGATTATAAAGGCCAGAAGAAAGTGGAGGGATTAGTTACAGCTGAGCGAAGTAGGACGCTGGAGTCACGTGGTTTTTGATTGGGCGTTTCGCTTTGCTTCACCGAGCGGCGAGTTAAGATTGGGCTAGAGTAGAATTCCATATGTAATATTAATTACATTACAAGTATTCATAAAACTGAAATTTGAGAAATAAATTTCTCATTTTTATGATATATATCTGTATATCACTGGCTATAAAATCCAAAATACTTGTCAAATTAGGTTCTTATAACAATTGATATATGTGTCGTTGACATGCCCACGTTATGGGTCATTTGCATTATCATGTGACTATTACCACCTTGAATTTTTTTGAAAATACCTTGAAAAGTTGTCATTTTTTATGAAAAATCTTACTATTTTTTTGGCTGATGTAAGTGAAAGAAGGCATCAGCAGCAAGAATAGCCACATCAAGCATGAGATATTCATTGGACTGAAAGACCAGGCTCTGTAAAATGCATTAAAATGCTTTAAAGTGACTCCCAGGAATCAAAAATGATAAAAAGCTATTTTTTGCCTTTAGGTTACACTGGTGTAAATGTTTTCCATAGGCCTCAGTGCTAACGTTTTAGCGTATAGTGTTGGCAATATAAATGTTGGGTCCAAAATTTTCTTTAAATCTGAAAAATTTACATTTTGGGAAACTTTTTACACAAAAAAATCATGTCTGTCTAGCAGGGAATTCGCCTTTAAATCTTATGTTTGCGTAACTAGTGTCAGAACCGCATAAAAAAATACAGTCATATTTTAGACCACACCAAAAAATTCAAACTTCACTACAAAGGGTTAATTCCTGTGCCAATGGTTATTTTACCTATGGGAAATCATAGGGAAGAGGTGTGATGATTTTTTTCTGTGAAAAGCACACAAGGCTATTGACCAATCAGGGCCCAGTGTCTATTTTATTCTCTCCTATATATTCCTCCCGCATCCGCTAGATGTCACTCGGAACCTTATTTACACCAGTGTAACCTAAAGCGATAGCCCGCTTTTTCGCGGAATAATTGTAACTCCCTACATTTCTTCAGAATTGCCCATCAATGGAAAAAATGTGTTCAAAAACAATATCACTTCTGTGGTTCTTTATTTATCACACACAATTTAACCCCACCCCCTTTAACAAATTATTCATCAAAAAAGCACAATTTTCCACCACCAGTCATGTTCAGGCCCCATTTTCACTCAGTTTTAGGGGTCTGGTATTGCAAACTTGGATCAGCTATGGAAGACTGTTCAATATTCTTTCCATGAGAGAACTTCTGGTGATGTGAGGTCATTGAGTCCAGATCTGATCAGCTGAGCATCAAGCGCATGACTTTATCAGCACATTGAAGAATAAAATATGACATTTTCAGGTCTGCAAGGGTGATCCAAGATAACTGGATGTGGGTGTATATTGAATTAGTTGAATAAAGATATGCTCTCTTTGAATTGCAGAAGCATTTTCTTAAATGTGTCCAAGTTTTAGTGCTATTAACCTTCAAATGACCATACCCACCAGTGGAAATTACACACTTTTATGATATATATCTGTATAGCACTGGCTATAAAATCCAAAATACTTGTCAAATTAGGTTCTTATAACAATTGATATATGTGTCGTTGACATGCCCATGTTATGGGTCATTTGCATTTCATGTGACTATTACCACCTTGAATTTTTTTGAAAATACCTTGAAAAGTTGTCATTTTTTATGAAAAATCTTACTATTTTTTTGGCTGATGTAAGTGAAAGAAGGCATCAGCAGCAAGAATAGCCACATCAAGCATGAGATATTCATTGGACTGAAAGACCAGGCTCTGTAAAATGCATTAAAATGCTTTAAAGTGACTCCCAGGAATCAAAAATGATAAAAAGCTATTTTTTGCCTAAAGCGATAGCCCGCTTTTTCGCGGAATAATTGTAACTCCCTACATTTCTTCAGAATTGCCCATCAATGGAAAAAATGTGTTCAAAAACAATATCACTTCTGTGGTTCTTTATTTATCACACACAATTTAACCCCACCCCCTTTAACAAATTATTCATCAAAAAAGCACAATTTTCCACCACCAGTCATGTTCAGGCCCCATTTTCACTCAGTTTTAGGGGTCTGGTATTGCAAACTTGGATCAGCTATGGAAGACTGTTCAATATTCTTTCCATGAGAGAACTTCTGGTGATGTGAGGTCATTGAGTCCAGATCTGATCAGCTGAGCATCAAGCGCATGACTTTATCAGCACATTGAAGAATAAAATATGACATTTTCAGGTCTGCAAGGGTGATCCAAGATAACTGGATGTGGGTGTATATTGAATTAGTTGAATAAAGATATGCTCTCTTTGAATTGCTGAAGCATTTTCTTAAATGTGTCCAAGTTTTAGTGCTATTAACCTTCAAATGACCATACCCACCAGTGGAAATTACACACTTTCATTTCATACTTTCATGTCATTAATATTACATATGGAATTCTACTCTAGCCCAATCTTAACTCGCCGCTCGGTGAAGCAAAGCGAAACGCCCAATCAAAAACCACGTGACTCCAGCGTCCTACTTCGCTCAGCTGTAACTAATCCCTCCACTTTCTTTCTGGCGTAGCTTGTATCAGCACGCTCGGTGTTTTTTGCTTGCTAATTTACTTTACATTAAAATGACTGAAGCGGGAGTCCGCGATTCGATTTCGGAGTCCGACACATGTCGGGATACTCCTAGACGAAAACGAAAAACTCAGTATGATTTACTGGAGAACCGATGTGATGCTATGCAATCGGATATGAACACAAAGTTCACTACCATGTCCAGCTCTATAGACCAAATCAAGACTTTGTTAGAAAGTCAAGTCAGAACTGGGCACCGAAATGACAATGTGGGTCAATCTAGTGTGTCACCTTCTCCATTACCCCGACGTGTGAGGTCGAGGGTAGGGGATAGAGACTCGGACTCGGACATTATGAGCATCCACGCGAGGGATGTAGACTCATATTTGTCGGATCAGGAGTCCAACGATGGGGTGGAGAACGAGAAAGTTAACGACATTACTCTGAGCAAAAGTTTGGCGGAATTGTTTGGAGAGCAAAGTTTCCGCGTCAAAGATAACAACCAAAAGGACGGGTTGGCGATTGACAAAGCGCAACGTTCTTTATTGGAGTCCAGTTATAGGTCTGGTTCACCCAAATTTATGTCTGCTTTCGCGGAAGAGACATTTGATCGTTTTCCTGTTGATGCCGAGACAGAGAATTTCCTCACCGTTCCAACTTTGGATCCGTTGGTAGGGGAGGCCATTGCCAAGAAGTATGGCACTAAAGGGGGGTCAAAGGGACATTCCAGTTCCAAGGCCACATCGCTGCATTCCCAGCCGTGCAAAATGATCGAACAAGCAGCATACCGCGGACAACAAGCGGCTCGAATGGGTATAATTACTCATCTCTATTCGCAACAAGCTTTGGCGAAGTTGTTAACTTGCTTGGAAACAGATGATGTGGATAAGGAAGAAGCTATTGCTAACATCCGCACTGTTTTTGACATTTCGTCCAAGAGTTTGGATCAAGCAGGCAGAACCGGTGCGTTTCTGCATAAGATACGCCGTATGTGTGCGTTGAGTGATACCGGTTGGTGGGAGTCGGACGTTACGGGGGATATGGAAAATCTCCCTTTCACTTCAGAGGGAGTTTTTGGTGAGGGTCTGGAGCCCCTGTTGAAGGCTCGTAGAGAACGACGCAAACAGGTTCAAGAGCTTCTACCTGAATGTTCCAAGCCTTATATTGATAAGCGTAAAAGGAAGGACAACTCTTCTTCCGCGGAACGACCGGAAGCGAAGAAATTTGTCAACAAACAATTTGACCGACCACGTGCTTCCGAGAGTCGGCCGAGTGCATCTGCCAGCTATGATCGCGGTTTTCAGCGCGATTCCTTTCGAATTCCCAAAACGACAGGATACGATAACAGGAACGGGAATTCCACCCGTGGTCGCGGTCGAGCCAGAGGAGGCAGATACGGATCACAATGACTATCTTGTAAGTATCGTCCATCCTTTAACAAACGTGCCTGTGGGAGGTCGGTTGTCACATTTTTCGAAATTCTGGCATCAAGTGACAACCGATCAATGGGTGTTGAGAACAATAACGGAAGGTTTTCTGTTCGACTTCCACACTCATCCAGAATTTATGGGGGTCAAAGAGACCAAGGTTCCTCCCCATCAAATAAATTTGATTCAACAGGAGATAGAAAATCTTCTGATCAAAAATGTCATAGAAAGGGTTCCACACCATATGGTTCTCGACGGTTTTTACAGCACTCTTTTTCTTGTGCCAAAGAAAAACGGGAAATGGAGGCCGGTTCTGAATGTCAAACCACTAAATCAGTTTATTGTGAAAAAGCACTTCAAAATGGACACTGTTCAGTCAGTTCTTCAGCTTCTCCTCATAGGAGATCAGGCTTTCACGCTGGACCTATGCGACGCATATTTCCATGTGAAAATCGAAGAACACAATCGAAAATATCTGAGGTTTCAATTTCAAAAGAAAACTTATCAGTTTCGAGCCCTATGTTTTGGTCCAACAATGTCGCCTCGTGTGTTCACAAGAATCACCTCCGTGGTCGCAGCTTACCTGCGTATGAGGGGTATACGTCTGATTTCATTCTTGGACGATTGGTTGGTGGTGAATTCCAACCGGACTCAATTGATCACAGATCGCAGACTCGTTCTCAATATTTTGACAAGTCTAGGGTTTCTGATCAACGTAAAAAAAATCACAACTGATGATCAGCCAACAGTTCAATTACCTGGGCTGCCGGTTCAATCTCATGCAAGGCATGGTTTATCCTTCGGAGGAACGAGTGTTATCTCTGAAGAAAATCACATTCAGTCTAATGAAAGGACCAAACAGTGCCCGGCAGTACTTGGTACTGTTAGGGATAATTGCGTCACTCTTAGATCTCATTCCCAATGCTCGATTTTTCATGCGACCGATTCAGTGGCATCTGAAAAAGTATTGGTCTCCATTACGAATGGAGTTAACCCACAGCATTCCTTTGACTGTGGATCTCATAAGTCACTTAACATGGTGGTTACAGGATCGGAACATTTTGAGAGGCCGATCTCTCACACCATCCTCGACCGAAATCACAATCACCACGGACGCAGCCAAGACACATGGTTGGGGCGGGGTGATGAACAATTCGGTGGTACAGGGACTTTGGACCCCTATGGAACGGTTAGCACACATAAATTGTCTGGAACTAGAAGCTGTCCTCCGGACAGTGTCTCATTTTCTATTGGAAATCAGAGGGCGCAATGTGTTGATACAGACAGACAACACAACAGTCAGTCATTATATAAACAAACAAGGGGGCACAAGGTCTCCAAATCTGTGGAAATTGACACAGAAATTATGGATGTTAGCGATCAAGAACAATATAGTGTTGAAAGCAATCCATATTCGAGGGCGGAACAATGTGTTGGCGGACTTTCTGAGTCGACACAAGTTAGATCAGAACGAATGGTGTCTCAATCGCGAGTTAGTACACCAATTATTCAACCGGTGGGGTCGACCGGAATTAGATCTGTTTGCAACAGCTCAAAATACTCAGACCGAGAGTTTTTGTGCTTGGACGTACCAACGACAAGCCAAATTCCGGGATGCATTATCAATACCTTGGACCAACATGTATGCGTATGCATTTCCACCATTTCCTCTCTTAACGAGGGTGTTATCTCACATGATACAGTTTCATTGCACCACACTTTTGATCGCACCATGTTGGCCTCGGAGGTGTTGGTATCCTCGATTGCTTCAATTACTCGTGGCGCCTCCAGTGTTGTTGCCTCTGTGTCCGAAATTTCTGACACAGGAGCAGGAAATGATAGTGCACTCGAGTCCAGAACATCTGAACTTGATGGGCTGGCTTCTGTCGACCGACAGTATGAAACAGCAGGCATTTCGACGGGGGCTCGAAGATTGTTATCTTCCTCCCGCAGGCCAGGTACCAGAAAAGACTATGATTGTAAGTTTGGACAATTCAGTCGCTGGTGTCATCGAGAACAAATTGATCCCTATACAGCTTCTCTAACAGTATGTTTAAATTTTTTGTCTTCCTTATTTGACAAAGGATTAGCTTACTCAACTATTACTGGGTATCGATCTATGATGTCAGCAATTTTACCGACTATTGAAGGACATCCCATAGGTCAACATCCTAGGGTCATCAGAATGTTGAAAGGTGTTTTTAACGAACGACCTCCAATTCGACATTTATTACCATCATGGGATCTTTCTATCATTTTAGAATGCCTACAGGTGCCGCCTTTCGAACCAATGGAGGATGTTTCATTAAGGCTGATGACTTTAAAGACTGTTATGTTGGTGGCTGTTACTTCCTTTAGACGTTGTAGTGACCTACAGGCGCTGAATATTGGAGAAGGCTATATAAACATTCAACCTCAAGGTATTCTGTTTAGAAGGGTTGGTTTGTCTAAACAGGATCGTCCAAATCACATAACGCAGTCGATTTTTATTCCTAGTTTTCCACAATGTGAAAAGCTGGACCCTAAGAGGGCATTGATTCTGTATCTTAATCGTACAGTTGGGTTCCGTAGCGAAGCTACTACAGTGAATAATTATCGCAATTTGTTTTTGGCTTTGAATAAACCTCATCACCCAGTGACGAGTCAGACAATTTCTCGTTGGTTGGTGGATTGTATAAAACTATGTTATCATGAAAAGCAGCAAGTTTTAGATCATGTTACTGGTCATTCAACGAGAAGTGTGGCACCATCTTGGGCCCTTTTTAATGGCGCATCTGTGCAACAGGTTCTTGAAACGGCTGATTGGTCACAAGAATCCACTTTTGTTAAACATTATTTGAAAATTGTTCATCCTGAGGTTTTGTCTACCAGACAATCTAATGTTGGGCCTGAAGGGCTATAGTTTGGGAGTGGAACCTCCTTTCTGGCGAGTTGCCAAATTGATTTTTATTATGTATATAATTGTAATACATGTTTTTTCTGTGTATATATAGGAAGTGTTTTGATATGTATACATTTGGGAAATACTTTGTGAGGGAAGAATGATGATTAATGGGAAGAAAAGAACAAGTTGTGAGTAAGATAGTTTATTGTTCTCTTATATCCCACCTCCTTTATAGATTTACTGTTGGAATCGGTAATATTCCATATGTAATATTAATGTTATTCCATATGTAATATTAATGACATGAAAGTATGAAATGAAAATGAGAAATTTATTTCTCAAATTTAAGTTTTATGAATACTTGTAATGTCATTAATATTACCAACCCTCCCAGCCTCCCCTTGAGGAGCAATAAACTTTCTTGGATTATAAAGGCCAGAAGAAAGTGGAGGGATTAGTTACAGCTGAGCGAAGTAGGACGCTGGAGTCACGTGGTTTTTGATTGGGCGTTTCGCTTTGCTTCACCGAGCGGCGAGTTAAGATTGGGCTAGAGTAGAATTCCATATGTAATATTAATTACATTACAAGTATTCATAAAACTGAAATTTGAGAAATAAATTTCTCATTTTTATGATATATATCTGTATATCACTGGCTATAAAATCCAAAATACTTGTCAAATTAGGTTCTTATAACAATTGATATATGTGTCGTTGACATGCCCACGTTATGGGTCATTTGCATTATCATGTGACTATTACCACCTTGAATTTTTTTGAAAATACCTTGAAAAGTTGTCATTTTTTATGAAAAATCTTACTATTTTTTTGGCTGATGTAAGTGAAAGAAGGCATCAGCAGCAAGAATAGCCACATCAAGCATGAGATATTCATTGGACTGAAAGACCAGGCTCTGTAAAATGCATTAAAATGCTTTAAAGTGACTCCCAGGAATCAAAAATGATAAAAAGCTATTTTTTGCCTTTAGGTTACACTGGTGTAAATGTTTTCCATAGGCCTCAGTGCTAACGTTTTAGCGTATAGTGTTGGCAATATAAATGTTGGGTCCAAAATTTTCTTTAAATCTGAAAAATTTACATTTTGGGAAACTTTTTACACAAAAAAATCATGTCTGTCTAGCAGGGAATTCGCCTTTAAATCTTATGTTTGCGTAACTAGTGTCAGAACCGCATAAAAAAATACAGTCATATTTTAGACCACACCAAAAAATTCAAACTTCACTACAAAGGGTTAATTCCTGTGCCAATGGTTATTTTACCTATGGGAAATCATAGGGAAGAGGTGTGATGATTTTTTTCTGTGAAAAGCACACAAGGCTATTGACCAATCAGGGCCCAGTGTCTATTTTATTCTCTCCTATATATTCCTCCCGCATCCGCTAGATGTCACTCGGAACCTTATTTACACCAGTGTAACCTAAAGCGATAGCCCGCTTTTTCGCGGAATAATTGTAACTCCCTACATTTCTTCAGAATTGCCCATCAATGGAAAAAATGTGTTCAAAAACAATATCACTTCTGTGGTTCTTTATTTATCACACACAATTTAACCCCACCCCCTTTAACAAATTATTCATCAAAAAAGCACAATTTTCCACCACCAGTCATGTTCAGGCCCCATTTTCACTCAGTTTTAGGGGTCTGGTATTGCAAACTTGGATCAGCTATGGAAGACTGTTCAATATTCTTTCCATGAGAGAACTTCTGGTGATGTGAGGTCATTGAGTCCAGATCTGATCAGCTGAGCATCAAGCGCATGACTTTATCAGCACATTGAAGAATAAAATATGACATTTTCAGGTCTGCAAGGGTGATCCAAGATAACTGGATGTGGGTGTATATTGAATTAGTTGAATAAAGATATGCTCTCTTTGAATTGCAGAAGCATTTTCTTAAATGTGTCCAAGTTTTAGTGCTATTAACCTTCAAATGACCATACCCACCAGTGGAAATTACACACTTTTATGATATATATCTGTATAGCACTGGCTATAAAATCCAAAATACTTGTCAAATTAGGTTCTTATAACAATTGATATATGTGTCGTTGACATGCCCATGTTATGGGTCATTTGCATTTCATGTGACTATTACCACCTTGAATTTTTTTGAAAATACCTTGAAAAGTTGTCATTTTTTATGAAAAATCTTACTATTTTTTTGGCTGATGTAAGTGAAAGAAGGCATCAGCAGCAAGAATAGCCACATCAAGCATGAGATATTCATTGGACTGAAAGACCAGGCTCTGTAAAATGCATTAAAATGCTTTAAAGTGACTCCCAGGAATCAAAAATGATAAAAAGCTATTTTTTGCCTTAAAGCGATAGCCCGCTTTTTCGCGGAATAATTGTAACTCCCTACATTTCTTCAGAATTGCCCATCAATGGAAAAAATGTGTTCAAAAACAATATCACTTCTGTGGTTCTTTATTTATCACACACAATTTAACCCCACCCCCTTTAACAAATTATTCATCAAAAAAGCACAATTTTCCACCACCAGTCATGTTCAGGCCCCATTTTCACTCAGTTTTAGGGGTCTGGTATTGCAAACTTGGATCAGCTATGGAAGACTGTTCAATATTCTTTCCATGAGAGAACTTCTGGTGATGTGAGGTCATTGAGTCCAGATCTGATCAGCTGAGCATCAAGCACATGACTTTATCAGCACATTGAAGAATAAAATATGACATTTTCAGGTCTGCAAGGGTGATCCAAGATAACTGGATGTGGGTGTATATTGAATTAGTTGAATAAAGATATGCTCTCTTTGAATTGCTGAAGCATTTTCTTAAATGTGTCCAAGTTTTAGTGCTATTAACCTTCAAATGACCATACCCACCAGTGGAAATTACACACTTTTATGATATATATCTGTATATCACTGGCTATAAAATCCAAAATACTTGTCAAATTAGGTTCTTATAACAATTGATATATGTGTCGTTGACATGCCCATGTTATGGGTCATTTGCATTATCATGTGACTATTACCACCTTGAATTTTTTTGAAAATACCTTGAAAAGTTGTCATTTTTTATGAAAAATCTTACTATTTTTTTGGCTGATGTAAGTGAAAGAAGGCATCAGCAGCAAGAATAGCCACATCAAGCATGAGATATTCATTGGACTGAAAGACCAGGCTCTGTAAAATGCATTAAAATGCTTTAAAGTGACTCCCAGGAATCAAAAATGATAAAAAGCTATTTTTTGCCTTTAGGTTACACTGGTGTAAATGTTTTCCATAGGCCTCAGTGCTAACGTTTTAGCGTATAGTGTTGGTAATATAAATATTGGGTCCAAAATTTTCTTTAAATCTGAAAAATTTACATTTTGGGAAACTTTTTACACAAAAAAATCATGTCTGTCTAGCAGGGAATTCGCCTTTAAATCTTATGTTTTCGTAACTAGTGTCAGAACCGCATAAAAAAATACAGTCATATTTTAGACCACACCAAAAAATTCAAACTTCACTACAAAGGGTTAATTCCTGTGCCAATGGTTATTTTACCTATGGGAAATCATAGGGAAGAGGTGTGATGATTTTTTTCTGTGAAAAGCACACAAGGTTATTGACCAATCAGGGCCCAGTGTCTATTTTATTCTCTCCTATATATTCCTCCCGCATCCGCTAGATGTCACTCGGAACCTTATTTACACCAGTGTAACCTAAAGCGATAGCCCGCTTTTTCGCGGAATAATTGTAACTCCCTACATTTCTTCAGAATTGCCCATCAATGGAAAAAATGTGTTCAAAAACAATATCACTTCTGTGGTTCTTTATTTATCACACACAATTTAACCCCACCCCCTTTAACAAATTATTCATCAAAAAAGCACAATTTTCCACCACCAGTCATGTTCAGGCCCCATTTTCACTCAGTTTTAGGGGTCTGGTATTGCAAACTTGGATCAGCTATGGAAGACTGTTCAATATTCTTTCCATGAGAGAACTTCTGGTGATGTGAGGTCATTGAGTCCAGATCTGATCAGCTGAGCATCAAGCGCATGACTTTATCAGCACATTGAAGAATAAAATATGACATTTTCAGGTCTGCAAGGGTGATCCAAGATAACTGGATGTGGGTGTATATTGAATTAGTTGAATAAAGATATGCTCTCTTTGAATTGCTGAAGCATTTTCTTAAATGTGTCCAAGTTTTAGTGCTATTAACCTTCAAATGACCATACCCACCAGTGGAAATTACACACTTTTATGATATATATCTGTATATCACTGGCTATAAAATCCAAAATACTTGTCAAATTAGGTTCTTATAACAATTGATATATGTGTCGTTGACATGCCCATGTTATGGGTCATTTGCATTATCATGTGACTATTACCACCTTGAATTTTTTTGAAAATACCTTGAAAAGTTGTCATTTTTTATGAAAAATCTTACTATTTTTTTGGCTGATGTAAGTGAAAGAAGGCATCAGCAGCAAGAATAGCCACATCAAGCATGAGATATTCATTGGACTGAAAGACCAGGCTCTGTAAAATGTATTAAAATGCTTTAAAGTGACTCCCAGGAATCAAAAATGATAAAAAGCTATTTTTTGCCTTTAAAGCGATAGCCCGCTTTTTCGCGGAATAATTGTAACTCCCTACATTTCTTCAGAATTGCCCATCAATGGAAAAAATGTGTTCAAAAACAATATCACTTCTGTGGTTCTTTATTTATCACACACAATTTAACCCCACCCCCTTTAACAAATTATTCATCAAAAAAGCACAATTTTCCACCACCAGTCATGTGCAGGCCCCATTTTCACTCAGTTTTAGGGGTCTGTTATTGCAAACTTGGATCAGCTATGGAAGACTGTTCAATATTCTTTCCATGAGAGAACTTCTGGTGATGTGAGGTCATTGAGTCCAGATCTGATCAGCTGAGCATCAAGCGCATGACTTTATCAGCACATTGAAGAATAAAATATGACATTTTCAGGTCTGCAAGGGTGATCCAAGATAACTGGATGTGGGTGTATATTGAATTAGTTGAATAAAGATATGCTCTCTTTGAATTGCTGAAGCATTTTCTTAAATGTGTCCAAGTTTTAGTGCTATTAACCTTCAAATGACCATACCCACCAGTGGAAATTACTCACTTTTATGATATATATCTGTATATCACTGGCTATAAAATCCAAAATACTTGTCAAATTAGGTTCTTATAACAATTGATATATGTGTCGTTGACATGCCCATGTTATGGGTCATTTGCATTATCATGTGACTATTACCACCTTGAATTTTTTTGAAAATACCTTGAAAAGTTGTCATTTTTTATGAAAAATCTTACTATTTTTTTGGCTGATGTAAGTGAAAGAAGGCATCAGCAGCAAGAATAGCCACATCAAGCATGAGATATTCATTGGACTGAAAGACCAGGCTCTGTAAAATGCATTAAAATGCTTTAAAGTGACTCCCAGGAATCAAAAATGATAAAAATCAATTTTTTGCCTAAAGCGATAGCCCGCTTTTTCGCGGAATAATTGTAACTCCCTACATTTCTTCAGAATTGCCCATCAATGGAAAAAATGTGTTCAAAAACAATATCACTTCTGTGGTTCTTTATTTATCACACACAATTTAACCCCACCCCCTTTAACAAATTATTCATCAAAAAAGCACAATTTTCCACCACCAGTCATGTTCAGGCCCCATTTTCACTCAGTTTTAGGGGTCTGGTATTGCAAACTTGGATCAGCTATGGAAGACTGTTCAATATTCTTTCCATGAGAGAACTTCTGGTGATGTGAGGTCATTGAGTCCAGATCTGATCAGCTGAGCATCAAGCGCATGACTTTATCAGCACATTGAAGAATAAAATATGACATTTTCAGGTCTGCAAGGGTGATCCAAGATAACTGGATGTGGGTGTATATTGAATTAGTTGAATAAAGATATGCTCTCTTTGAATTGCTGAAGCATTTTCTTAAATGTGTCCAAGTTTTAGTGCTATTAACCTTCAAATGACCATACCCACCAGTGGAAATTACACACTTTTATGATATATATCTGTATATCACTGGCTATAAAATCCAAAATACTTGTCAAATTAGGTTCTTATAACAATTGATATATGTGTCGTTGACATGCCCATGTTATGGGTCATTTGCATTATCATGTGACTATTACCACCTTGAATTTTTTTGAAAATACCTTGAAAAGTTGTCATTTTTTATGAAAAATCTTACTATTTTTTTGGCTGATGTAAGTGAAAGAAGGCATCAGCAGCAAGAATAGCCACATCAAGCATGAGATATTCATTGGACTGAAAGACCAGGCTCTGTAAAATGTATTAAAATGCTTTAAAGTGACTCCCAGGAATCAAAAATGATAAAAAGCTATTTTTTGCCTTTAAAGCGATAGCCCGCTTTTTCGCGGAATAATTGTAACTCCCTACATTTCTTCAGAATTGCCCATCAATGGAAAAAATGTGTTCAAAAACAATATCACTTCTGTGGTTCTTTATTTATCACACACAATTTAACCCCACCCCCTTTAACAAATTATTCATCAAAAAAGCACAATTTTCCACCACCAGTCATGTGCAGGCCCCATTTTCACTCAGTTTTAGGGGTCTGTTATTGCAAACTTGGATCAGCTATGGAAGACTGTTCAATATTCTTTCCATGAGAGAACTTCTGGTGATGTGAGGTCATTGAGTCCAGATCTGATCAGCTGAGCATCAAGCGCATGACTTTATCAGCACATTGAAGAATAAAATATGACATTTTCAGGTCTGCAAGGGTGATCCAAGATAACTGGATGTGGGTGTATATTGAATTAGTTGAATAAAGATATGCTCTCTTTGAATTGCTGAAGCATTTTCTTAAATGTGTCCAAGTTTTAGTGCTATTAACCTTCAAATGACCATACCCACCAGTGGAAATTACTCACTTTTATGATATATATCTGTATATCACTGGCTATAAAATCCAAAATACTTGTCAAATTAGGTTCTTATAACAATTGATATATGTGTCGTTGACATGCCCATGTTATGGGTCATTTGCATTATCATGTGACTATTACCACCTTGAATTTTTTTGAAAATACCTTGAAAAGTTGTCATTTTTTATGAAAAATCTTACTATTTTTTTGGCTGATGTAAGTGAAAGAAGGCATCAGCAGCAAGAATAGCCACATCAAGCATGAGATATTCATTGGACTGAAAGACCAGGCTCTGTAAAATGCATTAAAATGCTTTAAAGTGACTCCCAGGAATCAAAAATGATAAAAATCAATTTTTTGCCTAAAGCGATAGCCCGCTTTTTCGCGGAATAATTGTAACTCCCTACATTTCTTCAGAATTGCCCATCAATGGAAAAAATGTGTTCAAAAACAATATCACTTCTGTGGTTCTTTATTTATCACACACAATTTAACCCCACCCCCTTTAACAAATTATTCATCAAAAAAGCACAATTTTCCACCACCAGTCATGTTCAGGCCCCATTTTCACTCAGTTTTAGGGGTCTGGTATTGCAAACTTGGATCAGCTATGGAAGACTGTTCAATATTCTTTCCATGAGAGAACTTCTGGTGATGTGAGGTCATTGAGTCCAGATCTGATCAGCTGAGCATCAAGCGCATGACTTTATCAGCACATTGAAGAATAAAATATGACATTTTCAGGTCTGCAAGGGTGATCCAAGATAACTGGATGTGGGTGTATATTGAATTAGTTGAATAAAGATATGCTCTCTTTGAATTGCTGAAGCATTTTCTTAAATGTGTCCAAGTTTTAGTGCTATTAACCTTCAAATGACCATACCCACCAGTGGAAATTACACACTTTTATGATATATATCTGTATATCACTGGCTATAAAATCCAAAATACTTGTCAAATTAGGTTCTTATAACAATTGATATATGTGTCGTTGACATGCCCATGTTATGGGTCATTTGCATTATCATGTGACTATTACCACCTTGAATTATTTTGAAAATACCTTGAAAAGTTGTCATTTTTTATGAAAATTCTTACTATTTTTTTGGCTGATGTAAGTGAAAGAAGGCATCAGCAGCAAGAATAGCCACATCAAGCATGAGATATTCATTGGACTGAAAGACCAGGCTCTGTAAAATGCATTAAAATGCTTTAAAGTGACTCCCAGGAATCAAAAATGATAAAAAGCTATTTTTTGCCTTTAGGTTACACTGGTGTAAATGTTTTCCATAGGCCTCAGTGCTAACGTTTTAGCGTATAGTGTTGGCAATATAAATGTTGGGTCCAAAATTTTCTTTAAATCTGAAAAATTTACATTTTGGGAAACTTTTTACACAAAAAAATCATGTCTGTCTAGCAGGGAATTCGCCTTTAAATCTTATGTTTTCGTAACTAGTGTCAGAACCGCATAAAAAAATACAGTCATATTTTAGACCACACCAAAAAATTCAAACTTCACTACAAAGGGTTAATTCCTGTGCCAATGGTTATTTTACCTATGGGAAATCATAGGGAAGAGGTGTGATGATTTTTTTCTGTGAAAAGCACACAAGGTTATTGACCAATCAGGGCCCAGTGTCTATTTTATTCTCTCCTATATATTCCTCCCGCGTCCGCTAGATGTCACTCGGAACCTTATTTACACCAGTGTAACCTAAAGCGATAGCCCGCTTTTTCGCGGAATAATTGTAACTCCCTACATTTCTTCAGAATTGCCCATCAATGGAAAAAATGTGTTCAAAAACAATATCACTTCTGTGGTTCTTTATTTATCACACACAATTTAACCCCACCCCCTTTAACAAATTATTCATCAAAAAAGCACAATTTTCCACCACCAGTCATGTTCAGGCCCCATTTTCACTCAGTTTTAGGGGTCTGGTATTGCAAACTTGGATCAGCTATGGAAGACTGTTCAATATTCTTTCCATGAGAGAACTTCTGGTGATGTGAGGTCATTGAGTCCAGATCTGATCAGCTGAGCATCAAGCGCATGACTTTATCAGCACATTGAAGAATAAAATATGACATTTTCAGGTCTGCAAGGGTGATCCAAGATAACTGGATGTGGGTGTATATTGAATTAGTTGAATAAAGATATGCTCTCTTTGAATTGCTGAAGCATTTTCTTAAATGTGTCCAAGTTTTAGTGCTATTAACCTTCAAATGACCATACCCACCAGTGGAAATTACACACTTTTATGATATATATCTGTATATCACTGGCTATAAAATCCAAAATACTTGTCAAATTAGGTTCTTATAACAATTGATATATGTGTCGTTGACATGCCAATGTTATGGGTCATTTGCATTATCATGTGACTATTACCACCTTGAATTATTTTGAAAATACCTTGAAAAGTTGTCATTTTTTATGAAAAATCTTACTATTTTTTTGGCTGATGTAAGTGAAAGAAGGCATCAGCAGCAAGAATAGCCACATCAAGCATGAGATATTCATTGGACTGAAAGACCAGGCTCTGTAAAATGCATTAAAATGCTTTAAAGTGACTCCCAGGAATCAAAAATGATAAAAAGCTATTTTTTGCCTTTAAAGCGATAGCCCGCTTTTTCGCGGAATAATTGTAACTCCCTACATTTCTTCAGAATTGCCCATCAATGGAAAAATTGTGTTCAAAAACAATATCACTTCTGTGGTTCTTTATTTATCACACACAATTTAACCCCACCCCCTTTAACAAATTATTCATCAAAAAAGCACAATTTTCCACCACCAGTCATGTTCAGGCCCCATTTTCACTCAGTTTTAGGGGTCTGGTATTGCAAACTTGGATCAGCTATGGAAGACTGTTCAATATTCTTTCCATGAGAGAACTTCTGGTGATGTGAGGTCATTGAGTCCAGATCTGATCAGCTGAGCATCAAGCGCATGACTTTATCAGCACATTGAAGAATAAAATATGACATTTTCAGGTCTGCAAGGGTGATCCAAGATAACTGGATGTGGGTGTATATTGAATTAGTTGAATAAAGATATGCTCTCTTTGAATTGCTGAAGCATTTTCTTAAATGTGTCCAAGTTTTAGTGCTATTAACCTTCAAATGACCATACCCACCAGTGGAAATTACACACTTTTATGATATATATCTGTATAGCACTGGCTATAAAATCCAAAATACTTGTCAAATTAGGTTCTTATAACAATTGATATATGTGTCGTTGACATGCCCATGTTATGGGTCATTTGCATTATCATGTGACTATTACCACCTTGAATTTTTTTGAAAATACCTTGAAAAGTTGTCATTTTTTATGAAAAATCTTACTATTTTTTTGGCTGATGTAAGTGAAAGAAGGCATCAGCAGCAAGAATAGCCACATCAAGCATGAGATATTCATTGGACTGAAAGACCAGGCTCTGTAAAATGCATTAAAATGCTTTAAAGTGACTCCCAGGAATCAAAAATGATAAAAAGCTATTTTTTGCCTTTAAAGCGATAGCCCGCTTTTTCGCGGAATAATTGTAACTCCCTACATTTCTTCAGAATTGCCCATCAATGGAAAAAATGTGTTCAAAAACAATATCACTTCTGTGGTTCTTTATTTATCACACACAATTTAACCCCACCCCCTTTAACAAATTATTCATCAAAAAAGCACAATTTTCCACCACCAGTCATGTGCAGGCCCCATTTTCACTCAGTTTTAGGGGTCTGTTATTGCAAACTTGGATCAGCTATGGAAGACTGTTCAATATTCTTTCCATGAGAGAACTTCTGGTGATGTGAGGTCATTGAGTCCAGATCTGATCAGCTGAGCATCAAGCGCATGACTTTATCAGCACATTGAAGAATAAAATATGACATTTTCAGGTCTGCAAGGGTGATCCAAGATAACTGGATGTGGGTGTATATTGAATTAGTTGAATAAAGATATGCTCTCTTTGAATTGCTGAAGCATTTTCTTAAATGTGTCCAAGTTTTAGTGCTATTAACCTTCAAATGACCATACCCACCAGTGGAAATTACTCACTTTTATGATATATATCTGTATATCACTGGCTATAAAATCCAAAATACTTGTCAAATTAGGTTCTTATAACAATTGATATATGTGTCGTTGACATGCCCATGTTATGGGTCATTTGCATTATCATGTGACTATTACCACCTTGAATTTTTTTGAAAATACCTTGAAAAGTTGTCATTTTTTATGAAAAATCTTACTATTTTTTTGGCTGATGTAAGTGAAAGAAGGCATCAGCAGCAAGAATAGCCACATCAAGCATGAGATATTCATTGGACTGAAAGACCAGGCTCTGTAAAATGCATTAAAATGCTTTAAAGTGACTCCCAGGAATCAAAAATGATAAAAATCAATTTTTTGCCTAAAGCGATAGCCCGCTTTTTCGCGGAATAATTGTATCTCCCTACATTTCTTCAGAATTGCCATCAATGGAAAAAATGTGTTCAAAAACAATATCACTTCTGTGGTTCTTTATTTATCACACACAATTTAACCCCACCCCCTTTAACAAATTATTCATCAAAAAAGCACAATTTTCCACCACCAGTCATGTTCAGGCCCCATTTTCACTCAGTTTTAGGGGTCTGGTATTGCAAACTTGGATCAGCTATGGAAGACTGTTCAATATTCTTTCCATGAGAGAACTTCTGGTGATGTGAGGTCATTGAGTCCAGATCTGATCAGCTGAGCATCAAGCGCATGACTTTATCAGCACATTGAAGAATAAAATATGACATTTTCAGGTCTGCAAGGGTGATCCAAGATAACTGGATGTGGGTGTATATTGAATTAGTTGAATAAAGATATGCTCTCTTTGAATTGCTGAAGCATTTTCTTAAATGTGTCCAAGTTTTAGTGCTATTAACCTTCAAATGACCATACCCACCAGTGGAAATTACACACTTTTATGATATATATCTGTATATCACTGGCTATAAAATCCAAAATACTTGTCAAATTAGGTTCTTATAACAATTGATATATGTGTCGTTGACATGCCCATGTTATGGGTCATTTGCATTATCATGTGACTATTACCACCTTGAATTATTTTGAAAATACCTTGAAAAGTTGTCATTTTTTATGAAAATTCTTACTATTTTTTTGGCTGATGTAAGTGAAAGAAGGCATCAGCAGCAAGAATAGCCACATCAAGCATGAGATATTCATTGGACTGAAAGACCAGGCTCTGTAAAATGCATTAAAATGCTTTAAAGTGACTCCCAGGAATCAAAAATGATAAAAAGCTATTTTTTGCCTTTAAAGCGATAGCCCGCTTTTTCGCGGAATAATTGTAACTCCCTACATTTCTTCAGAATTGCCCATCAATGGAAAAAATGTGTTCAAAAACAATATCACTTCTGTGGTTCTTTATTTATCACACACAATTTAACCCCACCCCCTTTAACAAATTATTCATCAAAAAAGCACAATTTTCCACCACCAGTCATGTTCAGGCCCCATTTTCACTCAGTTTTAGGGGTCTGGTATTGCAAACTTGGATCAGCTATGGAAGACTGTTCAATATTCTTTCCATGAGAGAACTTCTGGTGATGTGAGGTCATTGAGTCCAGATCTGATCAGCTGAGCATCAAGCGCATGACTTTATCAGCACATTGAAGAATAAAATATGACATTTTCAGGTCTGCAAGGGTGATCCAAGATAACTGGATGTGGGTGTATATTGAATTAGTTGAATAAAGATATGCTCTCTTTGAATTGCTGAAGCATTTTCTTAAATGTGTCCAAGTTTTAGTGCTATTAACCTTCAAATGACCATACCCACCAGTGGAAATTACACACTTTTATGATATATATCTGTATAGCACTGGCTATAAAATCCAAAATACTTGTCAAATTAGGTTCTTATAACAATTGATATATGTGTCGTTGACATGCCCATGTTATGGGTCATTTGCATTATCATGTGACTATTACCACCTTGAATTTTTTTGAAAATACCTTGAAAAGTTGTCATTTTTTATGAAAAATCTTACTATTTTTTTGGCTGATGTAAGTGAAAGAAGGCATCAGCAGCAAGAATAGCCACATCAAGCATGAGATATTCATTGGACTGAAAGACCAGGCTCTGTAAAATGCATTAAAATGCTTTAAAGTGACTCCCAGGAATCAAAAATGATAAAAAGCTATTTTTTGCCTTAAAGCGATAGCCCGCTTTTTCGCGGAATAATTGTAACTCCCTACATTTCTTCAGAATTGCCCATCAATGGAAAAAATGTGTTCAAAAACAATATCACTTCTGTGGTTCTTTATTTATCACACACAATTTAACCCCACCCCCTTTAACAAATTATTCATCAAAAAAGCACAATTTTCCACCACCAGTCATGTTCAGGCCCCATTTTCACTCAGTTTTAGGGGTCTGGTATTGCAAACTTGGATCAGCTATGGAAGACTGTTCAATATTCTTTCCATGAGAGAACTTCTGGTGATGTGAGGTCATTGAGTCCAGATCTGATCAGCTGAGCATCAAGCGCATGACTTTATCAGCACATTGAAAAATAAAATATGACATTTTCAGGTCTGCAAGGGTGATCCAAGATAACTGGATGTGGGTGTATATTGAATTAGTTGAATAAAGATATGCTCTCTTTGAATTGCTGAAGCATTTTCTTAAATGTGTCCAAGTTTTAGTGCTATTAACCTTCAAATGACCATACCCACCAGTGGAAATTACACACTTTTATGATATATATTTGTATATCACTGGCTATAAAATCCAAAATACTTGTCAAATTAGGTTCTTATAACAATTGATATATGTGTCGTTGACATGCCCATGTTATGGGTCATTTGCATTATCATGTGACTATTACCACCTTGAATTTTTTTTGAAAATACCTTGAAAAGTTGTCATTTTTTATGAAAAATCTTACTATTTTTTTGGCTGATGTAAGTGAAAGAAGGCATCAGCAGCAAGAATAGCCACATCAAGCATGAGATATTCATTGGACTGAAAGACCAGGCTCTGTAAAATGCATTAAAATGCTTTAAAGTGACTCCCAGGAATCAAAAATGATAAAAAGCTATTTTTTGCCTTAAAGCGATAGCCCGCTTTTTCGCGGAATAATTGTAACTCCCTACATTTCTTCAGAATTGCCCATCAATGGAAAAAATGTGTTCAAAAACAATATCACTTCTGTGGTTCTTTATTTATCACACACAATTTAACCCCACCCCCTTTAACAAATTATTCATCAAAAAAGCACAATTTTCCACCACCAGTCATGTTCAGGCCCCATTTTCACTCAGTTTTAGGGGTCTGGTATTGCAAACTTGGATCAGCTATGGAAGACTGTTCAATATTCTTTCCATGAGAGAACTTCTGGTGATGTGAGGTCATTGAGTCCAGATCTGATCAGCTGAGCATCAAGCACATGACTTTATCAGCACATTGAAGAATAAAATATGTCATTTTCAGGTCTGCAAGGGTGATCCAAGATAACTGGATGTGGGTGTATATTGAATTAGTTGAATAAAGATATGCTCTCTTTGAATTGCTGAAGCATTTTCTTAAATGTGTCCAAGTTTTAGTGCTATTAACCTTCAAATGACCATACCCACCAGTGGAAATTACACACTTTTATGATATATATCTGTATATCACTGGCTATAAAATCCAAAATACTTGTCAAATTAGGTTCTTATAACAATTGATATATGTGTCGTTGACATGCCCATGTTATGGGTCATTTGCATTATCATGTGACTATTACCACCTTGAATATTTTTGAAAATACCTTGAAAAGTTGTCATTTTTTATGAAAAATCTTACTATTTTTTTGGCTGATGTAAGTGAAAGAAGGCATCAGCAGCAAGAATAGCCACATCAAGCATGAGATATTCATTGGACTGAAAGACCAGGCTCTGTAAAATGCATTAAAATGCTTTAAAGTGACTCCCAGGAATCAAAAATGATAAAAAGCTATTTTTTGCCTTTAGGTTACACTGGTGTAAATGTTTTCCATAGGCCTCAGTGCTAACGTTTTAGCATATAGTGTTGGCAATATAAATATTGGGTCCAAAATTTTCTTTAAATCTGAAAAATTTACATTTTGGGAAACTTTTTACACAAAAAAATCATGTCTGTCTAGCAGGGAATTCGCCTTTAAATCTTATGTTTTCGTAACTAGTGTCAGAACCGCATAAAAAAATACAGTCATATTTTAGACCACACCAAAAAATTCAAACTTCACTACAAAGGGTTAATTCCTGTGCCAATGGTTATTTTACCTATGGGAAATCATAGGGAAGAGGTGTGATGATTTTTTTCTGTGAAAAGCACACAAGGTTATTGACCAATCAGGGCCCAGTGTCTATTTTATTCTCTCCTATATATTCCTCCCGCATCCGCTAGATGTCACTCGGAACCTTATTTACACCAGTGTAACCTAAAGCGATAGCCCGCTTTTTCGCGGAATAATTGTAACTCCCTACATTTCTTCAGAATTGCCCATCAATGGAAAAAATGTGTTCAAAAACAATATCACTTCTGTGGTTCTTTATTTATCACACACAATTTAACCCCACCCCCTTTAACAAATTATTCATCAAAAAAGCACAATTTTCCACCACCAGTCATGTGCAGGCCCCATTTTCACTCAGTTTTAGGGGTCTGTTATTGCAAACTTGGATCAGCTATGGAAGACTGTTCAATATTCTTTCCATGAGAGAACTTCTGGTGATGTGAGGTCATTGAGTCCAGATCTGATCAGCTGAGCATCAAGCGCATGACTTTATCAGCACATTGAAGAATAAAATATGACATTTTCAGGTCTGCAAGGGTGATCCAAGATAACTGGATGTGGGTGTATATTGAATTAGTTGAATAAAGATATGCTCTCTTTGAATTGCTGAAGCATTTTCTTAAATGTGTCCAAGTTTTAGTGCTATTAACCTTCAAATGACCATACCCACCAGTGGAAATTACTCACTTTTATGATATATATCTGTATATCACTGGCTATAAAATCCAAAATACTTGTCAAATTAGGTTCTTATAACAATTGATATATGTGTCGTTGACATGCCCATGTTATGGGTCATTTGCATTATCATGTGACTATTACCACCTTGAATTTTTTTGAAAATACCTTGAAAAGTTGTCATTTTTTATGAAAAATCTTACTATTTTTTTGGCTGATGTAAGTGAAAGAAGGCATCAGCAGCAAGAATAGCCACATCAAGCATGAGATATTCATTGGACTGAAAGACCAGGCTCTGTAAAATGCATTAAAATGCTTTAAAGTGACTCCCAGGAATCAAAAATGATAAAAATTAATTTTTTGCCTAAAGCGATAGCCCGCTTTTTCGCGGAATAATTGTAACTCCCTACATTTCTTCAGAATTGCCCATCAATGGAAAAAATGTGTTCAAAAACAATATCACTTCTGTGGTTCTTTATTTATCACACACAATTTAACCCCACCCCCTTTAACAAATTATTCATCAAAAAAGCACAATTTTCCACCACCAGTCATGTTCAGGCCCCATTTTCACTCAGTTTTAGGGGTCTGGTATTGCAAACTTGGATCAGCTATGGAAGACTGTTCAATATTCTTTCCATGAGAGAACTTCTGGTGATGTGAGGTCATTGAGTCCAGATCTGATCAGCTGAGCATCAAGCGCATGACTTTATCAGCACATTGAAGAATAAAATATGACATTTTCAGGTCTGCAAGGGTGATCCAAGATAACTGGATGTGGGTGTATATTGAATTAGTTGAATAAAGATATGCTCTCTTTGAATTGCTGAAGCATTTTCTTAAATGTGTCCAAGTTTTAGTGCTATTAACCTTCAAATGACCATACCCACCAGTGGAAATTACACACTTTTATGATATATATCTGTATATCACTGGCTATAAAATCCAAAATACTTGTCAAATTAGGTTCTTATAACAATTGATATATGTGTCGTTGACATGCCCATGTTATGGGTCATTTGCATTATCATGTGACTATTACCACCTTGAATTATTTTGAAAATACCTTGAAAAGTTGTCATTTTTTATGAAAATTCTTACTATTTTTTTGGCTGATGTAAGTGAAAGAAGGCATCAGCAGCAAGAATAGCCACATCAAGCATGAGATATTCATTGGACTGAAAGACCAGGCTCTGTAAAATGCATTAAAATGCTTTAAAGTGACTCCCAGGAATCAAAAATGATAAAAAGCTATTTTTTGCCTTTAGGTTACACTGGTGTAAATGTTTTCCATAGGCCTCAGTGCTAACGTTTTAGCGTATAGTGTTGGCAATATAAATGTTGGGTCCAAAATTTTCTTTAAATCTGAAAAATTTACATTTTGGGAAACTTTTTACACAAAAAAATCATGTCTGTCTAGCAGGGAATTCGCCTTTAAATCTTATGTTTTCGTAACTAGTGTCAGAACCGCATAAAAAAATACAGTCATATTTTAGACCACACCAAAAAATTCAAACTTCACTACAAAGGGTTAATTCCTGTGCCAATGGTTATTTTACCTATGGGAAATCATAGGGAAGAGGTGTGATGATTTTTTTCTGTGAAAAGCACACAAGGTTATTGACCAATCAGGGCCCAGTGTCTATTTTATTCTCTCCTATATATTCCTCCCGCGTCCGCTAGATGTCACTCGGAACCTTATTTACACCAGTGTAACCTAAAGCGATAGCCCGCTTTTTCGCGGAATAATTGTAACTCCCTACATTTCTTCAGAATTGCCCATCAATGGAAAAAATGTGTTCAAAAACAATATCACTTCTGTGGTTCTTTATTTATCACACACAATTTAACCCCACCCCCTTTAACAAATTATTCATCAAAAAAGCACAATTTTCCACCACCAGTCATGTGCAGGCCCCATTTTCACTCAGTTTTAGGGGTCTGTTATTGCAAACTTGGATCAGCTATGGAAGACTGTTCAATATTCTTTCCATGAGAGAACTTCTGGTGATGTGAGGTCATTGAGTCCAGATCTGATCAGCTGAGCATCAAGCGCATGACTTTATCAGCACATTGAAGAATAAAATATGACATTTTCAGGTCTGCAAGGGTGATCCAAGATAACTGGATGTGGGTGTATATTGAATTAGTTGAATAAAGATATGCTCTCTTTGAATTGCTGAAGCATTTTCTTAAATGTGTCCAAGTTTTAGTGCTATTAACCTTCAAATGACCATACCCACCAGTGGAAATTACTCACTTTTATGATATATATCTGTATATCACTGGCTATAAAATCCAAAATACTTGTCAAATTAGGTTCTTATAACAATTGATATATGTGTCGTTGACATGCCCATGTTATGGGTCATTTGCATTATCATGTGACTATTACCACCTTGAATTTTTTTGAAAATACCTTGAAAAGTTGTCATTTTTTATGAAAAATCTTACTATTTTTTTGGCTGATGTAAGTGAAAGAAGGCATCAGCAGCAAGAATAGCCACATCAAGCATGAGATATTCATTGGACTGAAAGACCAGGCTCTGTAAAATGCATTAAAATGCTTTAAAGTGACTCCCAGGAATCAAAAATGATAAAAAGCTATTTTTTGCCTTTAAAGCGATAGCCCGCTTTTTCGCGGAATAATTGTAACTCCCTACATTTCTTCAGAATTGCCCATCAATGGAAAAAATGTGTTCAAAAACAATATCACTTCTGTGGTTCTTTATTTATCACACACAATTTAACCCCACCCCCTTTAACAAATTATTCATCAAAAAAGCACAATTTTCCACCACCAGTCATGTGCAGGCCCCATTTTCACTCAGTTTTAGGGGTCTGTTATTGCAAACTTGGATCAGCTATGGAAGACTGTTCAATATTCTTTCCATGAGAGAACTTCTGGTGATGTGAGGTCATTGAGTCCAGATCTGATCAGCTGAGCATCAAGCGCATGACTTTATCAGCACATTGAAGAATAAAATATGACATTTTCAGGTCTGCAAGGGTGATCCAAGATAACTGGATGTGGGTGTATATTGAATTAGTTGAATAAAGATATGCTCTCTTTGAATTGCTGAAGCATTTTCTTAAATGTGTCCAAGTTTTAGTGCTATTAACCTTCAAATGACCATACCCACCAGTGGAAATTACTCACTTTTATGATATATATCTGTATATCACTGGCTATAAAATCCAAAATACTTGTCAAATTAGGTTCTTATAACAATTGATATATGTGTCGTTGACATGCCCATGTTATGGGTCATTTGCATTATCATGTGACTATTACCACCTTGAATTTTTTTGAAAATACCTTGAAAAGTTGTCATTTTTTATGAAAAATCTTACTATTTTTTTGGCTGATGTAAGTGAAAGAAGGCATCAGCAGCAAGAATAGCCACATCAAGCATGAGATATTCATTGGACTGAAAGACCAGGCTCTGTAAAATGCATTAAAATGCTTTAAAGTGACTCCCAGGAATCAAAAATGATAAAAAGCTATTTTTTGCCTTTAAAGCGATAGCCCGCTTTTTCGCGGAATAATTGTAACTCCCTACATTTCTTCAGAATTGCCCATCAATGGAAAAAATGTGTTCAAAAACAATATCACTTCTGTGGTTCTTTATTTATCACACACAATTTAACCCCACCCCCTTTAACAAATTATTCATCAAAAAAGCACAATTTTCCACCACCAGTCATGTTCAGGCCCCATTTTCACTCAGTTTTAGGGGTCTGGTATTGCAAACTTGGATCAGCTATGGAAGACTGTTCAATATTCTTTCCATGAGAGAACTTCTGGTGATGTGAGGTCATTGAGTCCAGATCTGATCAGCTGAGCATCAAGCGCATGACTTTATCAGCACATTGAAGAATAAAATATGACATTTTCAGGTCTGCAAGGGTGATCCAAGATAACTGGATGTGGGTGTATATTGAATTAGTTGAATAAAGATATGCTCTCTTTGAATTGCTGAAGCATTTTCTTAAATGTGTCCAAGTTTTAGTGCTATTAACCTTCAAATGACCATACCCACCAGTGGAAATTACACACTTTTATGATATATATCTGTATATCACTGGCTATAAAATCCAAAATACTTGTCAAATTAGGTTCTTATAACAATTGATATATGTGTCGTTGACATGCCCATGTTATGGGTCATTTGCATTATCATGTGACTATTACCACCTTGAATTTTTTTGAAAATACCTTGAAAAGTTGTCATTTTTTATGAAAAATCT